>JAOTON010001358.1:0-85057 GCA_034440635.1 Lepas anatifera
TGATTAGAATGAGCTAAAAAACTAGGACACTTCCACGAGGCAATGGCAAACGTTAACAAGTCACAATGGAATCATACAAGAATAATGTTTTAAACAATCACTTACTAAATAGGTACAAGTCATTTAAATCAGACGTTTCATACAAGAGACTATGTTTTACTCAGCTATACGTGAAGCATTTAAGCATATTCACAACACATAATAAATAATTTTTGGGGATTATCGACGCACCAACTGCCAGGGTCATATGGCGTCATAACTATTCCCTGTTGGAAGGGTTTCTCGGGAGCCAGCGCTCCTTGTTCGGGAAACGTAGGGATGAGGCGGGTCGGCTGAATGGAACACAACACAATTAACACTGACGAAGCATAAATACAATACAAATCACAGTATACATTGCTTGCAAAATCAAGTTCAATGCGATGCTATCAATTTACCTCCCACAATGTGAGTGCTTGATGCGTGTTAATCTGCATGTTTAGTGAGGGCTTATGTTCGTGGATGGGGAGTGCCTCGAGAACTATATACACAAATCGTGCACAAATCATGAGGTGGACCACGAAATCAAACGCCAACTAGACCGCACAGAAACAGCAAAACACACTAGTAAGACAACACACCACATCTTCTACAGGAACCACATGAGCGACGCATACAAAACTCGAATAATATTAAAAATTGTTGGGGTTTAGCGACGCACCAGCTGCCAGGGTCATACGGCGTCGCCAACTCTAACCCTGTTGGAAGGGATTTTGGGGATCAGATCGACTTATTCAGAGGCTCCGCCGGGACGAACCCAGTACCGGTGGCTGCATACAAAACTGACAGGAGAGTTCTACAGGACATGGTACGCCGAAACATAAAATGTTTAGAAGGCGAACGTCTGAACTCCGCATCTACTACTCGACAAAAAAGACACGCAACCTAGTCATGTCAACAAGCCAGTCGCGAGGCGGAGCTGTTGAAGTACACTAATGTAGTATATAAATTCACATGCCCACTCGAGGGTTGCAGATCTCAAGCAGATTACTACATTGGCGTCACAACAACGACTCGACGGCTCACTATGCATCTACAACATGGAGCAATCAAACAACACATGCATGATGAACACATCACTGAGCTAACACGCAAAAATACTAGTCCAGAACACATGCATTATCACATCCCACAGATGACACACGCAAACTAGCAGTTCTCGAGGCACTCCACATCCACGAACATAAGCCCTCACTAAACATGCAGATTAACACTCATCAAGCACTCACATTGTGGGGGGTAAATTGATAGCATCATTGAACTTGATTTTGCAAAGCCAATGTATACTGTGATTTGTAGTGTATTTATGCATCGTCAGTGTTAATTGTGTTGTGAATCTGCTTAAAATGCTTCATGTATAGCAGGTAAAACATAGTCTCTTGTAGTAAATGTCTGATTTAAAATGACTTGTACCTAGTTAGTAAATGATTTGTTCTAAACTTGTTCTTGGATGATTCCATTGTGACTTGTTAACGTTTGTTGTTGCCTCATGAATGTGTCCTAGTTTTTAGCTCATTCTAATCAATCCGTAATTTTCAAATATGAATATTTGAACTGTGAACAGCGACGTCAGTCCGTGAAAATAATTGTTTGAATACAGTTGAAACTAGTCGGAATTGCGCGAATTTTGGATCATTGTGGCCAAACACCGCCTGATATAAGACTCTTGATACAAAAATAGAAAAAACAACAAAAGAAGCTCTCAAAAATGTGACTCATCTATTGATTTTAATCGTCATTGTCTAAACGAAGATATATTGCCGAAGTACTCGCATATATATATATATATATAGTATATATATATATATATACATATATATATATATATATATATATATATATATATATACATCCATGTATTTATGTATTCTAGTGCTTTCTTCTGTCCTCTACAGGAGGGTCAGAGAACGTACTGAGCTTCGGACGCTTTTAGCTCTTACAGAGGAAAAACGTTGTGTAGTCAAAAAGCCGAAAGAGCTATAACTTGGTGCAGCTGTGGAGAAAACAAAATGGACAGTGGGTCTGCAACGTGGTGCTCGAATGTTGTGCGGTGGAGGCGAATGACGTGAAAAAGTGTTCTCTGTTCAACCTGTAGAAGCGTTGTTCTCGGATGTCACACGGTGGAGGCGGACGACGAAACAAGGCACACTGTTGGACCTGTAGAAACTTGTTAAGCATTTTGTGATGTTGTGCGAGCTGCACTAATATAAATGTACGTTTCCAGATACCTGTCCTGTGATAAGTAAATAGTGTTAGCAAGGAAGACTTCGGATCGCAAAGCTTTCACGCTGCGTGGTGTAGCCATGCGACCATCTGTTGAGCAGGCCCAGAACTGATGGAACTGACGCATTTTGATCAACAGTTTTTGACCGCTTGCACAGATGCATAAAAAATATATTTAAGTGATGGGCATTATTTAAAATCTTTCCCCCATATGGCAATTCATTGAAAACAAGTGCTTGTTGTCAAAATATGAAAAAGATTTAGATGCGAGACGGTGCTGGACATGTTATCGATCACGTATGCAATAATTGTTTGACTGAAGGAGAAGGCAAAAACAAAAATTATTGACCCCTTGATGAGTTTCCAAGGAGAAAAGAGGGTAAAATAAAGCCTGCAAGGGGGTAATCTTGACATCCTTGGAAGGTATCACCATTTCATATAGGAATGTCGCGACACCCCGATGAGGTCACACATTACTCCACCTACTTTCGCCAGGGGTGTCCTTTCTATCTCTGTCTCTCCCTCTCCCTCTCCCTCTCTCCTCTCCCTCTCCCTCTCCCTCTCCCTCTCCCTCTCCCTCTCCCTCTCCTCTCTCTCTCTCTCTCTCTCTCTCTCTCTCTCTCTCTCTCTCTCCCTCTCCCTCTCCCTCTCCCTCTCCCTCTCTCTCTCTCTCTCTCTCTCTCTCTCTCTCTCTCTCTCTGGTACTTACCATCGACTCCTCATTGATGGAGTCCAGTGTGAGCACGGTCACGTGAAAGTACACCACGGTCGGGGTATCTGGAAAAGAATCGGCGACTGAGTTCGGGAAATGTCTGGAATGATAGCAATATGGACACGTGGTACCAATAGCCTGTTCTAACTTAGCCGTATTCCGCACTGTTTGTACCGGAGCACTAGGTTATTTCTCCCCTCACCCCAGGTAGGTACATACCTACATCATGCTTCCCTCCCAGGGGGGTCTATCATGATGCACTGTCACATTGACGTTCCTTGCACGCCCAATTTCAGCGTCATGTCCATAGGTGGAGATCCAGGGGTTGGGGGTCAGGACCCCCCTGATTTGGAAATAGAGAGAACCTGGGGGTCAGCCCGGGTCCTATAGCTTCTGCTCTCACGAAATATTTTCCAACCCTTAAGCAATAATGGTTCAATTTGCGGCACTTGTGGGATCGGCCGAGTCATAATTTGACCTATATGTCCCTTTCCACTTCTTTGTAAAGGAGCCGAGGACTAGGGGCGGCGCCACGGGTTTCCGTCATGACTCTGCGTCAGGAAGTGTACGGGCCCCCGAGATGGTCTAAGGTCCCTCAGCTGAACTAAGCAGCACCCTTAGCCGGCCTTTCACAGAGGATACGTGAGTTAGTGTTGGGTCATGTACTCTTACCTTAACACGCGCAGTAGAGAGGGGTCTGGCGTCAACGTGCAGTGGAGGGACCTGGAGTGCCCACCCCCCTGAGATTTCAGAAACCAAGAGGGTTAGAAATCACCCGTTGGGAGGTGCGTGAGGGCGCTGGTGATCTACGTTATAGCTAAATTCACTGACCTAGCTCAGTATCTTTAAGGTCGAATGAGGTTGTAAAGGTCATGAACCGTGCTGGAAACCTATGGGGAAATTCCGTGATTATGCAGAAAAAGCGGTAATACACTGCAAGTGAACTAAAGTCATAGAGAAAAGGTCCCACTCAATGTCCTCCGAAAGTTTGAGGTCAAGGTCATTCAAGGTTAATGACCTATTATTAACAAAACCTACTCCCACTAACGTACAATATAACTGGCACTGTAGCAGCATTTCAGCCGGAAATGAGGGTTTGGCCTTGAAAAGCCTTTTACCTTGACCAGTGACATCGACCTTGACAGTGAGTAATCGTAACTTTGAAGTCACAGCAAAGCATACGTTATACTGAGCAATGCCATCTCTCCGGAACACTGGGTTAATTTGCCTTGACATGTAACCTTGACCTTTATTTGGGGTGACTGACATAAACCGATTATATGACGTTATTATTGTATTATCTATGGTTCCTTGATAGGCTTTCTGGGCTTAGCTCCTTTGACCATCTCTAAAGTATCATGGTAGGATTGGAATTTGAAACAATTTAATGGGAAAAATGTAATGTAGAACTTGATCATCTTCAATATAGTGGAGTAATTTTAGCCTATTTAGCAATATTATATGACGTTATTACCTCACCATTTGGTCTACCGTGCAGGTGAACTGGTGCAACCGCGCGATTGCGAAGGTCTCAAAATATGAGTCTGAATTTTAAAGCCTACGGGTAAAAAAATTGGCCAATTTTGAAATTCGTTCACCACTTGACGCGCTCATGCTTTCTCCGAGTAGCGTGTTCTGGCGTATCATTATTCCGAGTAGCGATGTCCGGGTAGCGTATTCTGACGGCGAATGGTTCTCCGGCCACCTTGAAACAATATGTCAGGGCACTTTTAGACCCCCTGAACTTCGCGTGTTAAGGTCTCCGAGCGGTGTCAGGACCCCTGAGCTGGTATGGGGCCCCAAGTTGTTTTGGCGCTCCTTGAGCTGATTCAGGGCCTCCTAGCTTGACTGGGCCTATGAATTGGCGCGGAGCCCTCGCGTTGGTTTTGCCCCCACCCCACCCCCTGAGCAGTTTTGGGGTCCCATGAAGTTAAGCTGGTCTGCGGTCCCTGAAGTAGACTAAGACCTCCAACTCGTGTGGGCCCTTGAGCTGGGCTGGCCCTGCAGTTGGTCTGGACTTTTTACATGGTCGGGTCCCCTGCAGTGATCTTGAGAACCCTGGGCTAAACTGGACCCCTAAGAGTTTGGACACAAGCCCCTGAGCTCATCGTGTACCCCTTGTCGGGTCCGGGGCTCTTGAACTTTTATGGGGCCTGCCAGGTGGTTTTCGGACCCCTGAGCTGGTCTGCACCCCTGAGTTGAATTTGTCCATCTTGAGATAAAAGTTTCGCAGGTGGCCCTTGGGCTGTTCTGGGGGCCGCTTATCTTGAGACACATGGGCTGATATGGAACTGTGAGTCGACACTGGGACCCCTGAGCTTTTTGGAGGCCCTTTATCTTGTCTGATCCTCCTGAATTGGTATGGGGCCTCCCATATGCATATACATGTCGGTTTTACCTTCCGAGGAAGTCATGATCTGGCTCGTGTAAAAATCCTATCATCATAGGGTTCCATACGCTATTTATAGGCATTGCCTGAATTTTAGTGTCTTTATTTTCTTACGAAAAATATCCACTCTTGCGGCCCAGACTAGACCGGGACCCCCTGATATGAAAATTGATCTCCACCCCTGGTCATGTCAGGGATCGTCAGCCAGCGCGGGATAATCAGCCTCCCCGTCACTGCTCCACTCGTCTTAATTAGTATCCTGTAGATCTGTGTTTGACGGTATTACCCCCAGCACGAGCAGGCAGTCCCATTGGCCGCTTCCTGATGAGACATTACTCGACATGGCTTTCCCAAACATTGAGCGGGTTAACCTCATTCCTGTCAGGGTCCTGGCTACCCCTATTCTTGTAATGGGGAGGCGGGGAGGGCAGTAAAAACCTGCCAAATTATAGCACCTCCGCCAAACATCTATGAAAGCCAGCTTTTTTATTTCAATCACACGCAGTTCTATGCTTAAGTTTTGCGCTCTTAAAAACAAGTATCTTTATGAACCGTTGACTGGCGTTGACAGTGTTTTCCTTCACCCAAGTCGGTAGCGTGAGGTGTATATAAACAATGCAATTCGCAACGGCCATGGCGGATGAACTAATAATGTGGAAGCTTTGTATTTTGGTGTGCACAATTCCAAAGGCTTGTGCTTTGTGTTATTTAAATATTAGAGAAATTTTTATTAGAGAGCTACAGCAAATTTCAGTCAATAAAGAAAAGATATCTCCACATTGAAGTTTTTCCTATACAATTCAATGCTGGGGCATGCACTTGTTCAATATTAAAATTATTTTCCACCCCCGCCCTTCCCGCGGAGGGCGGGGAGGTAGATTTTGAGACCCCATAAGGTCTCAAAATCTACCTGTCCGATTTGAAAAGTTTGACAAGTTAAACATAAATTTAGAATTATTCCCAGTCAGAGGGCGTATACCAGCAGTTAGGAATTCCCTCAGCACAGGTGTTGTCAATTTGAATGAGAACACAACCGTTCACGAGGGAATAAACCCGTTAGAAACAAAACAGGATGACTATTCACAGAACATCAACCCTTCTGGTTTGACCAAGGACGACATAACGGGTTTTCTCATTGTTTGACAATGTTTTCTGATTTCGGGATCGGTACTACGGACATAAATTAGGGTAAGCTATGAGGAAATAATGTGCACTTGCCTTAGTGTCATTCTGTTCTTAGATTTCTTTGAAACTAATATGTCAGCCACATGTCCTGTCAAACCAGAGTTCTCGGTAAGGTACATACATTGACGATTATGAAGGCATCTTCTCGGATGGGCAGGAAGCATTCGATAAGTTCCTTAGCTATATGCACAATAGGCATTCCCACCTACAATTTCCCATGGAGGACATGGGTAGTGGAGGTGGGGTACCATATTTGGATACGTCCATACGTGGATCCAGGGGGGCAAAGGGGGCACGCGCCTCCCCCACCGACCCTCGGCGCCCCCTGAAATGGTCACAGCGCCCCCTGAACGGTCGATTGAGCCCCTTAAAATGTCGCTTCCCGCCCCAGGATGCGAAAATCGGTGCCCACCGATAGGATTTTGTGCCCACCTGAACAGTAGAAGCACATGGTGAAAACACTACGATGGAGACAGAGCTCTACATCAAGCCAATAAACTCGACGATAATGCTACATAGCACATCTGCTCGTCCGACCTCAACAAGCCACAAGCATTATCAGGAGCATGTTTCACAGGGCAATGGATAGCCCAAGCATAGATAAAGAGAGAAAAAGCGTAGATAAGGTTTGGAGCTTACTTCTCAAAACTGGGTATCATTCAGAATTTTTTTAAAAGGTGCGTCTTGAGGGAAGTTACACAAACAAGGACAGGTAATAGGAAATGCAAGACAAATAGGGCAGAGAGTCTTATTGCGGGTTCGGGGATGAGGTGGCTTAGTGGATAGCACCCTTGTCTTCTAAGCCACCGGTCCCGGCTTCAAGTCCGGGCGGAGCCTCTGAATAAGTCGATCTGATCCCCAAAATCCCTTCCAACAGGGTGAGAGTTGGCGACGCCATATGACCCTGGCAGTTGGTGCGTCGTTAAACCCCAACAATTATTATTATTGCGGGTTCGTAACCATACCGCACGTATACAACTTGCTGCCCCGTAAAATAAAAAGCGTCGTAAAGAAAACCCAACCCGAAAATACACTTAGTCTGGAAGAACAGCAAGAAACCAAACCTAAGCTGTCACCTCTTAGACTGGCCATTTCTAAGCGAAAATGTCCGCGGGTTAGGGGTGATATCTATACAACTTTGGTTCAAACGCGACTGCACGCAGAACAAATGTTATGTATCAACTAGAATATGCAATACATTACCGGTATCAAAACAACGCTCAATATGTAGGAAAGTCCATGAGGAACATCCGGTTGCGGTTTGATGAACATGTGTGTGACGAAAGGAGATAATTTCCTCCAGACGCACAGCACAAAACACCCTGGCTATATCAGAGCCACTTGAGCTAAAAGTCCTCCATCGAGCTCGTGACCATCCGGATTGGAAGATAGCCGATTCCATATTCAATCAGGATCGTCATCCCTGCCTTAACATACAAAGAAGGTCCTGGCCGATTCTGTGGGTCTTAAATGGGCTTTCATTTGACAGCGGATGTGTTACCCCCCACCCCCACCCGGTTGGAGGGGGTGTTCAGACACCCCACCCCCCTCCTCGGGGATTCCGGTGGTACAAAAACTGCAGCCCGCTGCCTTAATTGACATGCCTAAACCTTGATCAATTCTGAAACTTCCCAAAATTTTAAAGTTAGGACATCCCAGGTCAGGTCACCAGTGTAGGTCAAGTGATCTCACACCCAGAGAAGTTTAAAATATCGTAAGCAAGAACTGTGATGAGTTCCAATTGAAACTCATACCACATAATGGGCCCACCGAGTACTACAAAATGTATTCCGGGATTTTTCATATCGATGAACTAGGGTCAGGCACGGACCATGACCTCTCCATTGGAAATTAATAGGGAGAACAAGGCCTTGACCGGTTGATATTATTTCAAGACTACCAGCATACAAGACTCAAGATACATACAACTCGAAGACAATATTTATAGAGGAATGCAGAAAAAAGTTATGTATAACTCGAAGACAAAATTTATACAGGAACACAGAAATGCCCAAGGATCATATATGTTGGAACAATTATAATTTGAGAACCTACACGATGTGCACGTGAACTGACCTAGAAACATGTATCGACCGAACATTCAGCATCATATTCTTAGCTTTTTTATTTCATTGTCACCGGTGCTTCCCTTCTCCAAGCATCCTTACCTCACCCGGGGCTGAGAGCATCTGCGTCGGTGCGGCTGCGCTGCCCCGCCCTGCGTGTTCCTTATCCCATTCTCATTCTCAACCATCCTTATCCTGCACCATCTCCTTTCATAGTATTCTGATTGTCTATCTCATGGGAACAGCATTGGAAGGGCTACTGCAATTAAGTGTAAATTATCGATGAATACAAATACAAATGAGAGATGGATTGATTTAAGGAATAAGTGCTTAGAGTTGGAGTTTTGGAATATGTAAACAATTATTGATGTTTGTTTGCAGTTAGACATATACTCATTCAGCGCTTTATGTTGGGAGAGAGATAGAGGCTCTGAGTGCCAATCGCGACCTCCATGCCGATGTCTGATTCATTGTCCCTCAATCTGTTTTTGATCGCAGTTTTAGGACAGATAAAAATTAGTAGGTATGTTTACCACTGCCACAGCCAGTTATCTTTTTAAAGACAGAGATTTATAGAATATTTAACCCTCAAGAGCCTAGGCTTTCAAAATCGAATCAAGCTTGACAGAACAGAGGCGGGAGAGACAATGTGATTCATATAAAGCAGTTACTGAATGGCCCAGTGCACGTCCGTTACATTGGCTGCAGTAACGCAGTTACTGTCAGCCACCAGGCACGGCCAGCTCATTGATCGCGTCAGCTCTCTTCAGGAGTAGGCAATGCCTCCAGTGGCTGCGGTGGATGCTGCATAGTAAACACCGCAGGACCAGTGACAAAGACATCATCCAGGTAAGCGCCTGAACACTGCTGCTCATCTGTTTTCTCAGGTGTGGCCGGAGCTTTGTATTTAAACAACATTGACATTATATTCAATCATATCACAGCAAATATTTCCACCACAAATGTAACGCGTCCATAACCCTCACCCTGGTAGGCCGATCCACGTTCGCCCTGGTGGGAAGGGGGTTTCGAGCAGGGATGCGGAGCCGAGAAAATTTTGTACGGCTCTAGCTCTGGCTCCGGTCCGGGGTTATGATTTCGGCTCCGGCTCCGGGTTCAAGTGTCCTAACGGGTCCGGCTCCGGGCAAAATAGTCGGGTCCGACCGGCTCCGGCAATGTACCTGTATCCAAAATGTGATCGACACGTTCTCAAGGGCGTGGAAGTCCATCAGATGCAAAGTGATTATGTATTTGTACGAATGAAAAATGGCGACTGGATAAACAAACGCTCTTGACCAAATGCCAAAGACCAGTGAACCTCAAAACTGAACCAACCTACCCTGCAGTGTTTTCGTATGGCAAACTGTACTGCACTGTTATGGCAAACAGAAATAGGGGTCAGACACAGGGGGTGACATGAGCTACTTGTCTATAATCCTGGGGGTTTTGAAGGTTCCATTTCTGGGTCTTACGAGATTTTTTCCAGCAAAATTTAATATGTAATTCCAATGACACTTCTTGCAGGGATTTGGGGCACGGGCCGTTGGGAAAATCTAAGTGGTGCTTAACGGTATATTTATATTTTTGGTGCGTAAAATTCGTCAGGCTATCTTCTAGGGGCAGTTTATAGTCCCTGACATGCTTTTATAACAAGGAAAACCCACGATGAAATTCATGATAATTCCTTCAGAATCCCGTTTCGAACGTTTCAATCAACCAGAACGCTGAATGCTACCATATGCTACCGGTACCAAAGGTATCTTGAACAGAACCCTCCAGAATACTACCATATCCTCAACATGCTGCCAAATCAGGCAGTCAGCTGGCTGTCATGTCCGAACCGTATCTATAAGAACCGTGGGTCAGACATGCCCGCAAACCCACATAAAAAATTAAAGATACAACGATCAAGTAAAGCTTGGACGAACCGCAAAGAAAAATTTCGATGAGCTAACAGTGTTCAACATCGAAAAACACATCAGATAGGCTGATGGTCTAATTCCATTTCGAGAAAAATCGAAACCAACCATCCTACTGTCCAGTGCCCAGGGCCCAGCAGCTGTTTCGATCATTACACCACCCAATCGCGCAGGGGCATAGCCAGGATTTCGCTCAGGGAGGGGCGGCGCCCCCGAAAAGGGCCCCTGCGACAGCGCAAGAAGGGCCCTGATGAGTAAAAAGGGTCCTGCTTGTTACAGAATTGAGTGCTGAAGAGGGCTTAAGGGGGGCCCTATCTAGTATAAAATGCCAAATTTGGCCACAGAGCATGGTGCAGGGCAAGCCGCGCTTCGCGCGGCTCGTGTCCTCAGAGGGGCCCTTCGGGCCCTCAGGGAGGGGCGGTTGTCCCTGCCGCCCCCTGGCTACGCCCCTGCAATCGCGGTTGGAGCGGAGCAGCAACATTGCCTCCAATATGTCTGCTCTTAGTCTGGACCTGAGATCAGTAAGCAGTAGCTTCATCGCAAAACATGACAATACTATTTACACGGCCGTTGCTACGGCGTCGCTGATGACGTCACTGCAACCATGTGCGTGTCCACTTGCCGTCCAGAATGGACGGGAATTTCGGGATGTTGATTTTCTAACGGATGTGATGGGTAGGTTTGAGGCACGGTTGCAATGGAACTTAGGTTTTTGTATAGATTAATGTTTGGAGAATAATTTAAGAAACAAAAACCATACACTATCTTAATCAAGGGCGGACGCAGAACCGAGTTTTGGGGGTAAACCCAAATCTGCCTCTCCCCTTTCGGGGGGGGGGGACGGGACGTGCGATTTCGGTTCTCGACAAACCTCGTAAAAACTACTTCTCCGAGTACATGATAGCTCTCCTGGGGGGGGTGGGAGGGAGCAAATATTTTATTGCTCGACAGACCTAGTGTAAACACCTTTTTCAAAAAATTTCTTCGGCCTTTGGGGGGCTAAAAGATAGTCTGGCCCCCTTTTCCAGGGCTTTGGGGGGGCATGGCCGGAATGGCCTCGTCCCTGCGTCTGCCAACAGGGGCGGATGCAGGCCGACGGTATGGGGTATATCGTGAAAAACATATGGTTTTTTAAGAAAATCGGCAAAAATCGCCAAAAATGGGCGGTTTGGGGGGCAAATGTCTTTTTGCCCCCCATGGATCCGCCAGTGCCCGCCAATGCTTTCATTTGTTGCAAATTTCTGCCCATGCTAAATGGCCGGAGTGCATCCCCTGCCCGAGAGTGAGACCGTCTACGGAACACCCTAGTTGCAATATTTCACTAATCTCGATATACATAACATATTGAGAAAATGTAGTATTTCAGGTAAATAAATGTGTTTCCATACGACATCTCACGAGGTAAAATGTGACCATTTCGCGTTTGATTTTTGGTAATTTTAGAGCTCTTTGGGAGCCGGAGCCGGACCTTTTCTGACGGCTCCGGCTCCGAGCAAAATGTTCCGGCGGCTCCGGCTCCGGGCAGAATGGTCGGCTCCGACCGGCTCCGGCTCTGCATCCCTGGTTTCGAGCCCCCGCCCGTCGATTTCGACTCCTATGCTGGATGGCGAAAAGACATGAACCGTCGCACACTGGCTGTAGAAAAAGATTTCGAGACTATATCTGTCACTTGTTTGACACGAGTCAATATTCGGGTTATGATAAGTCAAAGAAGGTAGCAGATACGATGACTGTTTCGCTCCAGCGCTCACTGGGCAAGTTAGAGCCAAGTGCTAGGTATCGTTCAATTCTCCTCGTTACGACTAATCGAATAACATTCGATGCATTGGGTCAAATTGTAAGAATAAATTTGTCATGCTGAGCTGACTGGATTGAAAAGTACACCAGGTTCTTCCACTTGTTGATTTTCCTACAGCAATATCCGTTCATCAGAACGGCCTTTCTTAGCGTTCTACTTTTTAACTTGATGGAAATGCTGGGATATATGTTTTCAAGGATGTACAACACAGCAACACGGCATGCTTGCCGTTTTGATGGACCCCATGCACTGCACGTCGGACGTACACATTGAAGTCGTCTATGTGATTGACCACACTGGGTGGTCGGGTCGGGGGTCAGAAAAACTAGCATTAGTCCTGTGTACACGCAATGGCATGGGCCGGCTACTCGGGCAATTCCCACGCTCCGGGCGCGGCCGGCCGGCGTGCACGTTACCATTGTCCCCATTGGCGGACGCAGGGGGCATTCCGGCTATGGCCCCCCAAAGCGCTGGAGGGGGAAGGGGCAGGGCATATTTTAAGCTACAAAGTGGTGGGCATTTTGCCCACCAGTCCCCATACTATGCCCACCAGTGAACAGCCCTGAACGGCCCAGTGCCGAATAGTCACCAGTCAATTGATGGTCTAGAAGTGCCCTTTTGGTGGAATTCGTGCCATTTTCAACCGAATGCCCACCAGTCCCAATTCCTTAAAATGTGCCCTGGGAAGGGGGGCAAACTATCTTTAGGCCCCCCAAACGCCGGAGAAATTTTTGAAAAAGTGTGTTTACACTAGGTCTGTAGAGCAAAAAAATCTTCGCTTCCACCCCCCCCTCCCAGGGGAGCGATCATATACTTGGAGGTAGCTTATACCAGGTCTGTCGAGCACCCAAATTGCACGTCCCACCCTCCCCCCGAAGGAGAGGCAGACATGGGTTTGCCCCCCCAAAAAAACTCGGGTCTGCGTCCGCCCTTGATTGTCCCCACGCGGCAAAAGGAGCGTGCATGAGCGGTGCCCGGTCTGACGTCTTGGAGAGCACCCTGTAAGATTGGGCTTCAGAACGAATAACTGTTGCTTTCTTCTGGGCTCAGCCTACATCTTATTAAAATACAAAATAAATTACCGCCATTTTACCCCACTTGTACAAACCTGAGCACACGCCTGTTTTACCGTGAAAGAGACCGCAAACTGCACTGAATGGCACTTCAGGCCGGCGGGTCTGTAACGGACTGAGTGCTGCCCCTCGTGCGGCTCTGTAACGGACTGAGTGCTGCCCCTCGTGCGGCCCTGCTGTCGCATCCCAGAAAGACCGAGGCGCGCGAGCACCCAGAGTGGGAATCGCCCAACAGCTAGTAAATCCTATCGCTTGTGAGCAGGACTATTGTTTCCCCTATGCAAACCAATTGATACCCCGAGATAGGAGGAATGTTACCCAGAGGAAAATGAGGCTTGTAGAGCACAGTTCTGAAACGTTTTAAACGTCAGCCACCTGTTTTACCCCAAAATATGAATGGTCGTATTGAAAATTGAAGAAAAAGTGAAAGCACGCCAACGAGTGCAGAAGTTTGAAGTGTTCATCACCTCTGGTGCACAATTGGAGGACACATCCACAGCCCAAATTCATGCCTCATGCGAGGAGGTGCCGAATTTATACATTACCACAGCCATATCCATCCAAAAATGTAATCTCTCACTCAACCTTCGGTCTTATTTGTGGAGTGGTGCTTTCTTAATTCGGATGACGATACCAAAATCCTGATAAATAATTTAATCAAGCTTCCCCCGTCTCACCAATGTTTTCTGGATTAAGCATTGATCAGTCCATACTCGTCGGAAAAGGGAGCCAAGCCATCCCCCTCCCCCACTTTTCATGTAAAAGTTCCTCGACTGCAGTCAAATTGTAAACTAACTGAACTTTAACATACATTTTCTTGTCAGCAGAAGGTTGAAGATTGACAGACCCTCCCCCAACCCATACACTGTTTTTGGTATTCCATGTGCAGTAGAGGTGAGAGTTTCGGGCAATTTTGCAGGCCCGGGCCCGGACCCGGTCTGCTGCTGATTTTAGAAGCCCGTCACAAGCCCGGGTTATGGAAGAAATGGCTTATCATATCCGGGAAGGCCCGGTATCATGGAAAAACCATAACATGTTATATACAACATGTATTTACTTTAAAGCTGTTTCAAATACATGTTTTAAGCAAATTTATCCTGGAAAAAGTTTTGGTTGCACCCAAAACCATATTAAAAAGGTGCAAGCATTATCAGTAGCCTCAGCTATCTTAATAATTCAGCAGAAAATGACACTGAAAAAACACAGTATGAAACATACTTGCTTATGATGCAAGCTGACTTCAGGTAATGACCAGCATCACCTTATAAAAACACAGGACATTCTAGATAGAGGTATGCACATGGTAGCTATAAGAATCGGGATGAAGTAAGCCCACTCATGTCAGACATTCCTCCATCATTGCATTTTTATAAATCATGATGTACTGGCACGAGCGTCATAATAGAGTTCCAATAATGTTGATGAATAGAGGAGAGAGCAATGACAAGTTTTCAGCTAAAATTTTTCAGAATATCATGGCAGAGGGGCTGTGAATGAACCAAAAATCCTTCACATTATCCCTCTATTGATATATTTTTTAGCATTTTCTTTTTGTTTAGTCACTAGACAGCTTGGAAGATAGTCAAAAGATTGTTCTGCTTGGGTCAGTCTGGTCTGCAAAGAAGGTAAGCCAACAAGGCCCACCAGCCATATAGAATTCTCAAACCACCAGCCATATATAATTCTCAAACCACCAGCCATATATAATTCTCAAACCACCAGCCATACAGAACCACTAGTTCTCAACAGGTTCACACCAAATATGAAAGAAAAAGATTGCACTAATCTCCACCAAAAAGTAAAATTGATCCAAAAAACGACTACAATCCATCCATACCACCATGCGGGCTTGAACGCTATTTCTGTTTGTTTTGTTGTATCTTATGGGCTTGCGCTTAGAAGGTATCTGAAGCGCCATGCTTGTCTACGTTAGAGCATTCATTAGTGGCAATATTTTTCACAAACATTTAGCAGAAAAGTTAGTTTATTTCAGTAAAACTATTTCAAAACTGTTGAAAATATATTTTAAAAGCTTCACAGATCTAAAAAATAAGCACAAAGTGTGTGGTGCATTTGTTTTGTTACTGAGAATAGGCCACCGTTCTGCGCACTTGTTTCATATATGACGCTTTACTGGTTTTGCAGTTGCAAAACTTTACAAGCTGCTCAAGGCCGAGGAATTTGGGGTAACTAAAGTCTGTAATTTTGGGTATTCTGTTTTTGTGTTCTGTGTTTCTATGTTGCTGTGCATTTTTGAGTGTGGTGGGAGGAAAGTGTAGTTATGTTCAAAGCTTATAATAGAAGAAGTTTTATTTCATAGAGGCCAGGGAAGTATCTCCACAAGGAAAATGCAACAAATAATGTCAAGTATATTCATGTTTTGGCGCAATTTCAAAGGTTCCTTCTAAGGCTGACCTCTCTCCCCAGTATCTCCCCATAACTGACTAATCTATGTTTTGAAGTACTTTCATCAAAAACATGTTTTCTTTGTGCCTGTTCCCTTGCTTATACTAGCTTTTCTGTGATTCTGTATTTTTTGGGCAATGAAAGAGCAAGATGAAGCTGTGGATGTGTTACACTTATCAACATTTGTTTTTGCATTTGGCTTTAACAGCCCAATTTGATAATTATGGGCTTCCACCAGATAGTTTGTAGCAGGGATGCGGAGCCGGAGCCGGAGCCGTCAGAAAGGGTCTAGCTCCGGCTCCCAAAGAGCTCTAAAATTTCCAAAAATCAAAAGTGTAAAGGTCACATTTTACCTCGTGAGATGTCGCATGGAAACACATTTATTTACCTGAAATATTACATTTTCTCAATATTTTATGTATATCGAGATTAGTGAAATATTGCAAATAGGGTGTTCCGTAGACGGTCTCACTCTCGGGCAGGGGATGCGCTCCGGCCATTTAGCATGGGCAGAAATTGGCAAAAAAATGAAAGCATTAACGGGCACTGGCGGATCCATGGGGGGGGCAAAGAAGGCATTTTCCCCCAAACCGCCCAATTTTTGGCGATTTTTGCCGATTCTCTTCAAAAACCATATTTCACAATTTATCCCATACCGTCGACCTTCATCCGCCCCTGTTGGCAGACACCGGGAGAGGCCATTCCGCCCATGGCCCCTAAAGCCCTGGAAGGGGGGCCAGACTATCTTTTGGTCCCCGAAAGGCCGAATAATTTTTTGAAAAAAGGTGTTTACACTAGGTCTGTCGAGCAATAAAATATTTGCTCCCCCAGGAGAGCTATCATGTACTCGGAGAAGTAGCTTATACTAGGTCTGTCGAGAACCGAAATCGCACGTCCCGTCCCCCCTTCCCCCTCCCCTGAAAGGGTGAGAGGCAGATTTGGGTTTTCCCCCAAAACTCGGTTCTGCATCCGCCCTTGATTATGAAAGTGTATGTTTTTTTTTTAATTATTCTCCAAACATTTATCTATCCAAAAACCTAACCTTCACTGCAACCGTGCCTCAAACCTAGGGTAGAGTGGGGTATCGCGCCCACCTGGGTAAGACGCCTACTACCATCTACAGGCTGATGCAGGAACTGTACCCTCCATATATCTTTTTCTGGTAGCGATCTTTCTGATCGGGTCCTGAGCGTGTTTGTACGCGCCTAGTCTGCTCCGGTAATTTTCAGCACGCATTTGTTGTTTTTTACCCCTCCGGATATAAAAACAAGTTATCTTAAAGTTGTGATTGTACTCTATGCGATTTAGATGTACTCACAGCAATTTGTGTGGTTGAAACAGCGAGTTTGTGCGACATTTTGACAGCCACTATGCGGCATGGAAACGCCGCAGAACTTAGAAATCTTTGTGTCGACGCTGCCGTTGCTACGTGAGTAAGACGCCCATGTGTAGTGCAGGGTAAGACGCCTGGGGCGTCTTACCCCAATATTTGGTAGGCGTTTTACCCCAATGGGTAAGTGTGTCCTTAAGATAGATTGGAGATGAAGGTAGGGCTGCTATCGCTACTACCACCATCACGCCCACCACTGGTCGTGATAGCGAAGTACATTGGGTTAGAAAAAATCACCGTAACAGAAGACGTTGAGTTTCCAATATTAGCTCCTATAGCACACAGGAAATTTTTCGAGTTTGCTCTCATTTGGTAATCTTGAGGGGTGGTCTTAAATCACTGACGGATCCAAAGGAGGCTAAAGGGGCCGTGGCCCCCACCAAAGCCTAAACATGTATATTTCCCCCTCAAAGACCAAATTTTGGCCGCCTTTTTCTTTAAAAATACATTGATTTTGCGATTTATTCTTGCGATTTTGCGATTTATACCCCCCCCGCTCAAACGTTGGTTTGGCCCCTCCAAAAGCTGCTCCTGGATCCGCTGATGTATTAAATACCTACCTTCTTGTCATGGATCTGCTCGAAGCACTGTTTGCATATCGCGATCCCGAACCAACGTCGTCGTTAACTAAATTTTCCATATTATGCATACCCATCCTCATCCTACCTTGACATCCTGTTCCAGAATATGGGAAGACATACCGAAGAAAAACCACTTGCGAGCAGAATGAACCGGAGGCGCTTTAAGGTGCTTTGCGTGCCCTAAAAGATATTGGAGCTTTACCTTAAATTGCTTTTGCGTTTTCTGATAATAGGTAAAAGGCCTACCGGCTTGTTTTTGCTGTGTCGGGCTTTAATGCCTCAAATAACTTGCCCACTTTGTCACAAGACTATCGTAAACCGTAATAACAACAATGTTCCTACTTGTTCAGGTGACGAGATACAATATGCGCTGGGTGTTATATGACGGCGTTTTACCCCGGGGCGAGGGCGTTTTACCCCGCTATCGGGGTAAAACGCCATTTTACATGGTCTCAAGAAAAGACAAATTTCGCACACTTCCCATAGTGTCAGAGTCCCAAATTTCTACCTGAGTGTAGACAGACAATGACAGAACTTAACGAAGAAAAAATAAGGCAATTCCATCCACGCAGGATTGGTGCAGACACATTCTCCCGTAACGTATGCGTCTTACCCCACTCTACCCTACCCATCACATCCGTTAGAAAATCAACATCCCGAATTTCCCGTCCATTCTGGACAGCGAGTTGACACGCACATGGTTGCAGTGACGTCATCAGCGACGCCGTAGCAACGGCCGTGTAAATAGTGTTGTCATGTTTTGCGATGAAGCTACTGCTTACTGATCTCAGGTCCAGACTAAGAGCAGACATATTGGAGGCAATGTTGTTGCTCCGCTCCAACCGCGATTGGGTGGTGTAGTGAGCGAACCAGCTGCTGGGCCCTGGGCACTGGGCAGTAGGGTGATTGGTTTCGATTTTTCTCGAAAAGGAATTAGGCCATCAGCCTATCTGATGTGTTTTTCGATGTTGAATACTGTTAGCTCATCGAAATTTTTCTTTGCCGGCTGTCCAAGCTTTACTTGATCGTTGTATCTTTAATTTTTTGATGTGGGTTTGCGGGTATGTCTGACGTATATTTCTGTTTGCCATAACAGTGCAGAGCAGTTTGCCATACGAATACACTGCAGTGTAGAATGGTCCAGTCTTGAGGTTCACTGGTGTTTGGCATCTGGTGAAGAGCGTTCGTTCATCCAGTCGCCATTTTCATTCGTACAAATACATAATCACTTTGTATCCGATGGACTTCCACGCCCTTGAGAACGTGTCGATCACATTTTTGATATAGGTACATTGCCGGAACCGGAGCCGGTCGGAGCCGACTATTTTGCCCGGAGCCGGAGCCTTAAGGACACTTGAACCCGGAGCCGGGGCCGGAGCCGGAGCCGAAATCATAACCCCGGACCGGAGCCGGAGCCAGAGCCGTCCAAAATTTTCTCGGCTCCGCATCTCTGGTTTGTAGCTGACATACTTACTTGACCATTTTTCGTAGAGGACATGGGAATGGCTCCATAGATTAGTTTTTTTTACCTGAAGCAGAAAGTTTCTGGAAAGAGTTTCTAGCTAGAGCTAGGTGTTATTATCAATATAATGTTAGCCGCACATCGATTAAATGGCTTCCTTTGAAATGGTATACTAATAATAATTATTGGGGCTTATCGACGCACCAACTGCCAGGGTCATATGGCGTCGCCAACTCTTTCCCTGTTGGAAGGGTTTCTCGGGAGCCAGCTTGCTCCTTGTTCAGGGAAGCCGCCGGGCCTTGAACCCGGGTCGGCTGCGTGGCAGACAGCTACGCTGACCACTCCACTACCGCGCCCCCGAAATGGTATACTGACAATATGGAAGCAACAAATAGGCTATCACAATTTATATTTTGTTTACCCATATTATCATCAGGAGATTCATAAAATGAGAGTACAGCATGGATGTTTCCAACTGTAACATTATTCAATATTTGATTATGAATATTGATACAGGTTTAAGTAACTTGATTTTGACCCTGGCATGAGTAACAGATAGAAGACTAGAGCTTCATGCTTTTAGTTCCTGATGTATGTCTTAAAGTCCATGTCTCAAAATTAATTGTAAATGCATTTTCAAAAGCTGCTGGTGCATGAATAAGATTATGTTTTAGTGTAAAAAACTAGGTCTGTACTGGAAAAGGCTTATTTAACCTACAGAAAATTTACGTTGCAGTCCTAGTTCAGTTGAAGCCCGGAATGAGCCTGGGTAAAACCCGTTATCAGCCCGGCATTGGCTTAAATCAGGCCTTCAGGCCCGGTCCAAGCCCGCGGGCCTGGGCCGGGCTTTTGCCCCAGGCCCCCGGGTCTAGAAAGTCCCACCTCTAATGTGTAGACATCTCACCCTTGCCAGTTAGTGACATTGGGTTCTTCTTAAGTTAACCAAAATTCTTCGAGAGCAGGAACATGCATACATACCTATACCCTTCTTGCCTCTGGTCATCTTGCCAGTTAATAAGATTATAGATCCATAGTACTTAAGCACACAAAAAATCATCGATGATTATCCCCGAGAACTCCTTCAAACTCAAACAGGTGCAACACCATACATGCGCAGCTGAAATCAAGGGCTTCAAATCCACAACTAAAACAATCACTGCAATGTTGATTAGCCCGGTCACGCTCTTTAACCCTCACCTCACGGGGGAGGGGGGTTAAAGAGCGATAGCCCCTCAGGGTTTTTTCCGAATAACAGAAAACTGACGAGGCGCAGCACCGAGGTTGAGAGTCTCACTCTCACCCCATCATTTTTCCATCATCCCTGAATTTTTTTACCCCGGGTTCGCACTAGGTCAGGTCACCAGGCGAGGTCAAACAAGGTCACCTTACTTCAAATTTGAGCTCTATCATAGCTACACTTCTAGGCCGATCAATTTGAAACTTTCTATACTTGATGACCCCTCAAGGGTCTACAAAACATATATCCGTGATTTTTCGAATTTGTGACCTGAGGTTAGGTCACGAGGTGATCTCTCCCGATGAAAAAGCATGGGGAAAATCTGCATTATGATCTAAAAGTCACAAAAATGATTGCAAATGTTCAAATTTCTCCGAAAAGCAGTTTTGGCCACCCTTTCATGGATTCCAGGAGCGATATTTGCCCTTTCACCTATTTGAGGTCGTCACAGGTAACCAAGGGTCAATAAACGTATTTTAACTATACATTTTGACCTATTTAAGCTAGACCGCTGAATAAGACGTCATCGTGTCTGTCTTATCACTGGCTTTCATTTGATATACAGCAAGGTCACTTCTGACCTTTCGTGACCTCAGGTCATGTTAGGCCAAGAGGTGCCCTCTGAAGGTCAAACCACAGGCGGGATGTAGTTATTTTTCACATAATAGAGAAAGCCCTGGCATTTGCCTATAATGTGTACTTTACCAGATCACAATAGCTCTAATGGCATGAGAGCTATTCCAGGTTCCTAAGCATTGCATATTTTAGTGGAAATAGCCTATCGTGACACAACTTGACATCTGGAGATCAAACCATTGACCTGAGCGCTTAAACATGCAAGTAAAATAGAACCACACAAAGTTCACTTGATTTTTCAAATGCACGGTGCAGATTTGCGCTAACCCCCAAATTTTCGGAGTCAGAGGGGGCCATCGATACCCTCCGGTGCGGTGAAGGTAGCGCCGGACACCCGGTGGGGCGCGGGTTAATATATATGTTGCATTGCGCTCTATAACGATTTTTAATGTGTGCGTCAGTTTGTCAGCCGAGCCCAACGCCTGCCTCGGCAGGCAAACATGGGCGAACGAATGCTTATGACTATGAGCCCCATATTTCTCCTGCTCGATGCCCCCGGCTCTTTCCGCCCATCAACATCATGAAACATACGGAGAAAATTCTAACAAGCATATGTATTATTCAAATACCCCAGGTTGCAATCTGATTTCAAGAAAACAGTAACCAGAGTCCCAATAAATTACCATTGATCAAAAAGTCGAAAAGTGAACTGTCAAAAACTGCAAAGCGGAAAGCCCAACAAATTCCCCCAAGTTATACTGTTCACATGTGTCAAGAGGGTAGGAACTTGTCTGGTGCAAAGGATAGGGGTCCGGCGTCAACGTGCAGTGGGGAGGGTCTAGCGTCAATGCGCAGTGGAGAGGGGTCTGGCGTCAAAGTGCAGTGGAGGGCTGTCTGGCGTCAACGCACAGTGGAGGAGGGTCCAGAGTGTGCCCTGATATATCGGAAACCAAGGGAGTTTGAAAAACGTCGTATAACGAGTTATCATCTTAATGGGAGAATCTAGGATTTCCTATCGGAAGGGTACTTTAGTTAGAGGGCTCCATTTGGGTCCTGAAGGGGCACGGTTTTGGTGCCGAGGGGGGGCGTCATTCGGACCAAAGATGTCAATTCTTGGTAACTTGCCTGTCAGAGGGGTGCCAAACTTGCACCGTGCGTGCACCAACTTGCATCCGGCAACCTGTCGCTCTGAGTCTCTAGGTCACCATGTTAGTTTGAGCTTTTTGTGGGAGTGTTATGCCTCATAAGTAGTATCTGCTGAATCTTCAAGCCGCTTTACATCTCTTGCCGAATCTTCAGGCCGCTCCACTTCGCTTCAAACCGCTGTTGCTTGAAACCTTCAACGTGATTTGAGTCAACTCGGCAGGAGTCAGACATCATTTCAAGGTGCGCCATAGTGAGTACCAAGCCCCCTGCCCCATTTTTACCAATCGCTGGGAAGCTGAGATCCCATGGGCAGCCTGTTAGCGGATTGCTAGGTATACGCCCTAGCTAAAGGTTGGTGAGAGAAACTCGAGCAGTGACAATACAACGCTGCCTTTGCACTTAGGGACAGGAGGGTTACAGGCTCTACAGGATTGAGGAGTCTTCTAAAAGAACCGTTGATTATCATCATAGTTGGGGTTTAACCCGCGCCCCACCGGGGGTCCGGCGCCACCTTCGCCCCACCGGGGGGCCATCGATGGCCCCCTCTAACTCCGAAAATATGGGCGTTAGCGCAAATCTGCAAAGTGCAATAGAAAGCTCGCGTGAATTCAGTAAGAAATTACTTCGCATGTTTTAGTGCTCAGGTCAATGGTTTGACCTCCAGAGGTCAAATTAGGTCAAGATCGGCTATTTTCACTCAAATATGCAATGATTAAGCAAACTGGGCATAACTCTTATGTCATTAGAGCTATTGAGGCCTGGTAAAGTACATTTGATAGCAAATTGTCAGTACTGTTTCCGCTATGTGGAACGTAAAGACCTCCCGCCATTGGTTTGACCGCCAGAGGTCACCTCGTGACCTAATATGACCTGAGGTCACGAAAGGTCAAAAAGTGACCTTGCCGTATATCAAATGAAAGCCAGTGACAAGACAAGCACGATGGTGTTTGTTTCACCGCTCTAGCTCAATTAGGTCAAAAGTTATTGTCAAAATACTGTTTTTGACCTCTGGTGACCTTGGATGACCTTAGAAAAGTCAAAGGGCAAATATGACCCCTGGGATCCGTGAAAGGGTGTCCAAAAACGTTGTTCTGAGCAGTCTGAGTATTTGCAATCATTTTTGTGGCTTTTATATCATGAAATAGGTTTTCCCAATGCTTTTCCAATGGGAGAGGTGGCCTCGTGACCTGACCTCAGGGCACGAAATCGAAAAAATCCCGGATATACACCTTGTAGACCCTGGAGGGGTCATGAAGTGTAGGAAGTTTCAAATCGATCAACTTTGAAATGTAGCTCTTACAGAGCTCTAAAAGTGAAGTGAGGTGACCTTGGTTGACCTCATCTGGTGACCTGACCTTGGGTGACCCGGGGTAAAAAATTTCAGGGATGATGGGAAAATGATGCAGTGAGAGGTAGAGCCCTCAACCGCGGTGCTGCGCCTCGTCGTTTTTCTGCTATCCCGGAAAAACCTTAGGGGGGCCATCGATGGCCCCCCCGGTGGGGCGAGGGTTAAGGGCGCGTCGACTGCAGTGGTCATATTGCGCCCATAACTTAGCATATTGCGCACAGAGGAAAGTCATGTAGATATATAACGAAACTTTTCGAGTCAGGTAGTAAGATAGGTCACTGTGTCTTGAAAGGTGCTGTACTTGTAGAGTGACATGTATGAATCAAGGGTCAAAAGATACTGGTTCACGTTATATGTCTATGTCGGCGAGTAAACTACGTTGAAGTCAACACTTCTCAGAAACGATATTATGTCGGAGAGCTCCACGGTTCGATTTTGTCCCAAAAGAGAATGCAGTGATGGTGATCCTCCAAGATGCCGCAGTCTTTCCACCTCAAAATCCTGGCAGTCTGCAAGAACATGCTTAACACTAAGCGGCTCTCCGCATCGTGAACACCTTGGCGGATCGCCGCCACCCAAGCGGAAGGAGTGTGTGGCGTGGGTGTGGCCGATCCGCAGGCGGGAGAGGCTAACCTCCTCTCTTCTGCAGCCCGCACTGCTGGATTTCCACACCCCTAGCTTTGGTTTAAGGCCTCTAAGCTTGACTCCTTTGGGATCACCATCCCACCTGCTCTGCCAGACACGAATAGCATAGTCTTTGGTAAGACCATATAGGTCAAAGAACGGAACACGGAGGCCGGGGAGAGAAGCACGTTCACCCGCGGACTTTGCAAGCCTGTCCGCCCGTTCGTTCCCGCCTATACCGCAATGGCTTGGCACCCAAACAATCTCCACAGTTTTTCCTTTCTGCCCTAGGTTGTGCAATTTCTGTCTTATGAGGGTCAGGAGATAAGAAGATGATGTATTGTGGAAGTAAAAGGACTCCAATGCCTGTAGAGAGGACAGTGACTCCGTGAAGACCACGAACTTTCTCGCCCTTCGTTTGGATATCTCATCCAGGCAACGAAAGATGGCATACAGTTCCGAGGTAAAAACAGATGCTTCCTGGGGTAGGCTAAAATATTTTTCAGTGCGGCCACAAACAAACGCACATCCCGTACCACTGTCACATTTTGAACCGTCCATGTAGAAGTGAATATGGCTTTCAAACATTTCCGAGCAGAGTTCCATGAAAAGCTGGCGCATTGTTTCAGGAGACGAGTCTCTACAACGCTCGAGCAAGTCTGTGTTTGTGTTAGCTTTCGAGATCAGCCATGGATTGCTAGCAGGCAGGTCGTATGGTTCAACAAGGTCTGTGCTAATACAAGCCTCCGCTAATAGGGCGCGAACTCTGACTCCCGGGTGGCGACCCGCAGCACGCGACCCAGTTTCAACTAGACGGAGGTGGGTGTCCCCGAAGAATGCCTGATATGTAGGATGTGTTGTATGTTGTTTAAGTTTCACGGCATATCGCATGGACAATATCTTCCGACGAAGATCTAGAGGCATTTCGTTTATGTCTACGAGCATACTGCTAACTGGTGAGGTCCTAAAAGCTCCGATAATAATTCTGATTGCGTGGTGATGAACAGTGTCCAGCATACGCTTCGCTGTTTCAGACGCCGAGTCATATGCAACGCAGCCGTACTCGATCTTTGACCTGATGAGAGACCTGTATAGCATCAGAAGAGTTGCACGGTCGGCTCCGAACTTCATTCTCGTCAAGATTTTAAGAATATTCAGTGACTTGAAACACCTCTCTCTTAGGTCCTGAAAGTGACGGACATAGCTCATACGGCGGTCAAGAATGACCCCAAGGAACCTAACGCTATCTGCTACTTCCACACGCTGGCCATAGAGAATAAGAACTGGATCGTCACATGGACGCCTGCGGTTACAGAAGTGCATACATTTAGTTTTGGGCAACGAGAACCTTAGCCCGTTCTCGACACTCCAGCGCTCTAGGCGGTCGAGCGCCAGCTGTAGTTGCCTAGCAGCGGCACTTGTAGTAGAGGTTGTTGTCCAAATAGTGAAATCATCTACAAATAAGGCACATTTTATGGTTGTAGGAAGAACGTCTACAATGTCATTTATCATAATAGCAAACAGGGCTACTGATAAAAAGCTGCCCTGCGGGATTCCATTGCTCTGTGTGTATTTATAGGATAAAGAAGAATTTACACGGAACCTGAAGTACCGTTCTTTAAGAAAGTTCAGCAAAAACCAGCCTAAGTGACCTCTAATGCCCATGGCGTGCAACTTGCTTAGTATTTTGTATCTCCAAGTTGTATCGTATGCGCGTTCCACGTCGAAAAAGATTGCAACAGTGTGTTGACGAGATGCCTGCCCTTCTCGAATCGCCGCATCCAACAGAACAAGGTGATCCAGGGTACTTCGCCCCTGTCGAAATCCACATTGCTAATTACATAGAAGCTCATTACTTTCAAGGTACCACATTAGCCGAACATTAATCATTTTTTCCATCAGCTTACAAGGACAAGACGTGAGGGAAATCGGGCGATAGTCATCGGGAGAAGACCCGGACTTTCCTGGCTTCAAAATCGGAATAATAATGGCGTCACACCACTGTTCCGGGAAGTCGTTCTTAAGCCAAATGAGATTAAATATACTAAGGAGAGATATAAGTGAAATATCAGGCAGATTAGTCAACATTTCATTTGTAATGCGGTCGAAACCCGGAGAAACTTGTTTTGTGCCCTTTATTGCCACCTTCAACTCTCGCCATGAAAATGCTACGTTATATGAGGCCGAGTTATCGCTTCCAAAGTCGATGCCCAAAGAACCGTTGAAGCAGGAGTCCAACCCAATCTCCTATCCCAAGCTAAATGCGTCTATTATTAGGTATTAAGTTCTTTGCCACCAGCTTCGACTTCATCTCGAAGAGAGTGCAGTTCCGAGGATGTGAACAGGGGTGGGACACACCGGTGAGGACTTACCTAGAAACTTAAGGGAGAAGAGTGCGCAATGTGGGTTTGGCACCTTGGAAAACTTAAGGGAGAAGAGTGCGCGATGTGGGTTTGGCACCTTGGTGGAGGGACTTACTTAGCAAACTCAAAACAGAGGAGTGCACCAAGTGGGTTTGGCACCTTCGTGGAGAAGACGATCCGGTTCGGTTTTCGGAGGGAAGTTCTTCTACCCGACTGGGGGAACGGCTGTGTGCAGAGCAGGCCCTGGTTTAGCCACTGATGGAGGAGATCGCCCTTGCTGCAGACATGGCCTGTGACCATCACCACACCAACTGCAGCTGACCAACCCAGCCAGCTACAGCACACTCATTCAAGTAAGTGGCTTCGACCTTCAGGAAGCTAGCCAAGAAGCCTCGAGAAACTGGAGTGATATACACTGAATTGTTTGGATATCCTGGGGGTTGGCGGGTCAGAACCTCCCTGGATTTTGGGTTTCCCAAAAGCTTTGTATAGGGCTAGTGTTTTTCTAGATGATGGCTGACACCCAGCGATTATGTCAGAGCACTACCTCTGGAGGTATACAAAATCAGACATGCACGTGTAGCACTGTTCCCATGTTCTGCTGAGCTTTGTGGCGAAAGAACACATCACCTGGAAGTGGTTGGTTGTGTACAGGTGACCGTCGCAACACAGGATGGAAGGGCTAGAGCAGGGTCTCTATATTGTCAAGATATGGACCATGCATCTTCTTAGAACGGGCCTGCAACAGTGGCTACGCCTTACTGTCAAGAGTGGCAACGTTGCCTTTACTGTCTCGTCTGATGTTCCCGTAGTCACACTACCTGCCGTCAGAGGGTTCGTGCACAAGGTGAGGGCGAAGGAGGACGTCACTCCAGTGCTGCAGAGGTTGCACCCTCTACCCCTGGCGGTCAGAAAGGGGATGAACACCCGCCTGATGGAGCTCAAGGCCAAAGGAGTCATCGAGCGTCTTGACTCGTTATCATGGGTATGACCCATGGTTATCATGGGGCGGACAGGTGAGACTCGGGCTATATACCTTTACTTAAAGGGAACGTGACACCTTTATAACGTGATTTTAACTGAGATAGCCAAGTTGAAAGTATGCCAGAAAACCCGGTATTCAATGTATCATTTGTCTTGAAACTCAAAACTTCCGTGGAGAAAAGCCAACAAACTACCTGAAATGTACCCCGCATGTACCCCAGCCAAGCAGCCACAGTTTTCAGCTGTTGTTGTGATGACAGCACTGACGTCAAGGTGAGCAATCAGCCAATTGAAGCCCTTGAAGCCTATTGAATATGGTAGTAGTTGCTAGATCCTGACGTCATCCACAGGCTATTATTTATTCTTATTTTGCACCCTACAGGAGCATTTAAGAAACAAAAATATTGAGCTCATTGTACATTTCTCAGAGATATCATGGACGTTCTCATGATTTTCGGCTAAAAATACCCCTGATTACACTAAATTCCTGGATTTGACCAAGGTGCCACATTCCCTTTAAAGGTACGTTCAAGGAGGATTCCTTCACGTCTGTGTGACGCCACACGCTCCACCCGTCTTAGGCTGTAACTAAGGTGTATCAGTACCATCTAGAATATTCCAAAAAGACACCTTTGTTCAAAACCAAATACTTGATTTCTAGATTTGGAACACAATCGAATGCCTTGTGTTCTCTCGCATTTGCAAGCGAGCAGACCAGAATTTAGAACATTTTTAGTACTCCAGCGGTGGGAAAAACCTTCACGCCTAAGTGACGTCAACAATTTTTGGGGTTTATCGACGCAGCAGCTGCCAGGGTTATAAGGTGTCGCCAACTCTTCCCTTAGTGTAAGGGTTTTTCTCGAGAGTCAGATTGATCCTTGCTCGGGGAACCTGCCGCGCCTTGAACCCGCGCATTGACACCAGTCTGAAAACCTGCTGAAGGAATCCCAGATGACCTCCCAGAGATCACATGTCTAAATTTGCAACATGACTAGGGAGAGGGACCTAGCGGACTACGATTTAAGGAATCGAAAGGCATTATAATCTGTACGTAAGAACATTTTAATCCGTACGGAAACAGAGCCATTTCAGCCGATTCTCGTTTTCCCCTTGCATTTACAACGGAGTGGTTACGACCCGTACCTGACCCTAAGAAATCGATATAAAAATGCAGATAGGACAACTTTTGGTACTCGGTTGGCGCATTATGTGATATGAATATCAGGTCAATGCATTAAACTTTCTTCCACTGGTGCCAACTAAAACGTTTTTGGAGGTGAGATCGCTTGATCTGGTCTGGTGACCTGAGCTGAGATGACACAAACTTAACGTTTTCGGAGAAGTTGCAGAAACGGTCAGGGATAAGGTGTACCAAGTACGGCAGCGTTTTGCGCCGCTTTTTCGGTTCCGCCGGGAAACGAACCCGAGGGGCATTCCAATACCCCTCTGAGGCGAGGGTTAAAAGGTTTGCTAAGGCCAAAAGAAAAACCACAAGAGTTGTTTTTCTGACACGGCTGGACGCCGCTGTGGAAACAGCTGTACGTGAGTATGAGTTTGTCAGCAGTCTGGGAAGTCACAGAACACGTGTTGCCTCCCTGAACCCTGCGCCCTTACCCGATTACCATGGTGCAAGGTTGAAATTGATTTCATTATGCTATTGAGAACGGGAGAATAGTTAACAGGATGTTTGCTGTGATCCAGCAGACCACTGTTCGAAATGGGCAGAAGTTGGTTGGATATTGTGCTGATCTTTCATTTCAAGCAGCCATCGATTTCTTAGTCTGCTACGTCTATGGAGGGTGCCCAGAAGAGGTCGTTACTGATAATGGCACTCCTTCACCTCGAATGCATTCACTAATTACCTTCGTGTAGCGGGAGTCTTGGCAGCGGAACGTTTTCGTCTAAGGAAGAGAAGCACCTTTATTACGGCATTTTTTGTCAATGGAAAATGTGCTAAAGGCTCGGTAAAAAGTAAATTGTAAATAAACTATCACTACTGCATGGCGCAGTCATTGATATAAATATTTTCCAAACTTGCCTTCTCATAATTTGATAAAAAAATGGTACACATTTGGCATCCAGAAATAAATGCTCATTCGCCAATTGTTATCAACAGGCAAGGCCTAAATAGAAAGCTTAGCAGAATGCAGATTAATAACTATTTGGTTTTCTTTATTTTAACTCTTCTTAACACGCGCCCCGCTGGGGGAGCGAAATTCGCCCCCTCCTGGTTTTCCCCAGATAGCTCAAAAACAAAGAGACGCAGAACAACGAAACTTACATTACCTTATCCATTATTTATTTCACACATCTGACCAAATTTTTTAGTTGAGGTCATGTCAGGTCAAGGATCTATTCAAGGTCAAGTAACCCGACCTCAAAACCTAAAATCACGAGTTTGAAGCGGCGCCCAGGGAACACCAGCGAACCGATCAGTTTGAAACTTCCACAATATGATAAGGTCATTAGGATCTACAAATATGCTATCTCGGAATTTGGATATTTTTACCTAAGGTGGGGTCAATTTTTGCTCACCCCATTATAAGTCTATGGTGAAAAATAGAATGGGCTCGTTTCCAGTAAATACTGAATAGATAAAACTGAAAATCCTCAAGCCGTCTATTCTTACCACGATCTTGACCATAAAGTTGAGTTTTTGAGCACCTGACCTCTCAAAGGTCATGCTAGGTCACGGGAGCGTAGAGTGATTGTTTTGCCAATATCTTCTCACTGAATTGAAATAAAGCTCCCATTTTGCTTGAATTGTGCTTATATTGTCACGAGGAGTCGATTGATATGCAACATGACCATACCAGATCACTCTGTGACCCTGACCTAGCTCGAGGTCAGGTCCATAGGCGTAGGAACCGGGGGGCCAGGGGGCCACTGGCCCCCCACTTTTCTGGGATGGGCCCCCGCAACGGAGATAAGAATATCAACAACTGTAATATCAAGCAAGAAACTCAAACTGGCCCGATAGCTTGCCCCGGAACCCCGTTAAACTTACCTATGCCCCTAAACTAAGTTGAGGTCCTATGAGTTGATTTTAAGGTCCCCTAAGCTTCTCGGGGCCCCTGAACTGGCCTCTGATGCCATACGAGCTAATCTGGACCCTTTGAGCTGAACTGAGTGCCCCTGAGATGGTTTGGGCAGCATGAACTGTTCCAGGATGCCTAAACTGAGCTAGGAGCCGTCACCTTAAACAGGGCCCCGTGAGTTGGCCAGAACCTATATCCACCGACCTGGGGGCCCCTGAGCTGAGCTGGGACCGTAAAGTTAATATTGTCCCTTGAGCTAATCTGGATCCCCTGTGATGCACAGAAGACCCTAAACTTATCTGAGGCCCCTGCACAGGAATAGGGCCCCTGCTTTGAAATTGGGTTATAAGCTTTAATTGAAACCCTGAACTGTTCTGAAGCCCCAAATATACCGACAAGGGGCCCCTGGATGATCCGGACCCTTAGTTTATCTGGTCATCAGAGCTAATATGGGCCTCTGTGTTGAACTGAGGGCCCCTGAGATGGTCTGGGACCCCTATAAGGCTTTACAGCCACTGACCGGGCGGCCGAGAGCTTGAATGGGCCCCTTGAGATGTTCTGGCAGTGGTGTAGCCAGGGGAAGGGGGTCTCAGGGGTCCGCGGACCCCTTTGGGCTGACCTTATGCACTAAAAACACAAAAATTGATTTCGGGGGCCCCCGAGCTTGGTCTCAGGAGGCCCCCGATAATCGATATTGAGGGCTCCAGAGTACCGAATATTGATCTTGGGGGACCCCTTTGCTCGGTCTCAGGGGGTCCCGAGCTTGGCTTCAGGGCCCCCGAGCTTGGTCTCAGGGCCCCTCCCCGAGCTCGGTCTCACGGGCCTTTCGATCTTGGTCTCACGGGCCTTTCGATTTTGGTCTCAGGGGCCCCCGAGCTTGGTCTCAGGGGCCCCGAGCTTGGTGTCTGGGGGCCCTCCCAGCTTGGTCTCAGGGAGCTCCCGAGCTTATTCTCAGGGGGGCCCTTCGAGTTTGGAATCAGGGCCCCCGAGCTTGGTCTCAGGGGCCCCCGAGCTCGGTCTCACGGGCCTTTCGATTTTGGTCTCAGGGGCCCCCGAGCTTGGTCTCAGGGGCCCCGAGCTTGGTGTCTGGGGGCCCTCCCAGCTTGGTCTCAGGGAGCTCCCGAGCTTGGTCACAGGGGGCCCTTCGATTTTGGTCTCAGGGCCTCCGAGCTTGGTCTCAGGGGCCCCCCGAGCTTGGTGTCAGGGAGCCCTCCGAGCTTGGTCTCAGATAACCCCGAGCTTGGTGTCAGGGCCCCCGAGCTTGGTCTCAGGGTACCCCCGAGCTTGGTCTCAGGGATGCTCCCAAGCTTGGTTTCAGGCCCCCTCTCCCCGAGCTTAGTGTCAGGGGCCCTCGAGCTTGGTCTCAGGGGGGCATCCGAGGGCATCTGATGCATAAGGCTGACCGTATGCACTGGAAAACACGAGCATTGGTCTCGGGGGCCCTGAACTTGGTCTCAGGGGGCCACCGAGCTTGGTCTCAGCGCCCCCGAGCTTTGTCTCAGGGGTCCCGAGCTCGGTGTCAGGGCCCTCCGAGCTTGGTCTCAGGGAACGCCCGAGCTTGGTCTCAGGGGACCCCCGAGCTTGGTCTCAGGGGCCCCTGATCATCGGTATCGAGGGTTCCAGAGTACCGAACATTGATCTCGGGGGCCCCCTGAGTTCGCACTCACGGACCTTTCGATCTTGGTCTCACGGGCCTTTCGATTTTGGTCTCAGGGTGCCCCAGAGCTTGGTCTCAGGGCCCCAAGAGCGTGGTCTCAGGCGACCCCTGAACTTGGACTCAGGGGCCCCGAGCTTGGTCTCACGGGCCTTCCGAGCTTGGTCTCGGGGGACCCCCGATCATTGGTATCGAGGGCTCTGGAATACCGAATATTGATCTCGGGGGCCCATGAGCTTGGTCTCAGGGGCCCCCGAGCTTGGTCTCAGGGGACAACCGAGCTTGGTCTTAGGGGGGCAAGCTTGGTCTCATGGGCCTTTCGATGTTTGGTCTCATGGGCCTTTCGATCTTGGTCTCACGGGGTCTCGAGCTTGGTCTCAGGGAACCCCCGAGCTTGGTGTCAGGGGCCCTCGAGCTTGGTCTCAGGGAGCATCCGAGCTTGGTCTCAGGGTCCCCTCGAGCTTGGTCTCAGGGGCCCCCGAGCTTGGTCTCAGGGGTTCAGGGCCCCCCTCGGGGTGCCCCTGACTATTGATATCGAGGGACTCATGAGTGAGGCACGAGCATTGACCTCATGAGACCCAGAGTTTGGTCCCAGGGGCCCCCAGGCCTGGGTTCGAGTTACTCATTCTCATTCGAGTTACTCAACATCGGTGTCGAGTTACTCATGAGAAAAGCGCGAGCATGGGTCTAAGGGTGCCCCTGAGCCTGATCTAAGTGGGACCCCGAGCTTAGTCTTAGGACCCCCCGGGCATCAGCATCAAGGGACTCCGGAGTATTGGTCTAGGGGGAGCAATTATTTTAGGGGCCTCCAAATGGTGATTTCAGAGGGCCCCCGAAAGTGTGGATGCAGTGGTGTAGCCAAGGGGGCCCTAGGCGTCCGCAGACCCCACCCCTTGGGCCAATCTGAACCACTGCAAAGGATTGTCTGATCACGGGGCCCCAGAGTCAGTCTCAGGGGCCCCTGAAGATTCGTTCTCAGGGCGTCCCGAGTCGGCCTCACGACCCCCGCCCTGAGAGTCGGTCTCAAGGCCCCCCGAAAGTAGATTTTAGGGGCCCCAGAGGGTTGGTCTCAGGGGCCCCAAAATTCGGTATCAGGGGCCCCGGGAGTCTGTCTCAGGGGAGGGGGCCGAGCTAGTCTCAGGGGCCCCCAGAGAGTGGTTCTCAGGGCCCTGCAACATAGTCTATTTCAGGGGGGTCCCTGAGAGTCAGTCTCAGAGAACCCCAAGAGTCGGTCAAGGGGACCCCAAGAGTCTGTCTTAGGGGATCCCGGGATTCGGTATCGGGGTCCCCCTGAGAGTCTGTCTCAGAGAACCCCAAGAGTCAGTCTCAGAGCACCCCAAGAGTCGGTCTCAGGGGGCCCTCATAGTCTCACGAGCTTCTCTCTCAGGAGTCAATATTTAGTTACAGGTGGCCCCGAGAGTTAATCCGGGGGTCCGAGAGTTAGTATAATTTGATCCGCAGAGTGCTGGTTTCAGGGGGCCCCAGAAGGGTAATTTCGGGAGCCCTCGAGATTTAGCCTCAGGCTGTGCCCCCCCCGAGCTTTGGTATAAGCGGCCCCGAGAGTCAATCTCAGGGAGCACCCAAAAGTTAGTCTCAGAGGGCTACCGGTTGTCAGTCTCAGAGACATCCGAGAGTTAATCTCGGGGTTCTGAGAGTAATTTCCAGAGGTGCTCCCGAGTTTTGGTCTCACGGGCCCGGAGTTAGCCTTAGGCCCGCGAGAGCTAATCTGGAGCCTCCGAGTCAGTCTCAGGAACGCCAAAGACTCAGTCTCAGAGGTGATTCCACCCCCCCCCGGGGTGTTTGTCTCAGGGGCGCCCTAGAGTAAGTCTCAGAGGGCTGTCGGAAGTCATTCCCAGCCCCCTCCCCCACCCCAAAGACAGCCTCAGGGGACCCCAATAGCTAATCTGGATGGCCACGATAGTCAGTCTCAGCCCCCCTCCAGAGCAAATCTGGGGGGCCCAATAATTAGTCTCAGAGGTGCTGCCGATAACTAATCTCAGGAGCCCCGAGAGATTCTCAGGGACCCCCAGTTTTGATCAAGAGGCGCCGTGAATCGTTCTCCGAGACCCCCTGAGATCTAATCGGGAGAGCGGCCGAAAATTAGCTTTGTGAGCGCCGCCAAGTGTTGGTCTTAGGTGGCCCCAGAGCTCAAATAAAAAATGTCAAAATCATATGCCTCGGAAAAAATGTACCTACCCCTATTGCGTACCAAAAAAGCACAAATTGAAACATGTCGATCAGGCACCATTATCAAAGGAAAGGCAAAAATTAATATAATTTTACCATAAGAGCAAATCGAACAGGGAATTTGGCACTTTAGTCAATTTTTAATATGTTAGCTTAACACCAATAACTACATTCCTAAATATTCTGAAATAAACAACTTTCCAATATTTTCGTAGGAAGCCAGACAAACAAGGGTAATGATAGAAATTGATGAGCATAATCCCAAAAAGAAAAATAGGTATCAAAGGTTGAAAATAACAATAACAGAGTGAGCCAAGGCGATAGATATCTTGGGCGCCTTTTGTCTTGGTAATTTGCTCGTTTACAAGATAGCAAGGGTAAGAAAGTAACTGGATCTCAACAGGATCTGTCGACGGAATAGAGGTTATGTAACGTTCGGGACACACTACCATATCCCTTGTATCTTTATTCGTTTTTTTCGTTTCTTTGGAAATTCCCTGATTAAAGAGTTCATGGATTCGACACCGGGATATAATTGCTAATCATTTCCCGTAGAAGATCATTTCTTCGTACTCAAAACGACTGACCTCAAATAACTTCATGTCTGATTACCCGAGTGAATTGAAGTAGACTCAGGTTTAACATCATGCGAGCATCAACATTGAACTTCCCGAAATATGGCTCAAAGCTGTTATTATAGCCACGCTACCATATAAGGTATGGGTCATCCTTAATGTTTGGTGACCTTGGTTTACCAACACTTGGTCGGATCGAAAAAAACCAAGCTATAAACAAAATAAGAATGAATGCTTAAAAAGGCACAACAAAATGTCCTTCGTGTGAATGTTATAATGTTAAAATACTATACAAAAAATATAGGAGATGGGCCCGGTTACTAAGGGGACCCCCGGCCTGGGGCCCCGACGGTAGTCGGACCCCTCCTTGGTCGAATCCTGGCTACGCCACTGTGTTCTGAGACTCTATATCAGCCACCCTGGCACCCCCTAAACCTAGCTGGGGCCCTGAGCTAATCTGGGTACCGCTGTGCTTAACTGGGGCCTCTGATCTGGTATGGGGGCCCTGAACTGTTCTAGAATCATTGAGCTAAGCTGGGATCCGTGAGCTTGAACAAGTCCCTTGAGCTGTTTTGAGACCCTACATAAGTCGACCTGGGGACCTCCGAGCTGAACTGGGCCCCTATGCTAATCTGGCACCCTGTGCGAATCTGGAACTCCCTGTGATGAGCTTCTAGAGGTCCTGTGCTTATGAAGGGTCCCTTGATAAGCTGGTCCCGAGGCTAATGCACTGGTCTAGGCCCTTGAGCTGACTGATCTGGGTTCCTGAGCCATGGTCTGGACCTTGGGGCCCTCCGAGATAATTTAGCGGTCCCTGGGCGGCATAGGCATAGGAACCGGGGGTCAGGGAGATACTGCCCCCTTTTTTGAGGTGGGCCCCCGCAATGAATATACAACTATCAGCAACTGTAATACAGGACAAGAAACCCAAACGGGCCCGATAGCTTGTCAGGGAACGTTCAAGTTCGGTAGTACGCTGCCTGCAAGCCCCTGGAGGAGGAGCGCTTCGTAAAAAAGCCAAGGCACCTACTACCCGAGTGTTTCCAAATGAGTCCCGAGAACTGGGCCCAATCAAACTCCATCCCAATCCCAACACAAAATATGAATCGGACACGGACCCCGCACCAAATGCCGAGCAACAGTCGTCCCTGAGCCATCGAAAGGCGCGATGTCTTTCGATGCCAGGGTTATATGGCGTCGCCAACTCTTTCCCTGTTGGAGGGGTTTCTTGGGAGTCAAATTGCTCCTTGCACATGGAATCTGCCGCGCCTTAACACGCGCATTGACGGGGGTCTGAGCCACCTTCGCATTGACGGGGGGCGGGTACCCGCCCCCTAAGATCTCGAGAACCACGGTAGGTAGCGAAAAACGGTAAGCGGCGTTGGGCTGCCCATCCACTTCTCCATCGAAAACATTTGAACCATTTTTTGTGAGGTCACATTTAAGGTCACGAGAGGTCAAAACATGCCGTCATAGGGATAACATGTAAATTCAGTTTTTCGGTCATTACATCTGAACAAGTAAAGATAGAGCAAAACGACTTGAACTATATGAATCCTCTCAGCAAGCTGAATCGAATGATATATAATTTGACCTTGCTAGGTCAAATCAAGGATTTGACCTGACCTGAGGTTAGGTCAGGGTCAAATTATATAAAATGCATATCATTAGAACCGCAAAGCCCAGGCGAGTCTAATGCAGCAAACATAAATGCTCTATCGCCATCCGTTACTGAGTTATTCCGTAAAAACCATTTTTCCCATGTATGGAGAGGTCATGCCTCGTACCTGACCTTAGGTCATCGATATAAAAAATAACGGAACACATTTTAGAGAAATCGGTGGGGTCATTATGTGATATGAGTTTCAATGGGATAAGTTCACCCTGCTCCGACTTATGCTATCTTAAACTTTTTTGAGGTGGGGTCACTTGGCCTGTAGTGGTGACCTGACCTGAAATGACCTAACCTTAAAATGTTCACAGAAGTTGTAAAAATGATGAGGGAAAAGGCATGCCAAGTACGGTGGCGCGTAGCGCCGCCGTTTTTCTTCTATCTCCGAAAAACCCGAGGGGGCGGGTACCCGCCCCCACGTCAATGCGCGTGTTAAACCCGAGTTGGTCGCGTGGAGAGCAAGGTTGCTAACCACTATAACACCATGCCCACACCTCCTCGGCATCATAAAGCTGGCCATCAAGTACCTACATTGCACTTGCAGTCATGCTGAAACTCTGCATTTTAGGCATCGAAATATAGCTAGGCGTATTTATTGTGATCAGGCTTCACCTAAATCAATCTCTAATGATGGCAAGAAGAGATCTGTAATAACCTAAATAAATGTTCCCATTTTCGTCTTCGAATAAGCAAATACAAGTTGATTAGGCATAGCGAAGTGAGGCTATTTGGTATCAAAGCATTGTCTGTAGTTTTCTAAACAGTTCTTCATTTTATAAATGTGATGAAAAGGGCCTAAACATCTGTAAATATAAAAAAACGCGTTCATGGTAAAAAATGATTGAAATCCTCCAAAAAAGCTTAAAAATGTATTTCGTATTTGAAATGGGTCTTGGTAAAAAACCAAAAAATGTTTTTTTGGCGTTTCACTATGATTTATTAGATCATAATAGGTACAACTCGAAATCATAGGGCAAAATTTAATTTCTCAATTTTCCATATATTGACACCCTTGTGTGCATGCGTGCCTTATTGACACCAAACGAGCTAACTTATTTTTTTATAATTATGGGCCCCCGTGGACTAGGGCCCCCCTTGAGGTGGGCCCCCTCTAAGGTTGGCCCCCCCACTTTTCAAACCGTTCCTACGCCCCTGGTCAGGTCATTTTCACTATTCGACCTAGCAAGGTCATATTATACATCATTCGATTTGCCGCGATGAGTGGAATCTAATGATGCATAAAGATTTGCTCAAGCTCCCTGAGCGCAGATCTAGAGAGAGAAACGTACACTGCTCTGTTGTAAGCCTATGGAACCTTCTTTGACCTATGCTGACTTCAATATTGACGTGAAATAAAAAATTCATATAAAGTATCTTCGTCTTGTCAAGAGATTTCGAACGCCGCCCGTAATTTTCCTTTAGCTCTCGTGGGGAATGAGATAAGGAGGGGGCGAAAAACGCCCCCAGCGGGGCGCGTCATGCCAGGGACCCCAACGGGGCGCGTGGTAAGAGCAAAAGACACTCCGGGTGTGATTGGAATTTTTCGTAGAACGCATGTCCACAAAAGTACAGAAGACTTCGGGGACCAATTTCACTTTGGCGAAAACAGAGGTCTTAAAAGGCATTTATATCTGCATGTTCGAGCCCCTCGAGTGCCAAATTGACGCACATATCCAGACACAAAGCTATCAAGAACTAATGAAACTGATAACTGGGTCAGAAATATATTAGTTATTTAGACGTAATGCCCCTTGCCGCATTAATGGTCGCTTTAGAATTAATTCATAAAGTAACAAATAAGTTTTAGGAAGGCTGAGGCGAGGAGCATGACTATAAGTTGACAAGATATTAAATGACATGCCTCCTCGAATCCTGGATGTAAAATGGACCAAGTGCAAAGGATTATATATTCAGGTACAGTTCTTCATCAAAATTGGCATAATAGAATGGGTAAAATCACACATTCCTGGTCATAGGGCAGCATGACCCCGAATTGAGTTTCACACAAATGCCTTTTAAAATTAGTTTATCGTGAATATCTACTATAACTAGAGAGGACGGCTGGTGAGTGTGGGCGTCAAAATTTGAAGTTTTCTTCATAGAGGTATATACATCTCATAAAGTTAGGTGTAAATTTCTTTGGTTTTATTAGTAAAAATCTGGACCTCTGCATTGGCGGACGCAGGGGGAAGGCATTCCGACCATGCCCCCCAAGCGCTGGAGGGGGTGGCAAACTATCTTTGCCCCCCCAAACGCCGGATTAATTTAAAAAAGGTGCTTACACTAGGTCTGTAGAGCAAAAAAATCCTCGCTTCTCCCTCCCCCCACCCCAGGAGGAGAGGTAGACCTGGGCTTGCCCCCAAACTCGGGTCTGCGTCCGCCCCTGGACCTCTGTAAGGAAGCTCGTCACAGTTTACTGAAACACCTCTCTGATAATCGTATTCAATCTGATTCAATTAAATTGATTGAACAAAATGTTAACATGACAACGATCTAATGTGCCATGAATCCTCCCGTCGAATATTGACTTTCTCTGCGACAATTATTTAGTCGTGGGCTAAATCAAGAAGCTCTCGTTGAAATTAGCACGTGATTCTCCAATTAACCTGGCCAAGATTTGTACTAACAAAGCTTTCAATTTTGACCTCAGGGTATTGCTGTTTTGTACAGGATGTCCCCTCTAGTTTTAGTGGATATCTATGGAGTTTATAGAAATTGGATGTCGTGACAATAATACTCTGGATACCTCTAACCCACGGATGATGTCTACAATGCCGAGGACTCCTTACCGTGGCCATCTGGAAATGTTTAGCTTTGAACCTTGTTTATTCCGGAAGATACGGTCTTGGTAAAGAAACGATAGCACTGGTGCTGACAAGATGAATGTGTTTACATCACGTACTATTATTCCCGTTTCACTCCAGGCTATTGTTAATCTCAGACCTTTCGGCAACAAGCGCACGTCTCTGTCACGTCCCTATGTGGCAGCTGTCTCATCCTCTCCCCCAATAGCTGTCTCGTCGTCCCCACAGACCTGGAGTCCCCATCGCAATTTCTCAGCCAGGTGACGTACAAACTGGGCGTGCAGTCCTCATAGTTTCCGGCTCAAATAGCACATGAATGTCCGCTATAAAAATAGGTTTACCTACTTTTGATAGCAAAATCATTTCGAAAAACCATAGCTAACCCGTAAAAATAACGTCCAATGGGAAAAGGAATGTTTGGACGCGTGCATGCACAGTTGCAAATACAAAACTCCATCTAAAACAGCATCGGAATTATGGTGGATGTCTCAACTCAATTGTGGCTGCAACCCCCTCCCCCGGCCCCTCAACGTGGCTCAGGTATCCCTTTCAGTTGTCATTACCTTGTCCTGATATAAATATAGTTAAAATCACTGAAGCTTCCTCTGCGCTCGATAGCCGATCAGTTTTTTTGTATGAGACTTCCTCATTTTATGGGAAAATATGTGCATTCTTTCTCACATCAGGCGTTCTCACGCCATTAACCTGCGGCTAAATGTGGGATCAGGGGCAGCGCCATGATCATTCACTGGGGCAGAGGGGCCAGAGTCTAAATCATGACGGTGAAGGGGGAGGGGCAGTGGAAGGCGACGTTCGGACACTAGCTATCTAATCATGATACCGGTGCAGTCGACCAAGACTATGGTTGAACAAATTAACGTAAGTTTGATTCATTTCTTTAGGGCTACTTCCAACGGCCACACTTACCCATTCATAAGGATTACTGGAGCGGTTGTTTAAGGAACTTTTTCATCAAGCCAGACAGGTCACGGAAAGCAGTTTCCCACCGTGGGAGTCGAACCCACGCTAATCCATGTGATCCAAGTCTGGATGCAGACAATGAAGCTGCCAGGTCAGCCAATCTTCTACATAACAGGGAAGGAAAGGCAAACCCGTCTACGCTGAGTTTCCAAACTTTCGGGGGATATCGCCTTGCTTCATCAAATAGTGGGAGGGTCTTTTCCCGTCCTTCCTTGCTGTGAATGCTCATGAATGGAATGCACTCACCTTTTGTTTTCGGGGGCGCCATCCTGTCGTACTGTTTTGGAGGCTCTGGCAAGATGTCATCCAAGACCAGTACTGAGTCTTCCTGTTCCTCGGCTCTGAAAAACAGCATCAAATGATTGGCATTTCTGTCATAGAAACATCTGAAATCATACACCACCAGTTGCCAGAACTGTTTTTTTTTACTCTGGCGAAGCGTATTTCAACACAATCACTGAATATTCCTGTTCTTCGCGACTAAAAAGATCAAATGATTGGTTCCTCTGTCAGCAAAAATTATTCAATTATCAACCACTAATTTGCAGAACGATTTTGCACATTATACAATTAACCCATAGGTGCCAAACTTACTTCTTCTGCGAAAATAATAAACAAGATTATGAAGCTGTTCTGTTATCGTGAGATAAAGTTCACAGGATAGAAAAGGTACATATTTTTGTAAAGAATATGCCGCTTCGTTAAGGCTATACAGGGGTCCATATATGTATGGCCATAGGCCTTGGGCACGGGTAAGACACTTGTTATTTTGTCATCCTTAATAGTGACTCCCAGGGTTCCACTGAGAGACAAAAGTTTCCAATGGATCCACAAAAATAGCACCTCGAACATGAGCTCCAAAAAGTCAACTGTTAAGAATGACCCATTTTTCCGTTTATATCACATAAAAACAGAATGAACTGTAACGGAGAACAAATAGTATTTCTTCCGATAAGTCCAAACTTCGGCAACTTTGTGACAGCTCCGTTCGATTTACCGCGTCCGGTGAATACGGCGAACCTTTCCTCAAAGCTCAAACTGGCGGGTCAAGATGTCACGGAGTTCGCGAATCTCGTATCATTGACCGGTGACTGAAATGGGGACAAATGGCCAAGATCACCAAGATGGACCACCTAGGGCAATTGAAAAGTGTGTTGAAGATCCGGCGCCGCGCCCGCCGCCGATCCCCCTCGTCCCCAGTTACCTATCGGCATACTCTCAGCTATAGCAATAGCAGTAGCATTAGCAATAGCGGCAATAGCGGAGCCGACCCGGTAGGGTCGTACCTTGAAGGGGCCGGGGGAAGCCAAGCCATTTGTTCCAACGCTGAGTGATTTAGCTCTTTTTGTCTGTTTTTTTTTACTTGGCTCGGTGGTTTGCAGCCTGGAGGACCTGGCATCCTTGCCTCCGCCGTTTCCCGTGGAGGGTGAGAGCAGCTACATAATCACTTTAACACAAATAACCAGTCACCCCACATCCCTCCCGTCGCGTCAGCACTACCTGCGTGTGCGAACTCCGGGAACCCTGGGCGATTACGGCGCTCAGTAGTCGCGTTTACACCTTTGGCGGTGTTGGTCAGCCCTGCTGGCTGGGCGACTTGTTGGGGCGGGAGGGGCACAAGCTGTAACATATCACAGCACGAATAGGTATTCTAATTTGGACACAACCCCCATTTTTTAGAACACCAAATTGATTGTTCTTGAAACCAATTTAACAGGCTGGGCCTGATTTAATTCCCTCTTATCGTTTAAAACCATTGGCCAAACTCCTCAACAAATCATTAAAAAATTGTTTTTTTCCCACTTCTTGGAAACTCTCTACAGTGAAGCCAATCTTCAAACAAAAGGATCTCCATCAGCCATCTCAATTTATCGACCTATCTGTCTCTTATGTTGTCCGTCGAAAAAAACTAGAAAGAATAATCTTCGAAAGAATATACCACCACTTGACTGCCATCTAATTTTTAACTCCGAGACAAAGTGGGTACAAACAGGGACATAACACGCTTCTCAAACTTTGTTACCTTTCACACAGACTATACGAATCATTGCATAAAGGACAAAACATTACTTACCGAGACATATCTCTCGATATTTTGATAAAATTTGGCAAAGAGGACTGTTACCAAAAGATAAAGACAAGTTTGGACTGACATTCTTACGAACATGGTTGGAAGCTTATTTGACTTAGTTGACAGAAAGCAACGCGTCTGTGTGCAAGACATTGTCAACTACCAGGACTTTAAATACGAGAAGCCCTCAAAGGCTCAATTTTTGGCTCATCCCCTTAGCCTCGCTGTATCTAAATCATCTTGCCAAAAAATGAGGGACAACATACCCTGTTTTGCTCGTGATACCAGTCTAAATACTTCCCCTATCCAACTGACTAATTCCAGACAGCGCAAAACTCCTCCAGGCAGACATCAATCTCATCTACCAGTACGGAAACGACTGGCTTATAACTTTCAATGCTTTAAAAACGACCCAACAAAACCCTTCGTAAAACAATAATGCAAGAGTGCCTAAACATAAATTTGTTGAGTCGAAAATCCAGTCGCTAGAAAGTCACAAAACACTTAGGGCTGACATTTTCCGAGGACCATAGGCTTGAGGAACACGCCGAGGCATTGATACGACAAGTCAGCACTGGGCTCAGCCCCATTTGTTCCATTGTCCCGTAAATCCCGCGAGAAATCCTCTGTCAAACTTACTCGGCTTACATCCGACCTTATTTCGACTATATTGACACCATTTATGACGGCCGGATAGATTACACTGGTTACGTTTCCTTTCTTCGTAGCTCCGCTGATAAAATTAGAACCGATTTGGGTTTGGAACCGTATGAGTCTGGGCTTTAGATGCACAAAATTAATTTTCTTTAATACCTGATTAATATTCCTAGTATTCCTACCTGTATGCGCGATACTGTTCCTGGAACAATGCCAAACACAACCATACGAGGTTTGAAAAACACAGAAAGACGAACTGTACCCGACCACAAACCACTATCATTTAAGATATATATGCATATATATTCAAGTATATATATATATATATATATATATATATATATATATATATATATATATTGCATTCCATCTATACTAAGCCTCTGGAAACCGATTTCTGATAATATACCTACATTAACATCATTGACTCAATTTAAAAATGGAATTACGAATATCTTCTGAAGTGCGTCCCCGAAATGGAGGAGTGAAAAGAGATCAGATCTTTTAATTAAATTTCGAACCGATATGAGCGCTTTCGATGACCATAAATTCCAGATACAAAAGTGGATTCACTGCAATGTTTTTGCAAACATTTCAGCGAGGGCACAGACCACTACCTTTTATTCTGTTCGACATATGTTTGTGAGAGAAACACCATGCTAACCTCATTAACCCTCGCCCCAGAGGGAAGGGGGTGCTTGAACACCTCCTTCGGGGTTTTCCGGCGGCACGAAAAAACGGTGGCGCGATGTGCGGCCGTACTCGGCACACTTTTTTTTTTTTTTTTTTTGCGTTCCCAACCCGGGAACATTTTTCACATTTGCACTACACACAAGCAGACACACACTATGTACACGGCAGTGGGGCTTACGCTATCGGCACCCTTGCGGGACAGTCATGTCCGCACGCTTCCTGTCACACGCCCCACTGTACCAGGCAGTGGAGCCATCCCGATTTCTCGGACCCGGCGGAACAGAGGACTGCTCCGGTGACACGCGGCGAGGCCGTGCCCTCGGGCGGTGCCACCGGACCGGTGGATCTATTTAAAGGCAGATCAAGCCCGTGCTCCCAATAACAAGGGCGCTGGTTGGTCAGCGGAAGTCCCTAGTCAAGGCGGGCACTACCCAGTGTACTGCCATCTCCTGGGTAGGGAGGCGGTCGAGGAAAAGTCTGCCAGAGGTCAGCTTTGATCCAAGGACCTCCCACACTGGACCGAGGCGCCTTAACCAACTGCGCCACGGCGGTGGTTACTCGGCACACCTTATACTTGATCAATTCTGCAACTTCCCTAAAAATTTTAAGGTTGGGTCATCTCAGGTCAGGTTACCAGGGAGTTCAAGTGACCTTACCTCCAAAACGATCTCTCCGTTGGAAATGCATGGGAAAAACAGGAACTGGGCTGTATTTATGTAGACACAACTGAAAATGTCTTCATATTCTCCAAATTGTAGTATCCTGGGCCCCTTTCCAGGTTCATGTTGCAATTTTTTACCTGCGACCTCTGAGAGGTTATCTGGGCTACTTAGGCAGGTTTTCAGACTTAGGTCAATAACTTTGCAGGAAATGACGATCAAGCTTTTGTTTTGATACCATTACATTTGGGTAACCATTGCGAGTCGATTGATGCACATATTGACTATGCTAGATCAGATCAGATAGTGACCTTCACCAGACATCAGGTCAGCTCATTTTTTACCTAGTATAGTCATATTATACATCACTCGATTCGCCGTGGTGAAAGGAAGCGAATAGTGCCTTCCAGAAATTATTCTAGCTCAACTCTGTCAGGCACTGTAGTCCAAAAGTTCTATTCTAACATGCAACCTTTTTTACTTATCGTGGCCTCAATATTGACCTGAGCCAAAAAGGGACCGATGTAGCTTCCTCATGAATTGGTATGAACTATCTACCAGTTTTCGCGATTTTTTGCTATCCCGCACAGAAGCCGAGTTCAAGGGAGGTGTTTGAAACCCCCACCAAGGTGAAGGCGGCTCAGAGGCCCACCGGGGCGGGTGTTAAGACAGATTTTTAATCTCAACCATTGAGATTTCACAAAAAACTAGATGCTGTCATACGTGGATCGGATTTGACAGGCCAAAGGGTAATACTTGCTTGTACGATGTGTTTTACAGTTTCTTCGTGGCACACATATATTTACATAGAGCATGATGGCGGTGGCGGGGAAGGTGCTCGCTGAAGCTGCGGCGTCCCTGCGGGCGGGCGGCTGAAGCTCGGCGGGGTACCCCCGGGTGGTGATGGCATAGTCATTGAGCTCTGGTGCGAGAGGTACGACTTTGTAAGCGCAAAATCAATTTTAAGCCAATCGCCCCTGTTGCATTCGTGGGTGCAATGAAGTTTGCAGAATATACGTGTCTATCTGTCTGTCTGGAAGGTTTGTGATTAACAAACGGAGAGACCTGTTTGTCTTGGAAACAGTTCAGTTGGTACTGTCAAAGAAAGTAGGCTTTTGATGGCGAATCATTCTTGAAATTAACACACTCCTAAGTTGCTCTGTTGATTTAATATGCCGAATCAACGCAATTACGTTATTCAGATTCATCATCCAGACAACGGCCCAGTCTGCTACTGCGTCTAAGACCCTCTGTACAGTGTTTGGGATCACTTGAACATCAGTTAAGGATTTCACTTGATGAAAAAATTTAAGATTGTCGGCGAGGGGCAAACGGCAGCAACTACGCGTGACAGGTCGTTGACGAAGAACCATTGTTGTCTCATGTGTATCCTTTTGACATGTTAATTGTCAAGCCTGCATTACAAAATCATCGTCATATAAGTTTTTCTCTCAGGTAGAGTTCTCAGCTAATGAGTGATTTCCCAAAAATTTAATGGGTTACAACACTGCAAGTCCTAAAAAGAAAACAACATCTGAGAGAAAAGATGGTGTTACGGTCCTAAAGTGGATCCAGTGCCATCACAATACATGAACGCTTATGGTTATAACAAAATATCATGCAATGACCTTAAAACTATTTTAGGTTCAAAGGTCAAATGATATCAAAGGGTGAATACCACCCGAATAAACTTCACAAATGCTTATCTCTAGTATTCATGCGACATTTCCAACTTCCAACAAAAGGGAATGTGGCACCTTGGCTCACTTCCAGACCGTGGTGGTTTTAGGAGCAAACTATGTTGAAAATAATGAATTTAGTCTTGGTTCAGATGAAAAATGGCTAATAAGCCTAATATGTTTCCTCTGTTAGAAATAAAATATCCGAATTAGAGTGAGGGCAAGTCGGCGCATGAGTTGGTAACACTGCCAGATTAAACCTGTTTGATTTGCGCCAAAACTCAAAATGAATACAAATGAAGCGTGATTAGCTAAAATAGGTTATAAGTACAAATCAAAGCGTTATGGTTTAATTTCATCTATGTTTTTATATTTTAAAACGTATTTCATCTTTAAAAGTAGAGAGTAAAGTAAGTTATGCGTATTTATAATCGAGAGTACCGAGGTCATGTTTAGCACGTTGGTTCTAACCCTCGCCCCACCTGGGTCATCAATGCCCCTCCCCCTAAGGTTTTTCAGGATATCAGAAAAACGACGAGTCGCAGCGACGCGGTTAAAGTGTTTACCTCTTACCCCATCATCTTTCCACCATCCCTGACATTTTACCCCGTGCCGTACTAGGTCAGGTCATCAGGCGAGGTCAGCCAAGGTCACCTCACTTCAAATTTGAGCACTTTCATAACTAAATTTCTAAGCCGATCGATTTGAAACTTTCTATACTTGATGACCCCTCCAGGATCTACAAAATGTATATCAAGGATTTTTCGATTTAGCGACCTGAATTCAGGTCACGAGGTGGCTCTCCTGTAGAAAAAGCATGGGAAAAGTTGTCTTCTGATTTAAAAGTCACAAAAATGATTTTAAATGCTCAGATTTCTCATAAAAAGCATTAACATGCCACTCTTTTACATGTTCCATGAACAAAATTTTCCCTTTGACCTATTAGAGGTCATCACAGGTCACCAGGGTCAAACATAGTATTTCGACGATAACTGTTGACCTAATCAAGCTAGATCGCAGAATTAAACGTCATCATGTGTCTCGTCACTGACTTTCGTTCGGTATACGGCAAGGTCACGTTCTGACCTTCGTGACCTCAGGTCATGTTAGGTTAAGAGATGTTCTCTGGAGGTCAAACGACTGGCAAGAAGTCTTTATGTTTGACATAACGGAGAAAGCTCTGGTAATTGCCTATCATATTTACGTTACGAGATCTTAATAGCTCTAATGGCATGAGAGATATGCCCAGGTTTCTTAAGCATTGCATATTTTGGTGGAAATAGCCTATCATTACCTAACTTGACCTCTGGAGGTCAAACCATTGACCCGAGCGCTTAAACATAGAAGAAAATCATTCTGAATTCACACGGGCTTGCTAACGCAGTTTGCAGATTTGCGCCAACCCCCATGTTTTCGGAGTTAGAAGGGGCCATCAATGGCCCCCTCCGGTGGGGCGAAGGTGGCGCCGGACCTCCGCTGGGACGCGGATTAAAGATATCCAAGCAAGACAAATTTATCCGCACGCTGCTTAAAATTTACGCGCTGCGGGACCTGGGCATGACGTCAATTTTCGAAGATCGTTTCATAGTACCTCCATAACCATTCGGGGAAGACGGGTCAATCGGGGATGAATTTTGGCCTTTTCTCTACGCGAATGGCAAGTTCTAGGACAAATGAAATACCGATCCAATGTTTTTTGCCATGCTCTATCACATTAATATGCCAGATCAAATCACATTATGAAGGCGCCACATTTCAGAATACCTCGCTGGTTGTTCGCGTCCAAAGTCCCGACACGTCGACTTGGCTCTGCTGTGCTATTCACGTCGGCATATCCACAAACCCCAAAGGATGGCGATGAACGCTTTTTTCATCAACGACACGGGCCATTTACAGGACATGGACACAACAGACGGCGTTCTCCACTTACCCCCGGGTCTCTGTGTGCGGCGGCGGCGGCGGCGGGGTGCTGGCCTGCTGCGGCTCCCCGTCCTGGACCACAGAGAACATGTCCCTCTCCGGCGCCTGGTGCACGGCCGCCCCGTGCCCGTCCCCCACCACGGAGAACTTGTCCCTCTCCGGCGCCTGCTGCATGACCTGAGGCTCGTTTCCTGAAGCGGGCTGCACCACTGAAGACGTCAGCATCGGCATCACCGACACCAACAGCAGGCTGAGACGCAGGTCAGCCATTTCAGCAGGTACGTGCTGATTTTACTGGTATTGCAGATCAACCTGAAATGAAATGGAAAGCTGTGAGTGTTGGTGCAGCCTGTCCGTCGCATGATTTCTAGCAGATAGTCGTAACTGGCTGCGTCAGCTATGTGCATACATGAATAGTTGCATGGTGTTGCACCACGCAGTTCACGGTGGAATACACGGAGTGCTCTGCTGTGGCCGTTGGAACATTATTCTGCAACTGATGCAGCACCAGATACTCTTCTCCCTCATCGTCATTACAAGGGTGCTTAGGCGCGTCGACGTCTGATGTTATTTTGCGCCCATAATCATGTTTTAACCAAGCAACAAGTGCAAAATTCGATAAAAAGTTTCGATGTAGATTAACCGACCGTTGTCGCAGCGCATGCCTGGGAGACTGCTGCCGAGAGCATCCCCGAAGGTCCAGGAATAGCCTTAGCAATCGGTATGTTTCTAAATCCGAATAATTATTATTGTTACCCTTATTCTTATTGAGAGGTGGGGGGTATGGGAAAGGAGCCGTGCGCGGGTTAGTACAAAGTTATGTCAAGTATAAGGATTTACGAGGGTAGGTAACTGAGCTCAAGAATATGCAGGAGATACTTCAAGCAGGTGGCTGATGAAGTGTTGGCAATGAGTTGTTTTCTTCCTCAGCTAAAATTGTTTGTGTTGTTGATTTTTTCCGGCCCCTCACGAAATCGTTACCGGACGGCTCTGGGCAGCAGGATTAAAGGCATAGTTTCGGGCTATGTGTGATATTGTGTTCTCGCCATATGCTTAAGATAACAACGTGCGAGCTATTTTTATGTTTGGGAGGTGGCTCGTAGCTTTTTTCTGTTGATGGTACTTTGATTGTATTTGGGACCGAAAAAAGGCTTTAGCTATTGCATGGAGGCTGAAAAATAACATTGGGAAGCACCCGACAAACAAACTTTCGCGTGCAGCATTCATAGAGCGATTGAGATAGCATTGTCACAGTCTCGGTTTACCCTCGTCGGAAACCTTTCAGCACCTTTGTACCATCTCCGGTAAGCACTGGAGGAACGGTTGTACAAGCAAGGTCATAGTGTAGGACAGGGCATATTTTAAGGAACTGGGACTGAAAAGGGCTGAAAAGGACATAAATTCCCATCAAAAGGGCACTCCTAGAGCATCAAACAACCGGTGACTGGTGGGCACTGGGCCGTTCATGGGGCCGTTCACTGGTGGACATAGCATGGGGGGGGCTGGTGGGCAAAATGTCCACCACTTTGTATCTTAAAATATGCACTGGTGTAGGAAAACTGCGTAGGAAGACTGTAGACGTCTCTAGGAAGACGTCGTAGGAAGGGCTGTAGGAAGACTGCGTTGGAAGACGTCCATTGTAGGAAGAATGCAGTTATGTACAAGTGGGACACAAAGCTTTTTTCAACCCTTGTTAGGGGTATTCATTACGTATAGGTAAGACGAGGGCATGTGGTGACATAGCCAGTAATCTCCTTGGATCTTTCCTTGACATCTCCTCGGCATTTAGCTTAACCATAGCCAGTTTAAAAGGTTTGAACACCGTTTATTGTCACCCACCCCGGTGGGCCTCCGAGCCACCTTCACCGTGGTTTGGGGAGGGGTTATTCCATCACCCCCTCGATCTCGGCTCCAATGCAGGATAGTGAAAGACTTGAATACTGGTGGATAATTCATAAAAGTTAATGAAGAAACTAGACTAGTTACTTTTTTGGGTCAGGTCAATATTGAGGTCATGACAAGTCAAAGAAGGTGAGAGGCTGGAGAAGAGTTTCTGGGCTCTAGCGTCTGACAGAGCTAGTTATAATCAATTTTTAGACATAATTTGCTTCCTTTCGTTACGGAAAATCGAATGATGTCTAATCAGACCGTACTAGATTAAGATATAAATGACCTGACCTAAGGTCATTTCAAGGTCACCATCTGATCTAGCACCGTCAATATGCACATCAATCGACTCAATAACAATTCTGACGTACTAGTATCAAAATCAAATACTTATCTTCATTTCCTGCGAAAACATGAACCTGGAAAGGTGCCTAGGATACTACGATTTTGAGAAAAGGAAGGTATTATAAGTTGTTTCTACGGAAATAGAGCTATTTGTTAACAATTCTCGATTTCCCAATGTATTTCCAATGGAAAGGTATGGAATGAATGGAAAGAGATAAGTGCCAGTCCGTATCTGACCCTGACTCATCGAGATGAAAAATCTCGGAATATGTTTTTTAGTGCTCGGTGGACCCATTTTGTGATATATGTTTCAATTGGATAGATTCACCCTTTTCTTACTTATGCTATCCTAAACCTTTTAAAGGTGAGGTCACTTGACCTGCACTGGCGACCTGAACTGAGGAGGCCTAGCTTTAAAACTTAGGAAAAGGTTGCGGAATTGATTAAGCATTAAGTGTGCCAAGTACGGCGGTTTTTTCGCGCTACCGTTTTTGGTGGCGCCAGAAAAACTCGATGGAGTGGTGTTCATACGACCCCCCCTACCAGGGCGAGGGTTGACAAATTCTCGTGTTATGGTTTTACCATTGTTCTGCATGGCTTTCCTCTTTTCTTGTTTTTCCTCTTTCCCAGTTCTTGTGGCACGGCTATTGAACGTACAAGCTTCTTGTTTTACACTCGTAATTTTCCATGTGAACGGGGACCTAAGGAGGTTTGCCCCAGAACAAATTTTTTTCAGTGCCTGAAATTCACTGATTGTATACACGAAAGAATCGGAGATAAGTGTCAGTAGTACCCTCGTCGCTGAAAGGTTTAATTAAACAAATCAATTCCAAACATCTTACGAGACATATGATAAAAATTATCGGCCTAAAACCCTGCCGCAAACAGGGTGCGGCTTTCTATTTTGGTCCGGAGAGTGACAGTCAGCAGCTGCAACCATTGGTGATAAGTTAGTAGAGTTACACTCAAATAAGCGTAATTCCTAGTACTTTTGATTGGACAAGCGACTTTGAGGCACGGGCGTGGATTTCCTATATTCATTGGAGGTGCCTAAATTTGAAGGAACGCCAATAACCATCACACAAATATAGATATCATGATATAATCTTCATTTTCGCCCTCACATCGATATGGGCCTGAGTGAGGCCTCCTATCGGTCAATATGGGCCTGCTGAAGCAAATAAAACCAGTTTTAATGTCCTGAAAATAATTAATAATTACATTTACATATACCCCCAAAGAGACCTACACCCCTGCATTGAGGTACCCGTTCTTCAACTGTTCTAATTGGCGGTGAACTACGTGCTCTGCCAGGCAAAGGCGCAGGAACTTTTTCCAAGTTGGGGAGGCAAAGTTAACACCGCTGGTGGGTTCAAATATGATTCGGCCTATCAATTGTTTTTCTAACGGAAAAGGTCCTGAATTGGCTCATAGTTGGGGGGGCCATACCTCCTCAGTTCGAGAGTTGGTGGCGCAGCCGCCCCCTGTCTCCCCGCTTCCTGCGCCTATGCTCGCAGGACCGTTCTTCGCGCGGCTGTTCCGATGTCCCGGCACCTGTTTGTACCGACCATTGCTTCTGTTTCTCCTAGGAGGGAAGCGTAACGCAAGCTACTTGGGAAACTGGTGAATATTGTGGCTACTCAAACCTGCCTTAATTCTGTTGCCACTCCCTTAATTTTTCCCTGAACAAGGAGCAAGCTGGCTCCCGAGAAACCCTTCCAACAGGGAAAGAGTTGGCGACGCCATATGACCCTGGCAGTTGGTGCGTCGATAATCCCCAATAATTAGTATTATACTCCCTGAATTACAAATCAAAGGCTTTTGTTGGATGTATATTGAAAAGGTGCATGCCTTCAATGAAAAAAAGATTATTCTACACCATTCATCCAGGGGCGTAGGAACCGGTTGAAAAGTGGGGGGCCAACCCCAAAGGGGGCCCAGCTCAAGGGGGCCCCCAGCCCAAGGGGCCCATAATTATGAGCAGTTTTAAAACTGTTCATTTTGTGTCGATAATACACGCATACACACCGGCCTACACAAGGTATTTCCATACATTACGTGTTATTTACGTCTTTTCCAACAGTTCCCTCGCATCGAATAGCTCTGTGGTGATATTTTTTCACTTCGTAGTGGAAGACGGCCTGTAGACGGCTCTTCACGCCCGTTGATGACCGAGGGACGGCTGCTGCTCGGCTTGTGGTGCGGGTTGCGTGTCCGAATTAGCGCTCTGTGTTGGGAGCGGTCTGGGCCAGAATTTGATTGGGTCCAGTTTTCGGGGTCCATCTGGGAGCATTCGGATAGTAGGTGCCTTGGCCTTTTTCATGAAGCGCTTTCGGTCCAGGGGTTTGCAGAGGGCATACGCCAAAACTGGACTTTCCCAGACAAGCTGTCGTGCCCGCCCGGGTTTTTTCGTTGTATATTGCAGTTGCTGATATTTGCATATGCGTTGCAGCAGTCCACCACAGAACAGTGGAGGGCCAGTGGCTCCCCTGGCCCGCCACTCTCCCGTTTCCTATGCCTATGCCGCTCAGAAGCCGCCAAGTCATCATAGAGGCCCCCAGTGCCCAAACCATGGCTCAGGAACCAAATTAGTCAGCTCTGGGGGCCCCAAATCTGCTCATGGGCTAAGGGACCGGCTCACGGGACCACCTTATTAAGGGACCCCAGATAAGCACAGGGCCCTAAAAGCTCCGAACAGGGCGTTCCAGATTGTCTCAGGAAGCCAGGCTAGCTTAGGGGCCCGGCTCAGCTCAGGGCCCCCCAGGTTGGCTTATATAGGGTCTCAGAACAGCTCAAGGGACCCGTTTAAGCCTACGGATCCCAGCTCAATGACCCTAGCAGAGTCCAAGGGGGCTAGACCAGCTGGGAAACCCAGTTCAGCACAGGGGCCACATATTAGCTGTGGGAGACAAGCTCAGCTCAGGGGCCCAGGTCGGCTGATATAGGGTATCAAACCAGCTCAATGGGCCATTCAAGGTATCGGCCCCCAGCTTAGCTCAGGGACGCTAGAACTCTGCAGGGGCTCCAGACCAACTCAGAGGCCTCATATAAGCACAGGGGGCCCCAGCTTAGCTTAGGGCTCGAATTATCTGTGGGGCCCAGCACAGCTCAGGGGCCCCCCAAGTTGGCTGATATAGGGTCTCAGAACAGCTCAATGGACCAACTCCAGAACAGTGGAGGGCCAGTGGCTCCCCTGGCCCGCCACTCTCCCGTTTCCTATGCCTATGCCGCTCAGAAGCCGCCAAGTCATCATAGAGGCCCCCCAGTGCCCAAACCATGGCTCAGGAACCAAATTAGTCAGCTCTGGGGGCCCCAAATCTGCTCATGGGCTAAGGGACCGGCTCATGGGACCACCTTATTAAGGGACCCCAGATAAGCACAGGGCCCTAAAAGCTCCGAACAGGGCGTTCCAGATTGTCTCAGGAAGCCAGGCTAGCTTAGGGGCCCGGCTCAGCTCAGGGCCCCCAGGTTGGCTTATATAGGGTCTCAGAACAGCTCAAGGGACCCGTTTAAGCCTACGGATCCCAGCTCAATGACCCTAGCAGAGTCCAAGGGGGCTAGACCAGCTGGGAACCCCAGTTCAGCACAGGGGCCACATATTAGCTGTGGGAGACAAGCTCAGCTCAGGGGCCCAGGTCGGCTGATATAGGGTATCAAACCAGCTCAATGGGCCATTCAAGGTATCGGCCCCCAGCTTAGCTCAGGGACGCTAGAACTCTGCAGGGGCTCCAGACCAACTCAGAGGCCTCATATAAGCACAGGGGGCCCCAGCTTAGCTTAGGGCTCGAATTATCTGTGGGGCCCAGCACAGCTCAGGGGCCCCCAAGTTGGCTGATATAGGGTCTCAGAACAGCTCAATGGACCAACTCAAGCTCATGGCCCCCAGCTTAGCTCAGCGGGTCCTATAATTGGGCATGGGGCGCCAGACTAGCTCAGGGGCTGCTCAGTTCAGCAGAGGGGCCTCATATTAATTTAGAGCCCAAAACTAGCTTTGGCGGCCTAGCTCAGCTCAGGGACCCCAGGTCGGCTGGTGTAGAGCTCAAAAAAGCTCAAGAGGCCCATTCAAGCTCATCGCCCTTAGCTCAGCTCAGCGGACTTAATAACAGCGCAGGTGCCCCAGACCAGCTCAGGGGCTGTTCAGTTCATCACAGGGCGCCTGAGATTAGCTAAGGGCCCAAATTAGCTTTTAGGGGTCTAGATAAGCTCAGGGTCCCAAGTCGGCTGATGTACTGTCTCAGAATAGCTCAACGGTTCCAGCTCAGTGACTCTAAAAGTATTCAGGGATCCCAGACCATCTCGGGGTCCCCAGTTCAGCACAGCGGGCCCCAGATTAGCTCAGATGACCAGATCAGCTTAGGAGCACGTTTCAGCTAAGGGGCCCCAGGTCGGTCTATATAGCGTCTCAGAACAGCTTAAGAAGGCCACTTTAAGCTCATGGCCCCCAGCTCAGCTCAGGGGCCGTATAAGTGAGCCCCAGATAAGCTCAGGATTCCCAGTTTAGCTCTGAGGCCCTCCTAAGACCAACACTTAGCGGCACTCGCGACGCTAATTTTCGGCCCCTCCCCCGATTAGCTGTCAGGGCCCCTGGGCCTTATTACCGGGGACTCTTAGACCAAAACTGAGGGGGGCCCTGAGTATAGCTCGGAGCTCCTAAGACAAATTCTCGGCAGCACCTCTGAGACTACCTACCGGACCCCCAGACTTGCTCTCGGGTGGCCCCAGACATAGAGTCTCGGGGGCATCCAGGTCAGATCTTGGGGTCCCCTAAGACTGACTTTCGTGGGACCCTGGGACTGACTCCCGATAGCAATCTGAGACTAACACTGGGGCACCCCCTGAGACTAACACTCAGGGGGTGTCCCTGAGACTGAGCAATTGGTGCTTCTGAGACCTACTCTAGGAGGCCCCAGATTAGCCCTCAGGGGTCTTAGGCCAACTTGGAGCCCGTGAGACCAAAACTCGGGAGAACTTCTTGTGATTACTGTAAGTGCCATAGAGGAAAGGCAGAGGTTTTAGTAGTTTCAGGTTTTGAAGATCTCTGTCCATGTTGGAGCGTTTGTTTATTTCTTTGTGGCACATGTTTGCCACGTAAGGATGTGCGGGAGGGGCTGTGGACCGACCCGCCACTTTTGTACCATTTGAAAAGAAGTCTGCGTGCGTGCAGGGCCGCCAAAATCTTCAGCAACCGTCTTCCAGACCTGCATCTGTGACTTAGAAATAAATTGGTTCAACCTCAACCAATTTTGGAGCAGCTGAGAGCAGCATGGCACAGAGGCAGAAAGCAAGTGGGGGATGTGTTCCTGAATTTTGGAAATTTTTGGGCCAATTAGTCGCATGCCGCAACAGTTGCTGAAGATTTCAGAAGCAGCAGCAGTACCTGACTCAGGAAAGGAACTCCTTTTCATAAAGCAAAGTTCAAATGGTTCATTTCTCAGATCAAGATGGACTAAGCTCATGTTGTATTGAAGAGTCAGTTGTGCTTTTGATAATATTGTCTGTCGTTGCAAGGACATTTGTTATGGCAGAATGTTGTGCTGAAAATCAAACAATTTTTGTTGAAGATATGAGTGCCCCATCAGTATTGCTGGATTTGTGAGTACGGACTTAGCACGCTAGATACTGCATCTTCTTCAGGGCTTGCGTTTTGATATTGGCCAGCATGTGCTAGTGTTTGCCAGTATTTGCTTTGTTTGTGAACTGGTTATCTCTTATGAAATTGCCATAACAGTTCATTTTGTGATCAGTGGTGATTTTCAGGGATCTTTCAGGTTGTATAACAGGTTTGTTTTGTCGCTACATGTGATATCCAACACACATCTCAGGCAGGTTATTCTCATGCTCATGAAGTTTCAGCCTGCATCATGATTAGGGTCTGCCATTCTTAATTGGTAGGCACACTGGGTTGATGAGCGGGTGCACATTTTGAACATGCAGTGCTGTTTGCAATTTTGTTGCATTGTTTTCCTGTGGGTTTGAAACACCATCAGCTTGGTAAAGTAACTTTCATCTTTCGGAACTGCAGCACATTTCCCATGCATATAACTGATTAAGACTGACAAAGGTCTATTAGTCCATGAATTACTTGTGAACACTGACTTGTACCCACTGCACAACACTTGCTCGGTCTCATTCTTGAAAGATGGATTTTGACATTGAAGCCATGAGGGCCGAAGACCTACGACAGGAGCTTGAGAAGAGGGGTGAAGATACAAGAGGTGCGAAGCAGGTGTTGAAGGAGAGATTTGTGCAAGTTCTGAAAGAAGAAGCCATCAGTGCAGATGGGATTGGTGCGAAGACAGATAATGTTGCAGGTGACACAAGTTCTGTGAGGTCAGCAGGAAGTAAATCAACTGTTGCTTCAGAACGGGTTATGGAAGCATCCAGGAGGGCTGGCCTCTTGGCAAAAGCGGCTGCTTTAAAGAAGAAACATGAGTTGGAACTTCAGTTAGAACAACTGAGGAGAAAACAGGAAGAGTTGATGATAATGGCAGAGCTTGAAGAAAGTGAAGCCAAGGAAAGAGTGCTTGCACAGTATGAAGATGGTGCGCTAGCTACAGGAGGAAGTGAAGCACCAATGAAGATGAAGTCTGAAGTTGAAAAGGCAAAGGTCAAGCAAGAAGTTATTAAAGTGAAGAAATCTGAATCTAAGGATGCTGAAGCCAAAGATGTAGAGCATGAAGAAACAAACATGAATCGAGGCACACACAAGAAGCTTGGTCAATGTGCTGTATTGCAGCCATTGGAGCTCCAAACCTTTGATGGTGATGAGGGAAGCTTTCTTCCATTTCTTGCTGCCTTTGAGTCCAATGTAGCAGCCAGGTTGGATAGTGACGAGGAAAAACTCCTCTATTTGTTGCAACTGACAGCTGGGAAACCACGAGATATTGTCTCAACATGTGTGTACCTGAAGAATGGGTATGAGGAAGCGATCCGCTTGCTCAACAGACGGTATCGAAGTCTTACGAAAGCGAGACTAAGTCTCACAGAGAAACTCCAGAAGCACCCTCAGATTAAGTATGATGATGTTGAAGGTATTGACTGCTTCTCAATCCTTCTGCGGGGTGTCTACAATGCCCTTCATGCACAGTCAGCTGATGGTCAGGCAGACTCATCAACCATCCTCTTAGTGCTAGAAAAGATGCCTTGGTTGGCAGACAGGTGGCGGCGACAGGTAGACAGAATCGAGAATGAACGTGAAGAACAAGCTGGACTCAAGGACCTGGTTGAATTTGTTGAAACTGAAGCAAGGATAGTCAACAATCCCACCTACGGCAGGCACAAGCTAGCTCGTGACAGAGCCCCAGAAAGAGAGGTGAAAAGGGCTGAAACAAGGCCACGTGCCGGAGCATACAGAGGACCTGCAGTGTCGGGAAAGGCTCTGGCAGGAAGCATGAAGCCACGGGGCACCCAATCAGGGACCTGCATGTTTTGTGGCAATCAGCATGCAATTGCTGGCTGCCCAGCTTTGACACAGAAATCTCAAGAAGAGAAAACCAAGTTTGTCATGTCCAATGGCCTTTGCTTTGGATGCCTAACTAAGGGGCATAGAAGCAGAGACTGTAAAGAGCGACTCACATGCAGCAAGTGCCAGAAGTCCCACCCAACTGTTCTGCATTGGGACCTCCCTGCAAAGCCGTCATCTCATCAGGCCATTACAGCAGGCCACTTGGCCACAGACTCAGGAAGTGGTGGCAAGCTGAACATTGTGAAGGTACTTATTCAGTATCAAGGCAAGACGACGACTACAGGAGCGTTTCTAGACAGTGGAAGTACTCACAGCTTTGTGACAAGTGACCTCTTAAGAGAGCTTGATGTCAAGACAAATGGCACCACATCCATGGTTGTGTCCACCATCAATGGTGAAAAGAGGATGAAGGGAAGTTTGGCGACAGGCTTGACTATAAGAAATCTAGACCAAAACCATGCCTTGGATTTACCTCCGCTGCATGTTCTTGACAGCATACCTGTGGCATCAGAAGATGCTCCATCAAAAGAAGACTTGGACAAGTGGCCCTATCTAAGTCAAGGAGGAGTCACCATCGACACTCTCGAATCTGGTGAGCGAGTTGGTCTTCTGATAGGCAGCAATATTGCATCTGTGATGGAGCCCATCCAGGTCATCCCTAGTCAAGATGGGGGACCATATGCCATACAGACTCGCTATGGATGGATCGTGGGAGGAGCATCAAGGACCGGCACACCCACGGTGAAAGTGAACAGAATCAAGCTGTTGGAAGAACCCCAGCACGAGTTTTTCGAAAACTGTGCTGACACGAGAAGAGGTCTGTCCGTGGAAGATGTCATGTGGTGCATGAAGGTGGAGTCGTCCTGTCACAAGGGCAAGGATGGGTATGAAATTGCCCTTCCTTTTCGACATGGGACTCCCAAGCTGGACAACAATCGCATGATTGCTGAGAAGCGACTCAGCCTGCTAAAGCAGAAGTTCTTGAAGAACCCTGACTATGCCAGTCGGTACAAAGCAGAGGTGGACAAACTCATCACTCAAGGACATGCAGAGAAAGCCCCAGTCCCATCAGATGACAATGGTGAACACACACGATGGTTCCTCCCCACCACGGAGTCCAAAATCCGCTGAAGCCAGATAAGCTTCGTGTCGTGTTTGATTGCGCCTGCAAGTTCAGGGATGTAAGCCTCAATGACGAACTTTTGCAGGGACCGGACTTGACCAATCCTCTGGTGCATGTCCTGACCCGATGGAGAGCCGAACCAGTCGCCTTCAAGGCGGACATAGAAGGGATGTTTCTGCAGGTGACTGTTCCGAAGTCACAACGCGACTACCTTCGCTTCCTCTGGTGGCCTGATGGCAACTTGGAACGTGAGCCTGAAGAGTTTCGGATGACTGTGCACCTGTTTGGGGCTGCATCATCACCAAGCTGTGCAAATTATGCCCTACATCGCACAGCAGAGGAGTATGGCAATGACTTTGATGCCGAAGTCGCAAGAACAGTCCAAAGGAACTTCTATGTAGACGACCTACTCAAGTCGAGTCCAACTGAGGAGTCCGGCGTCGCGCTCGCATGCGACGTTAAAGAGCTCTGCAGTAGAGGTGGATTTAACCTGACCAAGTATAGCAGCAATAGCATCAAACTACTGGAAGCAGTTGGAAGGGAAGCTTTAATAAAACCGCTGAAGGAAGTTGAACTTTGCACCGTGAACCTTCCAGTGGAGAGGGCTCTGGGTGTTCTGTGGGACCCACAGTCGGATTCCATAGGTTTCCAGGTTGACGTAGAAACCCTCAAGAAGAAGCCTGTCACCCGGAGAGGGATGCTATCGGCTACAGCTGCTTGTTATGACCCACTCGGCATTGCAAGCCCTTGCATTGTGCAAGGCAGGATGCTTCTTCAGGAGCTGACTCGTCTACGGATCGGATGGGACGAACAAGTCCCGCGGGTAGTCGCCAAGAGGTGGATGCGGTGGCTTGATGGACTGTCCCAGCTGACGAAGTACCGGCTTTCACGATGTTTCGCGCCCTTTGGCTTGTCAGCTGCAGCGCATGTGGAGCTTCACCACTTTTCAGACGCAAGCCTGCAGGGGTATGGCACAGTATCCTACGTGCGGACTGAGAGCAAGAATGGTAGCGTTCATTGCTCGCTGCTGTGTAGCCGGGCACGCGTGGCTCCAGTGAAGCCCATCAGTATCCCTCGGCTCGAACTCACAGCAGCTAAAGTCGCCGTTGAAGTTAACATGGACATGAATCGTTGCCTGGACATGCCAGTCAACAAAGTTGTCTTCTGGACGGACAGTACAGCTGTCCTTAAGTACATAAACAATGTGAAGACCAGGTTCCATCTATTTGTCGCAAACCGGCTGGCAGTCATCCATGATGGGTCGTCAGTGGATCAGTGGCGGTATGTTCCGTCAGATGAAAACCCAGCAGACCTGGTGTCGCGCGGGGTCGACGGCTCCAGTTTGACGAAGAATCCCATGTGGAGTGCTGGACCTCGTTTCCTGCAAGAGTCTCCAGACGCGTGGCCCACGCATCCGGAGATGGAGGAAGTTAGTGTTGAAGACCCAGAGGTCAAGAAGACGCAGAAGGTCTTTGCGACAAAGACGACTGAGGATGACAACCCAATGGAGAAGCTCATCAAGCACTACTCCTCTTGGAATCGATTGAGAAATGGGGTAGCCTGGATTCGTCGCTTAATCAGGAAGTTGAAGGACAAATTAAAAGGCTTTGCCACTGCAGAATCACCTCTTCTCAGTGTTAAGGAAGTCGAAGCAGCAGAGAATGTTATGGTGAGGCACGTTCAAAAAGCTCACTTTCCGGAAGAGTTGGAAGCCTTGCGGGCTGGGCGCCCTCTTCGTCTTGACAGCCGGTTGAAGCATCTGAGTCCCTTTTTAGATAACGGCCTCCTAAGGGTCGGAGGAAGACTAACCAACTCGAATCTCGACTGGGCTTCAAAGCACCCCCTGATTCTTCCAAACAGGAACGAAGTTGTAATGAAAATCATCGCTGATGTACACCAGAAAATTGGTCACCAGGGCCGCCAACATGTTTTGTCGGCGCTCAGGTCAAAGTACTGGATAATGAAAGCTAACAGCACTGTCCGTCAGTGCCTGCATCAATGTGTGAGCTGCAAGAAACTTCAAGCTAAACCTGAAGCTCAGAAGATGGCTGATCTACCCGCCGATCGTGTTCAAGAAGGCCAACAGCCGTTTCAGAGGACGGGGGTAGATTACTTCGGTCATTTCTACGTCAAAAGAGGAAGGTCAAGGGTAAAAATGTACGGCGTCATCTTTACCTGCCTCGCGGTCAGGGCCGTCCACTTAGAGGTGGCATCTAGTCTGTCTGCAGATTCATTTATCTGCGCTCTTCGTCGCTTTATTGCGAGACGGGGAAACGTCCGCTTCATCAGATCCGACCAAGGAAGCAACTTTGTAGGTGCGGAAAGAGAGATGCGAGATGAGTTGCAGCTCCTAATGAAGAGTGACAGCGTTATAAAGAAAGAAATGTTAGCTAGAAATATTGAATGGCGCTTCAATACCCCAGGCGCATCCCATCATGGAGGCGCCTGGGAAAGGCTAATAAGAAGTACCAGGAAGATCCTAAACGCACTTCTGAGGGAGCAGTCCTTCTCAGAAGAAACTCTCCGCACCGTCCTTTGTGAGGTGGAATGTGTGATGAACAACAGGCCACTCACTCCAGTCTCGTCGGATCCGAGAGATGACGTGCCTCTCACTCCGAATCATATTCTGCACTTGCGCTGTGTGACGCCGCTGTGTGAAGAGCTTGATGACCGTGATCTCTGTGGGCGGAAAAGGTGGAGACAGGCTGCGCACCTGGCAGAGCAGTTTTGGCGACGGTGGAGGAACGAGTACATGCCTCTTCTCCAGCAACGACCGGGACCAGCTACCCGAAGCCGGAAAAATATCAAGACGGGCGATATTGTTGTTCTCGTCGATGACTCCGTTCCCCGTGGAATGTGGCCGCTCGGGCGAGTGGAAGAAGCGCTGATGGGATCGGATGGTCTCGTTCGGTCCGTGAAAATTCGTACTCGCAACAAGGTTCTCCAGCGGCCAGTTACCAAGGTGGTAAAGATTATCGAGGCCTAAGAATGGGGCACGCATATTCCCTGGTTTCAGTCCCTGGGCACCTCAGACCACACATAAGCACACACAGCATGACTCGCATAGTTCATTGCTTTTCGCTGAAAGCTTTGAGGCGTTCATGTCGCTTTGGTTTGTGTTTCAGCGTGATATGTAGAAGATATTAAGTTGCTTGTTTTGCTCCGCATGGTTGATTTTGATGACTAGGTCATCAAAAGGAGGAGGGTGTAAGTGCCATAGAGGAAAGGCAGAGGTTTTAGTAGTTTCAGGTTTTGAAGATCTCTGTCCATGTTGGAGCGTTTGTTTATTTCTTTGTGGCACATGTTTGCCACGTAAGGATGTGCGGGAGGGGCTGTGGACCGACCCGCCACTTTTGTACCATTTGAAAAGAAGTCTGCGTGCGTGCAGGGCCGCCAAAATCTTCAGGTACATGGTTATACCACTGGATGATTATGCAACACAATGAATTTGCAATGCTATGATATTCTGTAGTGCTAGCGCGTGATATTGTCCATGATTTGCTACGCCAAGATTTCCAACACCGATTTGTAGCGCTAGAGCGTGTGGCTTTCTGTTTTTTGCCCGCTAGATTTTGATTTTGTTTTGCCTTTGGTTTTGCAGCAACCGTCTTCCAGACCTGCATCTGTGACTTAGAAATAAATTGGTTCAACCTCAACCAATTTTGGAGCAGCTGAGAGCAGCATGGCACAGAGGCAGAAAGCAAGTGGGGGATGTGTTCCTGAATTTTGGAAATTTTTGGGCCAATTAGTCGCATGCCGCAACAATTACTCTCAGAGCCCCAAAATTAGCTCTCGGATGCCCCTGACACTGACTTCCGGGGGAGGGGCCTCTGAGACTAGCTTTTGAGCGCTCCCCGAGGCTGATTCTTGGGCCCCTTAGACAAAAACTTGGGGGGACAACCTGAGGCCAATTCTCGAGGGCATCCAAGATCACCTCTCCGCGGCCCTCTGAGACCGTCACTCTGCTGCACAAATGAGACTAACTCTCGGGACTCCAGATGATCACTCGGGGCCACCTGAAAGTAAATATTGTCTCCTGAGAGAGGTACCCTTGAGACTATGAGGGGCCCCTGAGAGCAGCACTTGGCGGCACTCATGACACTAATTCTCGGGCCCCATATTAGCTTTCGGGGCCCTTGAGAGAAAGCCCCCTTAGACCAACACTGGTGGGGTATCTGATAATAACTTATCCCGAGATTAGTTCCCAGGGACCCCTGAGACCGACTCCCAGGGGCCCCCTGAGAAAGACTCTCGAGGGACCCCTTAGACCGATTCTCAGGGGGCGGGGCTTCTGAGGCTGACTCTCGGGGGCCCTGAGACTGACTCTCGGGGCCCCTGAGATCAACTCTTGGGATCCTCTAAGACTGACTCAGGGGCCCTTGAAACCGACTTCTGGGGGGCCCTGAGATAGACTTTTGGCCCTGAGACTAACTCTCAGGCCCCCTGAGACTATATGTCGTGGCCCCCTGAGCTCGACTCTCGGAGGCCCCCTGAGACCGACTCTTGGGGGTCCCCTGAGACTGACTTCCAGGAGCCCCCTGAAACCGACTTTGGGGGGTCTGAGACTTAATCTCGGGGGTGGGAGGCTGAGACCGACTCTCGGACCCTCTGAGACAAACTTTCGGGGGTCCCTTGCGACCAACTCTCAGGGGCCCTGAAAACCAACTTTCAGGGGGCCCCTGAGACCACCTCTCGGGGGCCCCTAAGACCAACTCTTGGGCCCCTTAATGCTAACTATCGGGGCGGAGGGCCCTGAGACCGACTCGGGGCCCCTATGAACCAATCTTGGGGCCCCTGAGACTGACTCTGGGGGCCCCCTGATCAGAGAATCCTTTAGAGTGCTTACGATCGGCCCAAGGGCGGGGGGAGGGGTCTGCGAACCCCTTGGACTCTCCTTGGCTACTCTACTGGTCCCAGTCCATCTAAGGGGGGAGGGAGGTGGGGAAGGGGGCAGTTCTGCACAGTGGGTCATAGATTAGCTCAGATGACCAGATCAGCTTAGGAGCCCGGCTCAGCTCAGGGGTCCCAGATCGGCTTATGTAGCGTCTCAGAACAGCTCAAGGAGGCCACTTCAAACTCAGCTCAGGGGCCCTATAACTCTGGGTGAGCCCCAGATAAGCTCAGGAGCCCCAGTTTAGCACAGGGGGCATCATATTAGCTTTGGGGGCTCAGCTCAGCTCAGGGGCCCCCAGATCGGCTTGTATAGGGTCTTTGACTAGCTCAAGGGGCCCATTCAGGCTGATGGCTCCCAGTTCAGCTTAGGGACCATGCAACAGTTCAGAGGGGCACAAACCAGCTCGAGGGACCTTAGATTATCCCAAGGAGCCCCAAGTTAGCTCATAGGACATCAGAGGTTAATTCAGGGGGCCCTGAACAGCTCAGGGGGCCCCAGGCCGACTCATAAGACCTCAGATCAGCTCAGGAGTTCAGGCCAGCTTTATAAGAGGTTTTCCGAGCAAGCTATACGGTCCGTTTGGGTTTCTTGTTTTATGTTACAGTTGCTGGTATTTTCATATCAATACCACTTTTCTGTGGGGGCCCCCACAGAAAAGTGGGGGCCAGTGGCCCCCTGGCCCCCGGTTCCTACGCCTATGCATTCATCAACTATTCAGCATCAATTGTATTTTAATATATATTACCCCGTGTGTACTTCAAATGCACCTTCATGAGCATTTGACGGAATATATTCTGTTATCAAGTTTGAATGGTCTGGGTCGGGCATGGTAATATTTAATTGCTTTTACTGAGTTAGGAGGAGACCTCGCGGGCGGTTCGCGTCCGATTCCTCACCCTAAAGATGAGGTATAGAAACAAGAAATATAATCATCATCCGCTGCTGAACATATCCTAAAGATGACGGATTGGAGGCTTGCAAGCGATCTTTGGATCATCCATTAAATTCGTGTTTTCTTCCGACATACATACATACATACATACATTTATTTCGGTTATCAACAAGTACAATGACAGTTCTGATATCTATCGATTGGCGCAAAAGCGTCTAGCGCTTGACTCTTGGCGCCTCTCGACAACATTGGCGAATTCAAGTGCCACGGTCGCACCACCCTTGGCCCATGGCCGCTCACCCGACGGTCACACACAGGATACCCATAACGGCGTCGGCGTCCTTTGCATAAATTGTTCAAGAGTTCAATGTGAGAATCTTTTGGTGTTTGATATGAATTTCAGGGTTTCTTTCGCTATCGCTCGATTTGTGTCATCGTTTTCATTTCCTCCATGCAGCAGCATCTTAAGTTTTTGCTCAGTTGATAAATTTGAAAATTCTGTGGCGATTATGGTCGATATATTTCGGTGGAGGACATTTCTCTGCACTGTATAATTTACGCAATGAATAAGAAAATGTTTCGTATTTTCGTTTTGATGACCACAGCTGCAGAATGGTGTTTCGGCTCCGAGGATTTGATAAGTGTGGCCATTTAATTTGGACATGTCAACTCTGAGTTGCGTCAAAAGGGAGTTCAAAATTTTGTTGCCGTACGAGTAGTATTTTAGAGGTTGTTGAACAGAGAAATATTCGACTACATGGTTTTTAAATGATTTGTGCATGGCGAAAAGGCCAGGACCATAACGCAGAAGTAATTCACTCGTGACATGCACATACATATTTGGAGCATTTTCTTGTTCATCTTTCGGCCTCCACCAACACCGACTGTGATTATCATCATGGCTTTTTGACAGCGCCACTCCATCGAAAGCTCGCCGGCAGCTTTATAGCTTATTCATCAGCGGCCCCAGCGTGCCCCGCGCCTGGGAGGGGGCGGGGGGCGGAGGCTGTTCGGCCCCGTGGTCACGGCAGCCCGGCGGAACTGCCGCCCGCTGACACCCCGCCCCTCCGCGTGGGCTCAGGCATCTGATACTGACGTATCACCCCGCCAAACAGATACCGGCACAGGGCTGGAAATACCAGCCAACCAGCGGCCGCGACAGAAGCTCATTCAAACTGTGAAGTCCTACAGAAAACACATAAAGGAAACCTGAACCGTATCCGGTGGTCTGATAAAAGACCAACTGCCTGGAAACCCGGGAACTAACAGAGTGATTACAGCGATGGACAAGAATCGATGGCACGACTTTGTCCATTTATTCTGATTCAGGGTTGAGGCATCTATAAATGGAGGACGAACAATTTTCCAAATCATTGGGTTGAAAAAACTTGCAAACAATTTAAGTGCTTTCCCCTTCCGCGACCACAATACATGGGTCTGACACATCGTCCATGCCTTCAAGGTTGCAACTCCTCCTACTAGCCTGAAAATATAGGCGCAGGAACGGGGGGGCATAGGGTAGCCGCCCTCCAACTTTTGGACTGGGGGCGGTGCCCCCAACTTAAAGTCGATGTTGAAAACTTTTCCCGTAACAAACGAAGCAATAGGCCATTCTCGTGCCAACGTTGGCGTGGCATGCCTCCCCCATCCAGCTGAAAATATTTCCTACGCCTATGATCTTGGGTTCATGGAGAAAAATGACAAAATGATGACCAGAGGATTCATACTACCACATGGAGCCTATAGTTTTTTTTTTTTTAGATCGGCAAATGATTCTCGAGTCAGGCCAAGCATCTAGCATCACTACACTACCGCGCGCCCGCTTGCGCTCCTCTCCCTTCGCGGAAAAATGTCGCTGAGCTGAGCTCGGAGGTACTCGCGTGGGTGTTCTGGGATTGAGTCGAATGCAATATATAATAGCTTTCGCAGTGAATGTTTTTATAAAGGTAGGAAAGTACAGTTAAGAGTTCATTAGGGTAAATTTCTTTCATTATTTTGTGCTGTTTCCACTAAAATACGCTCGTGCGTGAAGGACGCCACGTTGGCGCGCCATTTTTGTAGTGGCTTGCCCACGATAGGAAGATGGAATATAAAAATAAAGGTAGGGGTTTCATAGTCTGGCTTGAGCTGTTCTGAAATGGAAACCTGCAAGCTGATTGAGCCTGATTGATTGCAATTTGGTTGTTCTTGTCACCATCTGGGTTGCTGCTTTCAGACCTAAATTTTGTTTTAGCAGAGCTCTGTAGTATTCCTCACGCGAGTTTTGGGGAATTAGAGTAGATGTAAATAGAGCTTACTTGCAAATAGTTTCAGGTGTAGGGTTTGAACCTTATAGACATTCTTTCAATCTGATAGGCTTGTCTGTTAAAATGTTAGGTACCTGCATCCTTGACTGACTGAATTTGTGTTGCTATTAAATGTAAAAAAAAAAACAAAAACAAAACAAACAAACAAAGAAAAATGAATTGATTGAAACGATTTTAAAGCAGGCACCTTCATGTCTGGCTTCGTAGATTCTAGTGCAATAGAAAGAGGGTGGCTTTTCTTAACAGTAATTGGGTAACTTTTTGACAGTTTTCAAGAGTTTAGCGAGCTGATCCGGTTTATTGATTGATGCAATGTGTCTCTATTTTGCTTTCTCGCTGGCTTAGGCCCCTCAAACCTATAAAAAATGTTTTTGCTCAGATAATTCCAGATAAAATAGTTTTCATTGGTTTCAGTGGAGGGGCAGGCACGTGTGGTGCGCCATTGCTGACGCGTGAGACGATTGCTTCTTAATATTCTCTTAAGGCTTTCTGGTTTTACCCAGTGGGGGCCAAAGTTTAGGGCCAAAGTTTTTAGGCCAACTAGTTTGGTAATCCCGTCGTGACGTCACAGCGAGTATGCCTGAGGGCATTTAGCGCTGAAAGTGCGGAAGGAAGGTGGTTTTCTAAAAAATATTTAAAATACTTTTAGCCCCTTTAGAGATGTGATTTTCGGTCAGCATAAAGCTGCAACACTGTTCTCCCCAAAAATGGCCTCAAGTAGTGCCAGACAGACGGAATTTCTGATCTGGGGGCCTCCATCTAAGGGCATGTCAGGTTTTTCCTAAGGCCGACTTCCAGCATATTCCCGGGGCAGAATCGCTCTTAATGGTGCTATCTTCAGTCAGAGAGCCGGGAATACGATCGACCACTGCAAAACCTGGAAGGGCTGCGGGTTGTCGCCGAAAGGAAGGCCGAGACTGATGTCTTAGGCTGCACAGGCCGATGGCATAGGCGGATAAAGGAGGCGGATGTAGGAGGCTGATGGCATAGGCGGATGCAGGAGGTTGATGGCATAGGCGGATGCAGGAGGCTGATGGCAAAGGCGGATGCAGGAGGCTGATGGCATAGGCGGATGCAGGAGGCTGATGGCATAGGCGGATGCAGGAGGCCGATGGCATAGGCGGATGCAGGAGGCTGATGGCATAGGCGGATGCAGGAGGCTGATGGCATAGGCGGATGCAGGAGGCTGATGGCATAGGCGGATGCAGGACGCTGGTGGTATAGGCGGATGCAGGAGGCTGATGGCATAGGCAGATGCAGGAGGCTGATGGCATAGGCGGATGCAGGAGGCTGATGGCATAGGCGGATGCAGGATGCTGAAGGCATAGGTGGATGCAGGAGGCTGATGGCATAGGCGGATGCAGGAGGCTGATGGCATAGGCAGATGCAGGAGGCAGAGGCGGATGTATCGACCAAGGTACTTCATAAGATGGAGAGGTCTCTCTGGCATAGGCGGATGCAGGGAGAACGGCGGATGCAGAGGGCAGAGCGGAACGATTGCGAAAAGACGGATAGAGTGACAAGGGCAGATGCAGGGGCAGAAAGTTCGAAGGGGTCAGTGGCAAAAAGGCAGAGGCGGATGCAGATGTAGGGGGCGGATAGATGAGCAGAGGCAGATGCATGGACAGAGGCGGAGGTAGAGGGAGGGACGAATGGAAGTGCACATGAGGATGCAGACAGCGGAAGCGCCTGCAAGAGACAGGCAAAAGCAGGAGACAGAGGCAGAAGCAGGAGACAGAGGCGGATGCAGGAGACAGAGGATTATTCAGGAGCAGAAACAGCAGCAGAGGCAGATACGGTGGCAGTGAGATGGAACAACAGAGGCGGGTGCATGGGTAGAGGCGGATGAAGAAACAGGGGTGGATGAAGGAGCAGAGGAAGATGCATGGACAGAAGCGGAGACAGGGGCAAAGACGAAAGAAGGAGCACGTGAGGGTGCAGAAATCAGAGGTGGGTTGAGGAGATGGAGGCCGATGTAGCAGACAGAGGCGGATACAGGATACAGAAGCAGATGCAGGAGCAGAAGCAGTGGCAGAGGCAGATGCAGTGGTGGAGTCAGATGCAGTGACAGTCAAATGAAGGGACAAATGCAGATGCATGGGTAGAGGTGGATGCAGGAGCAGAGGTGGTGCAGGGGCAGACAGAGATAGGGGGCAGAGAGGATGCAGGGTCAAAAGCGGATACAAAGTAGAGAGGCCGATGTGCAGGTAGGGGCGGATGCAGAGGACAGAGGCAGATGCATGATGTTTCTCATCCTGAGCCCCAGCGGAGGGAGGACCAGGATATCTGATGGTAGGATGTTCCAGATGGAATTTGGGCTTTGCGATTCATGCACCTGAAAGAACATTGCTGAAGAGAGGGAAGAGGTGGAGCCAGGATAAAAGTGTTAAGAACCCATGGAGGGTCTTCATTATCAATAGAGCTAAAACATTGCCTGAATTTAAGCATGTGCCATTAAAATTCCATTCATCATTTTTCACCCCATTATTTTGCATCATATCTCAATCAAAGTGCTGCAATACCATAGAAAGCATTCTTAGCAGTGACATTCATCTAAAAATTACAAAGGTGTAAATTATGTTATTGAAGCATTATATAAGCTGCAAATCCGACTGAAACCCATAATTTCCCTTTCATTGGCTCTTGATAAAAAGATAAGCAAATAATAAAAGCTGCATTCAAGTACTATGCCATGCCTTCGCAGCTTAGTTGTTTCCAGGTGCATGGTGAATGAAGGCCAAAGGATGCACAACCTCGTCCTATCATCTTGTACCTCCTCTCTGACTGAGGGCAGAAATGTGACTATCAGGACATGTCTTATCATGTGTTGTCTTGCGTTCAGTGTTATTAGTGATGATGGAATATGAAAAGCCTTCTGTCATCTGTGGGTATATTCTGAAATTTGTTGATAATTTGAGATTGATGCAGCTTCAACAAACCACAAAGAAGCATAATGAGACACAAACCAACAAGGTTGATAGTTCCTTCACCTCAGAAGCTTATCCATAACACATGACAATGCAGCTTCATCAGCAAGACCCTGTTCTTAAACTAGGAGTCAATGCTCTGGTCGTGTTTTGTCACAACAGCTGAGCATTTATTTGTTTATTTGCTAAATTATAAAAGGCGTGTTTTTATTCCATTTGTAATATAATTGGAACCAGTTTATATACTCAGTACTTTAACATGGTAAGATAGAAAGGTGACCATAATGAATAGAAACTATCTATATGAATTTATATTTTGGAATTTGAATCTATTTGGATGTGCTTGAGCTTATAAAATTGAATTCACAATAAATTGGTAAATTGTTGATTGGCTCTTACTCATCAAATTGAAAATCTCAAATATTCAGTGTGTTCATGCATTCTGACACACCATTAAATCAGAATATTCATGTTGGCATTAGATAATTGGAAAATTATTTTCCATAGTGTGAGCAATGACAAGCAAAAGTTCACTCTGACAAAAAATTTTCCTGACCATTTGAGAGCCGTCAAATTGCAGAGCACATTATGGAGGAAATACTTTTTATCATCTTTTGCTGATCTGAAGGTTCTGATGGATGGCTATACGTAAATGTATAATCACATTGAATTTTCTATATTTGCATCCAGGGTTCTAGATGGTGGCCAAGTAGCAACTTATAATGCTTGTAATATATATATATATATATATATATATATATATAGAGAGAGAGAGAGAGAGAGAGAGAGAGAGAGAGAGAGAGCAGCACTGTAAAATTCATCAGTAGGTATCTCAAATTATTTACAAAACTTGACCTCCGCTCTCTCCTATTAGCAAACATCTGAAATTACACTGCTTGACCAATCAGTTTTCACATAGCATCACATGCTGGATTCTTAACTTCAAACTGCAATTGCCTCTTGAAATCAGTGCCCATATACCTAGAAACTGCATATAAAAACATTGCTATCTACCATTTGGACCCATCTTTTCAGAGATATTCATCTTCCACAAATACCTAAACATACATGCTCTCGTTGAGTGATGTGTTTTAGCCTTAGTCATTGACCTTTCTGCATCCTAAAACGACACACAGTAACACAGTAACTAACGCCCTATGCTCATAAATGTCGATGTCAAATGAAGCCCGTCATAAGAAGTGAATTTTCTAACCACAACCAGTCTTTATCGATTTCACCGCCACCACACACGCACAAACACACAGGCGATCACCCATTGCAATTCCAGAATAAAACACAACGGATCAGGTACGTAAATGTATGCCTCATTTGCGCAGAAATAGAAAATCTGGCACATCTAGTGTCAGGCCAGCTTTAAACATACTGGATCTGCAAAACATACTGTTTTTAATAAAACCTATAGAATGTAAAATAAACACCTAATTTATCCCCAATATCTCATTTAAGGTGAATTTCTTGAAGAAAATGTTGTAAATATCTTGTTGTTAGCAAGATTTGAATAATTTACAGTGAAGTGCTAGTAGGCTTGGTAGGAGACCTTGACCAACCTTATCTTTTAAGGTCTTGGTTTTACCCATTTATTCGGTTTTCCCTGGAATTTGAAGTTTCAATTTGTCAAAAGTGTCTGAGTTATGCTTGAAGCATCTGTCGCTTGTTTTCATATCTGCCACAAGCTTGGAGGAAATGTTTTATCATATAGTGCAGCTTAAGGACGTGGATGATAGTTCAGACCTGAAGCTGCATGTGAACATTCCTGAATCCTGACTCCAATATCTAGATTTTGTGTCTGCAACCCAACACAAGCAAAGCTAGGTGTCAGAGTTCTTTCTACATTCAAAATTTGTTGTGGTAGCTACCTACCTGCCACAGTAGGCAAGGTTTCGTTAAAGGAGCTGCTATTTAGGAGACCATTTGATCTCAGTCCATGAGTTGGTGTGAGCGCTAAGCACATTTGTAGGTCTTCCATCTGTTCAATAATTATCTGTCCTTGTGTGCTAGTCATCCTACCCGCCCTCAACTTTAGTTTTTTAACACTCATTCTCAGACACTGAAGAGTTAAACTAGTGTAAAAAATAAACTAAATCCTTATTTCCAGAACTGACCAAATTTCCAAGTTTTCAAACTATATATGTGAGTACCACCGGGTGTGTAGTGTATGTGGGGTTTTTGTGCTGAAATATCATCCAGCAGCATCTTTCTAACCTGAAGTGTCTGTCCCCAGAAGACATGTGGATAGTGCTAACACTGTCTTTCTGATCTATAGGTGCCTGACTGTGCTTCACAGGGTTCAAACCAGCAATCTGAAACCCTCCTGTGAGTTGGTGTACGTATGATTGTGTAAGTACACTCAGTGGTTCCCAGTTGTGTGCTTAGAAAAGGAAAAAACAAACAAAAAGTAAAACCAGTGACCATTCTTTCATAGGTGTATAAGTGTAGCTTCTGTTGTGAAGGCGTTGTATAGATATAGGGATATCTATAACAACGAGGACATAGATATTTGAGGTTAGGTGTTCATGTAAGTCCCTCTCTATGTTAGTGGCTGTACAGTAAGCTCTAGTGTCTGCCTGATTGTCGACAGTAACTATGGGGTGATTTAAGTCAAACCAGTTGTGTGATTCCCTCTTGTGTACTCAAGTCGTTTGTGCATTTGAATCTTCTTAACTGTCCCATAGAGTCTACCTGAATATTGCCAGTGGGCCATAATACTAAATACTTCAGGATGAAACAAGCTCAGGGAGCCTGGAGCAGTAACCTTCCTGAGCATCCTGAGGGTCCTTCCATCGTGGTCATAATTCGCCAAACTGAAGACTCATATAACCGCAAGAGCCCTTTCACTATTAAGGGACAGCTTGATGGTATTGTTGGCAATCTCAAGCAGGCCAAGTGCCTCCCTGGGGACTCTCCTCATAGAGGTAAATCAGAACAGCCAGGCCGAAACGCTTCTACAGCTTGATGCTTTTCTGGGCATTCCCATCAGGTCGGAACGTTCCCTGAAATTCAATAGTATCCTTGGGAAAGCCACGGACCCTGACCTCGCGTACCTCTCAGAAGAGGCGATACTCGTCGAGCTGCAGAACCAGGGAGTATGTAGAGTGGTCTGACTAGGTGGTAGGGGCAACAACGAGCCAAATCCTAGGGAATTGTCCTCCCCTCTTACATCAAAGCGGGTTATGTGCGGATTCCTGTATTTCCCTGGATCGATGCACCAAAACGATGCCAAAATTGCCCGCGGTATGGGCACCTGGACCGTCACTGCCGCAGTAGGCCCAGGTGCGGCTACTGCGCATACGACCACCCCACTGAAGATTGTGGGGGGGCGGACCACACCCTACTGCTTAGGGTGCCAGGATGATCACCCTTCCGACTGGAACCTCTGTCCTAGGTGGCTGGCTGCCCGTCAAAAACAGTATGAACGCTGGACCGAAAATACACGCAGGTCCGGGCTCAGTGACTGATCTGTCAACCCATGGCTGGCCAGCCATCCAAGCCAGGCAGCAACGACCCCCGATGAAAACCTCAGATCAGGGCACCCCAGCGCAGAACGCCCTGCCTACTTCCAGCCCAAAGCGCGCTGGCTGTGCCAAAAGTAGCGCGGAAAAGCTAAGCTTGAGGGATGATGTCCCAGAAAGTCCAGCTTCGCCTGGTGAGTGTGACCCAGATCAACCGTCCTCCCTCCCTCCAAAGCTGTCCTCACTCTCTGCATGTCGAAGCAACACCACCAGGACTCAAATCTCCAGCTCGCAGCAAGACGCCCACGTCTCCAGAACCCCCAGCAACCACCCACTATCATTCACCGGAGCTCGTCTCCACACACCCAGACCACTCATTCCACTCCGACTCCGAGATAGAGTCCAGTGGCACCGCCTCAGCCCCCGCTGAGCACAGTTATTCCACCCCGGGCACCGTAAAGAAGGCCCCAAACCCGGGCCGAGGCCGCGGTAAGCGAAATAATCGACGCTGATACAAAGACGCACATTGAATTCATTATCGAAGGGAATACAAGTTCTCTAATTTCTCACTCGTCAGAGTTCAAAAATTATATCCTTAAAAATCGTCAGCCATTGCTGCTGTCGAAGAGATCAGGTTTAATAACAACGACCCCTATAAATTCAATATATCAGGTTCTTCATTGTACACACACAACAATAATACTGGCCCACGACAAGGAGACACAGCCCTTTTTGTCTCAAATAAACTGCTGCATCGGCCTATAAGTCTGAATGATAATATCGACTTGGTCGCTATTGAAGTTGTTATTTGAAACAAAACTAACCTTGATCTCCATATGCCTTTCACTTTCCAAACCCTTCCCAGCTGCAACACTTTCCAAACCCTTCCCAGCTGCAACACTCCCCGCCAAACTAGACTCCCTTAAAACCCCAGTGATATTGTTAGGCGATTTCAACGCACATCATCCTGCCTGGGGTGGTGCACATCTGGATAGCAGAGGACGCCAGGTAGAAAATATCCTAAACAATCACAATCTCGCATACCTAAATGATAAAACACCCACCCATATCCCAAACAACAGAAGCCAGCAGCCCTCAGCCATCGATATATCTCCCTTGTCATCTCGAATAGCCCCACACTTCTCATAGCACGTTCAGGCTGATCAACTTTTCAGTGACCACATTCCATTCATACATTGAAAAAGCAGCTGGACGGCGATATTAGTTGAAATGACTATAACTTTATTCCAAAATAGAATCTAAAACGCGCCAATTGGGATACATCCAATGATGAAACTCAGCTCGGTGTGAATAATACTGACCTGACAGAGCTCTTGACCAGGATAATCGAAAGTGCAAATCACCAAGTTCCAAAACCCATCCTTCTATCGTGTCTTCAGGAGTGCCCTGGTGGGACTCAAACTGTAACCGGGCCGTCGCCCTCCGACGGAGAGAAGAACGAGTGTTTCGAAAAAAGTATCGCCGACGCCGATAGAGAAAAAGCCGCCCTCGACGCAACCCAAAATCGTAAAGCCACAATTATGTCAGCAAAAAGGCGCCATTGGAAAATTTCGCCAACTCCTTCCATCGGCTCACTCCAATTTTAACAATCTGGGATCACGTTAAATTTACATCAGTCCGAAAGACACCGTCTGGCGCCTTTCCTCAATTAATTACAAATAACAATACCTACACAAATCCGAAAGAAGTCGTTGAACAATTCGCACTTCACTATTCTAGCGTATCATTTCTATGTCAGTACCCGTCAGAATCACAATTGTTTCTCAATGAAGAGGTTAGAAAATGTAATTTTTCGCCTGACAATCTTAAAAATTACACCCTCCCGTTCAAAATTTATGAACTAGAATTGTCTCTAAATAAATGCCGCAATACTTTGGTTGGCCCTGATCAACTTGCATACCAAATACCCGATATAGGGGGCAATGAGCAGTTCAACGCTGGCCTACCGTACTTATACCCGCAGATGGCTTCTACGACTTCTTTCGTCGGCCTCTTTGCCGCCCCAAGCAGCTCAAGCGAAAACTCTCACGCTGATCGTCCAGGACGTGCTGCTCCGATTGAACTTCCCTGGCGTGAAGCAGTCGGAGCTCTCTTTCAATAACGCGTCGAATATGAGTGGGTTCCACCAGGAGGTTTAGAGCCGGCTGAAAGCACTGAACAGCTCTGCCATCTACGTCCCATGTTCCAACCACAGTTTGGACCTCGTCCTTCAGGAGACGGGTAGGGAGGTGATGCTGGTACCAGATTGCTTCTCGCTCGTCAAAGATGTGGCTAACACCATCAACGAATTTGCGAAACGGAGCAACCTGTGCAAGTCTGTGTTCAAAGAGGGGGTTGTTCAAAAGCCCTTGGGAACCTGTGCGACCAAATAGTGTCCGTGCCAAGGCGACGAGCAGGATGCTGGATCAATATGCACCTGTGAGGGACGTGCTTAAGTCTGGGTTAAGATCACATAATTCGAGGTGAGATGAGGGCCAACATCACAGGATTGTCCTGGTATGCTGAAGAAGCTCCGACGCAGCCCCCTCCAACAGCAAGCGCAGATCACCGGATGTGACGTCACACCTCGTAGCATATAACATGGGAAAATTAAATGATTGAATATCCAAATTTTTGCATAGAGGCCCAGAATCGAGGATGAAATGTTTTTTATTGCATTTAGGATAAAATTGATTACCGTGCATTCTCACAAATTCGTAAGCGGGCAGTGCCATTAGCAGCAGTTTGACACACGGCCCAAAGGTGAAGGAATTCCTCCACGCCCGTGTGACGTCACACGGGCGTGGCGTGGACAAGTTCTAGGGCCTCCAATAAGGCGAGCTGAGCACCATCGACGAGAGCCGCCGAGAGGTATTCAGCTGACCTCTCGTCGTGATGTACTTTAGCAGGAATGTACCTGCGCCTTCTTGGTGGTGGCATAGTCAATCTGTTTCGTCTTCGCCGCCGCTGCCCGCGTCTCCTCTTCCAGTCTGCCATTCCGCAGGCACTGCAGGCGACCTTTGAACGCCTGAATGAACTCCAGCACAGACCGTGCTGTGTTACTGCTTCCGTGGAGCGTCCTTGCCACAACCTCACATGGCTCGAAGGTATCAAGGCTGGGTGTGAGTTAGATGTACGTCGGAGCCAAGATACCTTTACTTAAAGGTACGTTCAAGAGGGATTTCTCCACGCCCGTGTGACGTCACACGGGCGTGGAGGAAAGTAAAGGTATTAAGTAAAGGTATCTTGGCTTTAAGTAAAGGTATCTTGGCTCCGCCGTACATCTAACTCACACCCAGCCTTGATACCTTCGAGCCATGTGAGGTTGTGGCAAGGACGCTCCACGGAAGCAGTAACACAGCACGGTCTGCGCTGGAGTTCATTCAGGCGTTCAAAGGTCGCCTGCAGTGCCTGCGGAGTGGCAGACTGTAAGAGGAGACGCGGGCAGCGGCGGCGAAGACGAAACAGATTGACTATGCCACCACCAAGAAGGCGCAGGTACATTCCTGCTAAAGTACATCACGACGAGAGGTCAGCTGAATACCTTTCGGCGGCTCTCGTCGATGGTGCTCAGCTCGCCTTTTGGAGGCCCTAGAACTTGTCATTGGTGGCCCGGAGACTCGCTGCGACTCCGAAGGTCTCCAGGCCGCTGTGTCCAGGGAAAGGCTGGTTCTGGGTGGCTGCTCGAAGGAGTCGTGACAAGGAGAGACTGGTATGCCAGCTCAATGTGTTAACTCCTTAAAAAACAAAACAGTTGTTCCGTGAGGTGAGAAAGCTGTTGGGCCTCATCATGAGCCTACCATGCACGGTGGCATGCGCAGAAATATCGTTTTCTATGCTCTGGCGCCTCAAAATATGTCTACGATCTAGCACGGATCAATCCCGACTGAACGGTCTGGCCCTGATCAACGCGCACAAGAATCGGCTGGGAGGTGTCGACTTGGCAGTCCTAAAATCTCGCTTCGTGGAGCGGACTGCTGACTGCTGTCCACGCTCGGACGCTGCTAAAACGGTGAGTACCTTTCATTGTTGGGATGTGTTTGAGGTAGGTCTGCAAATTCTGCTAAGGTCACTGGCCGAATAAGCCGCGGTGAAACAATCATTATTTGAAAGTCGTATTTTAAGCTGAGAAGACCCATCATCAGAGAATAACTATTATAAAGAGATCAATTTTGGAACGATTGCATCTTTCGTCATTTTTTACTTAGAAATTTGGGCCAAGCTGGTGACGGCAGTAAGAAGGAAACAATTCTGCCACATACTTATTGGATTTGCATTTATGCAATGACTGAATAAAAAACATAGTATGGTAAAAAAACCCATGTTAAAAATGGTAAAAAACCACATGGAACGACAGCAGGTTAATCAACTAATTTTATAGATGTTTTTATAAATGTTTAGCAGTTATACCCCCTGCCGGCCAAACAACCTACAACAGTGCAGCGGTGGGCAACAGGGACCGTCTAAAGTTGTATCTGGGGCGACCACTTGTTTTATGTTGGGACGACCGGAAAGCTTTCTGTCCATGAAACGAGTGCTATTGAAGATATGATGCTTCGTTTCACTTGTCAATGAATTGAGTAGAATTTCTCAGTTTGAATTCATTTAGGAAGCTATCGATATGTTACCCACACGCGTGCACGTTGTCGATTTTAATTAGCTCAGTGGGTAAGGTCAGGGGCGTCGAAAGTGGGGGATGCGCTCCCGCTCCTAACTCACGAATCAGGGGATGTCCCCCTCAAAGTTTTTGGACTCTGTAGGTAACATGTTCTTCCTATTACCTGCGTGAGCTTACTTGAATGTATTGATGGAGTCCGTTGGCGTTTTCAGATACAACCAACATGTTCAAAGTTCGCATCCCATCCTCCCCTCGGTTATCACCAGTCTGAGTTTCACCCAGGAAAAATTTCGTGGCGGAGCCCCTGGGAAAGGCGTTGAAAATTGTAGGTCTCCCACAGATTTAAACCCTTGGTAGGCGCAACTTTTCCGTTTTTTTTTTTGCTTAACCTTGCGATGTTTTTGGGCAGCCTTTACAACATAGGCGCTGTTACACGTAAGTGGATGATGCTCTCTAAGCCACATGTAAAGTAGTTTTGAATCGAATTTGATAGGTGAAACTACATCATTGATAAAAAATGTGCCATTGATTTCGAGGAAACGTAAAAATATGTACCGAGCTTGCATGAGCTTGCGGAAATATTCGATCAAACAGGTACAGTCTGAAAAGCTCCAGGAATGAGGTTTGGTTAACATTGGTCATAGCATCTCCGATGATAGAACATAAAAAATTATTGAGATGTATCGCAAGCATCCATGAATTGAGTATAATCCCGCCACTATGGTGTTTCGAAAAGTATAATGAAGCTTTTACTTTGAAATATTCTTCATTTTTGATACTCCTTAGAGAAAAACGTTGTCAGTTGCTGTTCTGATTGAAGGCTTATGACATAAATTCGGAGAAAGAAGGACGTATTTCGGCCGTATTTAAATACCCCAGGTATACATAAGCTATAGGCCAGGCTGTGTGTCCACAGAAATGAAAGCAGCTTATGGGCAAGAAATTTACGGGTAAAATGTCAAAGCTCCGGAGGGCTTAATCGGCCAGATTCATTATATATATATATATATATATATATATATATATATATATATATATATATATATATATATATATATATATATATATATATATATATCAATGTTTCTGTCCAGTCAAGTTCATGTCCTTCAAGAATGCATTTTGTAATTCGACTATTATTCCGCAGTATAGCGGTGAACGGCGGGTGTTGGCAACACCTGAAAAAAATCGTGACATCATCGTCATGGCCCACTTCTCTGGGTTGTATTTTATTCTGGAACCTAACGAATATGGCGGTTCACTGTGTGTTTAGGCTGGCTGCTCAGCACGGCGCGGCCACGACCCTCACATGATAGAAGGAGCACAGTCTCGGCTGACCCTGTGCGACCTTCACATGACAGAAGGAACACAGCCTTGGCTGACCCTGTGCGACCCTCACATGGCAGAAGGAACACGGCCTCGGCTGACCCTGTGCGACCCTCACATGACAGTAGGAACACAGTCTCGGCTGACTCTGTGCGACCCTCACATGACAGAAGGAACACGGCCTTGGCTGACCCTGTGCGACCCTCACATGACAGAAGGAACACAGCCTTGGCTGACCCTGTGCGACCCTCACATGGCAGAAGGAACACGGCCTCGGCTGACCCTGTGCGACCCTGACATGACAGAAGGAACACAGTCTCGGCTGACTCTGTGCGACCACCTTCACATGACAGGAGCGCAGTCTCGGCTGACTCCGTGCGACCCTCACATGACAGAAGGAACACAGCCTTGGCTGACCCTGTGCGACCCTCACATGACAGAAGGAACACAGCCTCGGCTGACTCTGTGCGACCCTCACATGACAGGAGGAACACAGCATCGGCTGACTCTGTGCGACCCTCACATGACAGAAGGAACACAGCCTTGGCTGACCCTGTGCGACCCTCACATGACAGAAGGAACACAGTCTCGGCTGACTATGTGCGACCACCCTCACATGACAGGAGCGTAGTCTCGGCTGACTCTGTGCGACCCTCACATGACAGAAGGAACACAGCCTCGGCTGACTCTGTGAGACCCTCACATGACAGAAGGAACACAGCCTCGGCTGACCACGTGTGACCCTTACATGACAGAAGGAACACAGCCTCGGCTGAACCTGTGCGACTCTCACATGACAGAAGGAACACAGCTTCGGCTGACCCTGTACGACCCTCACATGACAGAAGGAACACAGTCTCGGCTGACCCTGTGCGACCTTCACATGACAGGAGGAACACAGCCTCGGCTGACTCTGTGCGACCCTCACATGGCAGAAGGAACACAGCCTCGGCTGACCCTGTGCGACCCTCACATGACAGAAGGAACACAGTCTCGGCTGACTTTGTGTGACCTTCAAATGACAGAAAGAGCACAGCTTCGGCTGATTCCTGTGCGACCCTCACATGACAAATGGAACACAGCCTCGGCTGACTCTGTGCGACCCTCAAATGACAGGAGGAACACAGCCTCGGCTGACTCTGTGCGACCCTCACATGACAGGAGGAACACAGTCTCGGCTGACTCTGTGCGACCCTCACATGACAGAAGGAACACAGCCTCGGCTGACTCTGTGCGACCCTCACATGACAGGAGGAACACAGCCTCGGCTGACTCTGTGCGACCCTCACATGACAGGAGGAACACAGTCTCGGCTGACCATGTGCGACCCCCACATGACAGAAGGAGCGCAGTCTCGTCTGGGCTGACCATGTGCGCTGGCCGGCTGCCCGTGCTGCGCCTTACGCCGGCCATCGCGCCGCCGCGCCGCCACCGACCACGCGCCAATATTGTCCCCGATCCGCCGCGATCGTCGGTGCTGCCATTGTGCCGCGGCAGCAGCGTCACAATACGGGCGTCTGACCGTAAGCGAGCGCAGCGCAGCCAGGCACAGACGCAGCGCAGCCAGGCATAGGGGCAGCACAGCCAGGACAGGCACAGACGCAGACGCGGCTCAGCTGAAGCACAGACGCAGCATAGCCAGACACAGACGCAAACGCAGCGCAGCCAGGCACAGACGCTGCACAGCCAGGCACAGACCCAAACGCGGGTCAGCCAGGACGAATGCAGCGCAGCCAGGCATCAAAGCAGCACAGCCAGGACAGACGCAGCGCAGCCAAGCATAGAAGCAGCACAGCCAGGACAGACGCAGCGCAGCCAGGCAAAGAAGCAGCACAGCCAGGACAGACGCAGCGCAGCCAGGCATAGAAGCAGCACAGCCAGGCATAGAAGCAGCACAGCCAGGCACAGATGCAAACGCGGCTCAGCCAGGCACAGACGCAGACGCGGTCCAGCCAGGACAGACGCAGCGCAGCCAGGCATAGAAGCAGCGCAGCCAGGACAGACGCGGCTCAGCCAGGCACAGACGCAGCGCAGCCAGGCACAGACGCAGCACAGCCAGGCACAGACGCAAACGTGGCTCAGCCAGGCAGTCACAGACACGGTGCGTGACGTGCCAAGCCTCAGACTCAGCCTTGTTCGTGTTATTTAATGGTAAGTGATTACACCAGCAATCAGATGTCGGTAGTGGTAGTTAAAACAGCGAGCAGTTTCATTACGGACTACCGCGGAGCTTAGGTTCTGATGTTGTCCATAAGGACTTCAAAAGGCTGCCATAATTGGGGTTTCGGAGCCAGATAGAGTTCGCCGTCCTATTACGTAAGTTCTTGGATTGAAGCTCTGGTTTCCGGCGCTCAGGACCGCAGCTGCAGGCTTCAGGAGATCATTAGAGATCCATGTCTCCGATTGGACCTCCTCTCGATGTCGGCTGGATAGCACCATCCAGCCTCTGAGGGCACCATCAAGTTAGGGAAACGGAGCGTTGACTAATTGATCCGAAGTGGGTCAGAATTTACGGTCCGAGTCCGGCGCTCAGAGTTAGGCTCTCAATCGTCCAAAATATAAACGATTGTTATTGTGTTTTCTGGACGCCCTTACTGTTGAGGGCCATTTGTCCTAAACAAATATCGTGTCCGACCACGGTGTATATATCACCGCAATATCAAAGACCCACATAAGGAACCGTCCATAAATAGCGTAACGAATATTTTTGTCATTTTCGAATCACCTTCTCATGTAAGGGTTCGTAACGCTTGTGCAGAAATCACAAACCTCAGAAATCACGTGACGTGGGTTTGATACCCCCCCCATGAAAACACAGAGCGGGGGATTTCCGTGACAATGTCGACAAAAGGGACATTCCACGGTAGATCGGCCAAGGCATAGCTCGCTCATCTCTCGGCTTTGCATCAAAATCAGTAACCTGCGTTTTCTGCTTCGTACAAACAGGATCTGAAATTGTTAGCGCAAATGAGTGGCGTTTGTCCATGTGGTGGTCGTCTGAATGGCTCGTGGTGAGGAAAGACGGACCAGGGAGGAGGGCTGAGCGTGGAGGGGCAGCCCAACCGAGCCGGGCAGAGTAGCAAGATGGGGAGCGTACTGGTGTTCGTCAAGTGGGATGAAACAGCATTCGTCGAAAAACGGACTAACCGGTAGCGCCGTCTTCATCGATAAACCAGAGGGTTTTATGCAAAAAACAAACATTTTATCGCGTCCACCGTTACGGATGTTCATTGAGCCGACCGAGCTTCCGACCGAGTAGCCAAACGTGCGGCGATCCCGATTACGACACTTTTTTACAGGCCCCGGGGCGAAGATGTCTCTTTCGTTGAATATAATGCACGTTCTGGATTAATCCAGCTGGAGTTAATGCTTGGTAATGGGTGAGTACCCGTAATCAACAGTCTGACATCGAGAATGTAAGTCACGACTTTAGCTATTAGAAGTACAATATGAAACAATCATGATGAGGGGAAAGTCAGTCCCCAATTTTTCATGTCTTGGAGGCATAGGCGGCGGAACGGGGGCACCGTGCCCCCTCCCTTTAGGAAGGACCAGGGGGCCAACCATTGAGGTTCCCCTTTAAGTCGATGAAGACTGTGAAGCGGCACTTTGCCAGGCTTTCGGAACGACACTTTTACTTCACGTGATTGTTCACAGACCCTCAGAGCAGACCCACTCTGTTGGTTTTCTTCAGATACGTTTTACACATAGAACCATCAATCTTGTTGTGACCTCCTCCATAATTTAAGGGCCGGGAAATGAACCCTGAAAATGTTGGGTTTTGAGATTTGTTGGTTGTTGACGACTTGACGTTGTCAGTCGTTGATAATTCTTAACCCTATTCCTGTCAGGAGCGCGGATTATAACTACCTCTCATGCTTTTCCGGGATATCTCCAAAGCGATTTGTGATGGACGTTTCAAACTTCGTACCCAATTCAAGGTTACAGCGAGGCTAAGAGTGGCAAAAACATGCTGAGGTAAACGGATATTTTTCTACTACGTTTCGGCTGGCCATTTTCTTTTTCTTTTGAAGTTAGAGCTGTTGAATATCACCACGATTATTTGTTTTAGAAATACCATTCTTTGATAATACCCGTCAATAAGAATGTCTTCACGTAAACTGTTTTTCTTTGTGAGGATGCCTCCTGTTTACCTGAAAGTTCAAGAAATGAAACACCTTCAAGCAGGGGCGTAGGAACGGTTTTTAAAAGTGGGGGGCCAACCTTAGAGGGGGCCCACCTCAAGGGGGCCCCAGTCAACGGGGCCCATAATTATAAAAAATAGTTAGCTCGTTTGGTGTCAAGCACGCATGCACACTAGGATGTCAACATATGGAAAATTGAGAAATTAAATTTTGCCCTATGATTTTGATTTGTACCTATTATGATCTGTTAAATCATAGTAAAACGCAAAAAACATTTTTGGGGGTTTTTACCTAGACCCTTTTCAAATACGAAATACATTTTTAAGCTCTTTTTGGAGGATTTCAATCATTTTTTATCACGAGCGCGTTTCTTCTATTTTACAGATGTTTAGGCCCTTTCATCACATTTACAAAATTACAAACTGTTTAGAAAACTACAATGTTTTGATACCAAATAGCCTCACTTCGCTATGCCTTATCAATATATATTTGCTTATTTAATGACAAAAATGGGAACATTTATTTAGGGTATTACGGATCCCTTCTTTCCATCATTAGAGATTGAGATTTAGGTAAAGGGTGATCACAATAAATACGCCTAGCTATATTTCGATGCCTAAAATGCAGAGCTCCAGCATGACTGCAAGTGCAATGTAGGTACTTGATGGCCAGCTTTGTGATGCTGTGGAGGTGTGGGCGTGGTGATATAGTGGTTAGCAACCTTGCTTTCCACGCAACCAATCCGGGTTTAAGGCACGGCAGATTCCTTGTGCAAGAAGCAATTTGACTCCCAAGAAACCCCTCCCGACAGGGAAAGAGTTGGCGACGCCATATAACCCTGGCATCGAAGGACGCCGCGCCTTTCGATGGCTCAGGGACGACTGTTGCTCGGCATCTGATGCGGGGTCCGTGTCCGATTCATGCTTTGTGTTGGGATTGATATGGGATGGAGTTTGATTGGGACCAGTTCTCGGGACTCATTTGGAAACACTCGGGTAGTAGGTGCCTTCGTTTTTTCACGAAGCGCTCCTCCTCCAGGGGCTTGCAGGCAGCGTACTTGCTGATATTTGCATATTCGTTGCGGGGCCCACCTCAAAAGGGGGCAGTATCCCCTGACCCCCGGTTCCTATGCCTATGCCGCCCAGGGGCCGCCAAATTATCTCGGAGGGCCCCAAGGTCCAGACCATGGCTCAGGAACCTAGATCAGTCAGCTCAAGGGCCCAGACCAGTGCATTAGCCTCGGGACCAGCTTATCAAGGGACCCTAAATAAGCACAGGACCCCTAGAAGCTCATCACAGTGGACCCCCAGATTCGCACAGGGTGCCAGATTAGCTCAGGGGCCCGGTTCAGCTCGGGGGTCCCCAGGTCAACTTATGTAGGGTCTCAAAACAGCTCAAGGGGCTTGTTCAAGCTCACGGATCCCAGCTTAGCTCAATGACGCTAGAACAGTTCAGGGGCCCCAGACCAGCTCAGGGCTCTTGTTCAGCACAGGCCAGCTCAGCTCAGGGGCCCAGATCGGCTGATATAGGGTCCCCTCTCATACCAGC
>JAOTON010001359.1:0-112375 GCA_034440635.1 Lepas anatifera
CCCCCTCCCCTGTCATGATTCGAGTGTCGCAACTCGCGCATAAGATTTGGCACCCCCTGACAGCATGCCTTCTAAAACCGGCGCACCTGTGCCGAATGGTGGCCCCCTGTCCGGCGTGACCCTCAATCCGATATCCTGGTTCAGCTTATGTTGAGAAAAAATGGGCTGTCTTTTTCGGATTTAAGAACAACTTATATTTAAAAAGATAGTGCTTCCTCCACTTGATACACCTATAGAAAGATTTACCACGTTTCAAACTAATAACTCTAAACAAACCTAACCCATCACCGTCTGGAGGGTCCAATCGGACCCTCCCTCGGTTTTTGCAAATGATTCTTAGCAAACTGAAATGAGACGCTTGTCGCTTCGCAGACGTTTAGGGTGATCAATTTGACATTTTATCATAAAAATTGGCATGAGGTCAGGTCAGGCCAACGAGTTAAGACTCTAATTTCTAAACCCAAATAAGCGACCACGTTCTTTAAAATGAGGCTAAAAAACCAGGGCGTACTCAACTCTCTGGATGAGCTAGACCAAGTTTCTTAACATAATTCGAAAGCCTTTGAAACAAAAAAATATGCAAGCTTTTATCCATTTTGAGGTCAAGCAAATATGAAGGTCGCAATATGTCACCAAAATGTCATGGTTTTCCAAGCAAAACAGATATAGCCTTAAATTTTATTTCGTAGTAATGAGCATGACACCAGCATTAGAATGATTTAAAAATGTTCTTGAAGTGTCATCATTTAACCTTGACCTAAGGTCAATGTCATAATCTGAATTCCAAAGGTATTGTTTTGGTTTATGGCATATGGTTTTGTCTAGGTCTCCTGGTTCTCGAGTTAGAAGAGGTTTTCTAAATGGATTTAAATTTTACCCATTTTTGCCCACTGTGACGCCACGGTCCAACGGTTAAGGCTCAAACTCGGCTCCAGAGTAGAAGACGGTAGGTCACTTTCAGCGCCGTTTCAATTTTTCTTTGCTACTTCCAGTTCTCGAGATCCTAGGGGGCCGTTCGGACCCACCCAGACACTGGAGTGTGTGAGAAGAGGCCCTGCGGTACCGAGGCTAAGATTTTTTAAAATAAATTTTGTATAAGTTGTTCCTCGTTTGGCTGTTGGAGTTGGAATCTCACTAAAGTCCTCGAGGGACTTGTCACGGAGACCCCGACCCCACCACCCGAACAAGCAACCTCCAACAATGAAGAGGGTCAATTTAGACGCCAAACTTTAACGTCCCACAAAGCACAGGGACGGCCGCCCCGCTCAGGTCACCCTCTCACCAGTCAGTTGCCAGCCGACCTGCGTCAGGTAAACTATTGAGCGCCGGAGCGTCTCAGGGGAACCGATCCCAAGCCTGGACATGCACTGCCATTGCATGTTACTGAGCACGCGTGCTGGAGCCCAACGCTCTACCAACTGAGCTACCGGGGCGGCAAAGATTGTCACACTTCTCCAGTCTTCCCCTTGTTCTCTCATTCTATGAAATCAAAAAGGGTGATTCAACACTCACACCGATCCAACATTATTGATGGGGAAGAGGAGAGGGTCGGCATGGCAAGAGTAGGGGGTTGCCATTTGGAATGGCGGGGTGCCGTTTTCATGTTATATTTCAGGTCATATTCATGTCATATTTTCATGTTCATGTTATACACTTTCAAGGTACGCCAAACGAGTAGCAGCGGAGCCTCCGAATTCCACGGGAAGGGGGTAAGATGAGTTTTGATCCGTTTGTTTTAGTCAATGCTATTGTTGTATTATCAATGTTTACCATTTCAGGGAGATCGGCTCATACCCCTTAAAATGCATGAAACATATTTGGATACCCACCATAGTGCATAGTGAACAAATCTCGTAAAATTGTTGGGCACTAGTTGCGATCTTGTAACCCTAGTAAAACGCGGAGAACATTTGGCATGACCATTATGATAATTAAAATGGCATTTGAAATAAACCATTATATAACAATATTTTGTGTCTTTTTAGACCAGACATACGCTCAAAATACAGAAATTAAGATGATAGGAGCTTTAGGTGAACATACCATCTTAAGCTGAGCATTACTTGGTAAAGGAAAAGCTCCTATGCTCTAAATTTCTGCATCTTGAGGGCATTTCCGGTCTAAGATGTACATACGTACCACTGTTGACATGCTGTTATTTTAAACATCAGTTCAATATAATTTTAAAGCTCTATTTGTATTTTGAATAATGATTTCGATTTATGACTCTTGAACGGTCCATACAAAGATAAATGCAAACAAACGTATGTAAATAGAAAATTTTGGGGGTATTTCTCCCTTATGATCACAGTGAGTACATGTCCCTTACCGCCACCTTTGGGAGCACAGATAAGACTAATCTTTACTGCGTTCTATTGTAATATACAGAACTGGAGCAGAATAAAGACGTAGCATAATTTGTGTTGCTTAGATGGTGCCCGAAATTATCGCGACCTGTGTTCTCTTTGACAGCGCATTTCACTGAGGCATCATTTGAGACAAAAATAATATGGTTTAGCTGGGTGCTGATTGTTTTAAAAACATATTTACAATAAAAAACATTTTGATAACGGCATTACCCATCGTATGTCGACCCTTTTTAATACCATAAATAACATGTAGACCCCACATACAGAGTTCGTTGTCAGCTGGTCTTTTATGAGGCACCTTATGGCAGTGCTGGTCTTGGAGCGACATTTATGACGACTATGGCCTGCAGAGCAGAAGCTACGCCGCAGCGCCATCTTTCATCATGACCACTCGGCTGCCGGATGTGGCGCGGACCCCCTCACGCGCGGCTTCGTATGTAAAACTCAGGAGAGCAGGGCAGAATTAAACCATAAATATTAAACTTCTTTCATCTTTGTATGTTCTAAACGGGTTTGGATTTAGTGTGGCATTCAGTAATATGAGAAGTGCAATGCTGTGGAGAAGTATGTCTACTGCCAAGACCATATCTCCATTAGCTGTGTTATTGCCTAGCTCCTCAGACTGTCATTGTTTTGGCCAATATTGAAAGACAACCACATATTGACGTTCCAGCTGGAAGATAACATCTGCTGTACTTTTGTACGTAATTGCATTCTCCTGAATCCATGGATCAATGTTCTTCATTCAGGGAAGTTGTATTACCTGGGTAGTGGAAATGAAATTGTTTGCGCAGATTGGCTATATTCAGTGTTTTTATTTTGCAAAGCAGACACAAGAATCACGACCAAACTTCCGTTGATAAAAAGTTATTTCAAGTATTTTTCTCTAAGAAGGTGGTCTACCAGTACACCACCATTTAACCCTTCACCGCCTAAAGGAGGGGGGAGAAGTTAACACAGAACAGTTGTCAGGTCAACGAGTTTTGACGTCATTTCTAAACCCTTCTAGGGTGATTATAGTCTTCTAAAATGAGGCTGACAAACCTAGGGTGTAACTCGGCTTCTAGAAGAGCGAGATCAAGCTTCTAAATATCATTGGAAAGCTCTTGAAATCAGAAATCTTCATGCTGGCATCCATTTTGAGGTCAGCTCCATAACAAGGTCACCAGAGGTCACGAAAGGTCACGGTTTGTGAATTTGTGTATATAACTTTTGAAAAAAATATTAGATATAGCAATTATTTTGGTAGCATTTTGACGAGCATGATCAAAGTATTTAAAAGATATGTAAAATAACCCTAAAGGCCATTATTTGACCTTGACCTGAGGTCAAGATCATGATAGGAACTTTTAAAATAATGTTGCATATCATTCAAATTCTTGGGTCAAGACCAAGACACTGATGTCTGTTTTTTTGTCTATTGGTTGCCGAGTTATAAAAGATTTTGTAAATGGGTCCAAATTTGACCATTTCGGCCCTCTGTGTCGTCACAGGTCACCAGCTATGGCTCAAATTTGGCTTGAGAGTAGAGGACGGTAAGGTGCTCGCAGCTGTGTCACCTCCGGCTCACGAGATTGTAGGGGTCCGATCGGACTCCCCAGGTGGTTGTGAGTGCGGAAAGAGCCCAAGTGGTGACGGGTAACTAAAAATATAGATTAATGTTCAATGTAAAATTATCTGTGGTATGGGTAACCGTGGCTTTGATTTCAGTAAAATAAATAAATAAATAATAAGTAAATAAATAAATAAAAGCACCAAGCACCCACCACCTCTGCAAAAAATACCTATGCGAGGGAAACATCAATAGAAGATAATTTAGGGCTCAGAAAATCATCTGCTGGTGGTCTTTCCCTCACAGATCCAATATTTCCCAATCGGATTTTCCTTGTATAGGGCCTGACAAGAGCGACAGTCATCATCAGTGGCAAAGCGTTCAATATGCTAAGCTGGCCCCTCTCTGAGGAGGATGTGCTGATGAAGACAATGCAGTCCCACCGTTGACACAGTTTATCTGTAGGATGCTCAGCCATCTTTACGGAAGGCCAGGCAGGCATATTTTTGTGGCAAGGCGCTTGGCCGGCACGCACCGTGCTCGGGCGCTGAATATTCCCGGATCTAGCTGCGCAAAAGCTTCAGAGCTGCAGATGTTTCTCTCCGTCGGTGAAAGTAGTACCGCTGGGCCACGCGTGAAGAAACGGTCCAACATGCATTTGCTGATATAGCTAGTTCTCGTGAATGGACATTGTTTTTTTCGGTATGCTGTCAATGCAGTTACTGGTTGCGATGTGAGAAGGGCTTTCCGAGTGAGATCTGTCTCTTTGAATCTTTCTTAAAGGGAATGTGGCACCTCGGTTGAATCCTGGAGGTTAGTGTAATTTGGAAACTTTTAGCCGAAAATCAAGGAGGCGTCCATGATTTCTTGAAATATGTACAATAGGCTCAATGTTTTGATTTTCAAAATGCTCATCTAGGGAATGAAATAAACATCTGCCTGTGGATGATGTCATGATCTGGCAACCACTACCATATTCAATCCGCTTCAAGGGCTTCGATTGGCTGATGCTCACCGTGACGTCAGCATATGTCGTCACACCAACAACCATGACAACTGTGGCCTGCTGCTAAGGGTACATGAGGGGTACATTTCAGGTAGGCTTTAGCTTTTCTACGAAAATCTCGAGTTCCAAGACAAATGATATATTCAGTACCAGGTTTTCCGACTTGCTTTACAACTTGGCTATATCATTTAAAATCACGTTATGAAGGTGCCACCTTCCCTTTAAGGTGGCATGAATCTCGGATCGGGAGATATGGGAAGAGAGCATGTATGAGAGAAAGAAAGAGAGAGAGATCGATGACGGAGAGATACGTGGAATGGATACAATTTTGGGTTCAAAATGAACATTTTTTTCCTCATTGAACTCTTTTGTAGCATTTTTAGTCCGATAATTTGTGTTCATATGCTTATTGGGGAGGGGGGTGGTGCACTGTAACGGAAGGTTCCAGCATACACCACACAGTCATGATCTCAAAATACTTGAGCAAATGTAGGTGTAGTATAACAGTTTTATATCCCTACCAAAGCCATCTTATAATATTACGGGCTTACGCCATTTTCCTCTTATGGCCACGCATGGTGGCAACAACAAATTATGAAGGTGATCACTTATCGACGTTGGAACCACAGGACGAAATTGGTATTTGTTTCAGTGCCGATCGATTGATTCGCCACAGAACCCAAGCGGCACGTTTCTCTTCATGTTTGAAGCTGTTTCTCCTCTGTAGCTGCTTGTTCCGGTATATGGATTGTGTGTTCGTGGGTGGAGTTCCAGTCCCGATGACTTTATTTCCCTGTGGTGTTGCACAACTGCACACTGGGTGACCGCGATCAAAGAGAAAGAAATCTAAAAGAGAACGGATAGGGTAGGGGAAATAGGTTTCGGGAAAGAGAGATAAATGCAACACTGTGGTGTTTGTTTGTTTGTTTTGTTTTGTTTTGTTTTTGCTTTTACACGATGTGTCAGGTAATGGGGCCTGCAGAAATAGGGGGCCATGAGACACATCTATATCATTATTTTGGGGATGGGTGGCGTAGTGAATATCGCTTCTGTCTACTACGCCAACGGTCCCGGGTTCAAGTTCCGGCGGAGCCTCTGAATAAGTCGATCTGATGCTCCACATTCCTCCCAACAGGGTAAGCGTTGGCGAGGCCGTATAATCTTAACAGTTGGTGCGTCGTTAAACCCGAACAATTGTCATGATTATATAATTATTATGAAGATGAAGGCAAACCAATGACATGAAATCTTACGATTCGGCTCCATGGACCGAATATAGGGGATATATAGGTCCGAATTTATAGGGGAAAATATATTTGCCCCCAAACTCCCGATTTCTTTCGATTTTCTCAAAAGGCCCCTGTTTTCGGCCTTTTGAGCTCCGCCTGCCCATCCCTTTCCCCCTTCCTGACCACGGGCCTGGATACAGCCGTGTTTGACTCTTACCGGCAGAATGAAATTAAGAGATTGTAGCTTTCACAGGTACTTTCCTTTTCCATTTGCAATATATTTTCTTCCTATATGAGTGGAGTAGAAAATGGGGTAGGTATAGTATACTGAGCCATGGATATAGTTTTTTACTGAATTGTGGTGCTAAATTTACTTTCATGGCGGCCAAATTTCACAATACGAAGTCAAACAAATTAAGGAACATATTCGCTTCTCATTTATCGGGTACAAACTAGATAAGCTCTTGTGCCGTCCCCACCGATTTAGCTTTCTGTTTCCTAGGCGCTTGTATTGATTGGCACAAGGAAGATATTTCTATATTGCCTCAAAGCTGCAGCCTGAGGGACTCAATGTCGTACTTCTAGTATCAATGGCTTCAAAGTTTACCCACTTAAGTCTCTAAATAACAGCACGCTGAGGAGATGCGTTCTTACCAGTGCCGTCCTAGTGTTGTGTTCCTCGGCTACAGTTGGGACTCCGAGTAATAACTCCGACGGGCAGAGGAGTTACCTCAGAGGCGTCCTATAGCCTGCCAGTAGCTGAAACAATGTGCTTGGTGCCGAATCTTATTTCTCATGTTTTGCGTACCACCTGGTTATCCACCATTTTATATTTTGCTTCCATTTCCAAGTTTTCTTGTTTGAGTTGCTAAGATGTTCCCTGGCCTCTCCCCTCGAATCCGGAAATGTAAAAAACACTGAAGACTATATATTCGGGCACAGCCCTTCATCAGAATCATGGAGTAAATATCAATAATTATCCGTCCTAGTATAGCCAGACCTCGAATTGAGCTTCACACAAATGCCTTTTAGAATGAATAGAATCTATTCATTCTAAAAGGCATTTGTGTGAAGCTCAATTCGAGGTCTGGCTATACTAGGACTGAGAATTATTGATATTTACTCCACGAATCTGATGAAGGGCTGTGCCCGAATATATAATCTTCAGTGTTTTTTACATTTCCGGATTCGAGGGAGAGGCCAGGAAACATCTTAGCAACTCATCATCATGCTCCTCGCCGCAGCACTTCAAAACTTATCAACGTTTTCTTGTTTGAGTTGCACCACGCAGAGACCGCATTGTGAACAAAGCACCAACCGCAAATAGGAGATCCGAGGTAGGTGATGGCCTACGGCGTTCCTGGATCCGTGAGATTTGCATATGCAGGATGCTATACCAAGGTCAGGGGCGGGGATTTTTCAAACCCATTGGGGGCCCGAATCTGAAAGCCGTCAATTACGACAGCGCTAAGATAGTTTTTTTCTTACGTTAGTAAGACTATTTCAAAATCACCACAGCCCTCTTACAAAAAGGAAGCCAAGTAGGCAGTAGCATAAAATATGAAAACAGCAGAAATACGGCGTGCCCATTTTTGCCCACTTTTGAACAATTTTCATTTTTCCATGCATTTCCAGTAGAGAGATCCTGATCTGTACTTGAGCCTAAGTCATAGGTATTAGAATACCGGAATATTTTTGTAGTACTTGGTGGGTTCATTATGTGATGAGTTTTAACTTGATAGATTAGCCCTGTTCCTACTTATGCTATCGTAAACCTTTATGGAGCTAAGGTCTCTAAACCTGCACTGGTGATCTGACTTGAGATTTTCCAACCTTAGAATTTTAGAAATGGCCGCAGAATTGATCAAAGATAAGGTGTGCCAAGTACGGCGGCGCTTCGCGCCGCCATTTTTGGTGCCGCCAGAGAAACTCTAGGAGGTGTTCAAAAAGCCCCACCGGGGCCAGGGCTAACAATAAGGAAAGCTCAACTTAGTTTCAAAATATTTTAGATAAAGGGAAATACCCTTTTTATCTCCAATAAGATACTTACTATTATACTATACGATGCTACTACTAGTGTACTCAGTTGAAACTATTTCCTCATCTTTATGTCAAGTTTCCAATATCAGAATATGCATCAGAAGGTGATCTAGTACTTGTTGATAACGACTGCAGAAGAAGAAAAAACGCTGCAGAAGGCAGAACACTGTAATTCTGCCGTATTTCATACAGATCAGCGAACTTCATACGATTTGGTGCATTGGACCGTGGCAAGTGGAGGGACTTGGCAGTGGGACAGCGTAGATCGAACGGTCGGCGGAGCAGACGCGTTCTCTCGGCTCAGCTGAGTGGCTTTTTCTTCAGCTCGGCAATCAATGGAGGGGTGACGCTACGCCGTGAGACTAACGATCATAGCCACTCGCCCCAGCACGCCGATTGGAAAATTACCCACGGCTCAGAGAGCAGAGGAGGAACCAACTCCTTGCGGTTACCAGCACCAGTAGGCTTCCGCACCATGGAAAAATACGAATGCATGATCTATTTACATTTAGGGAAAATACATTTTGTTTTGGCTTCTATGAATTGCTCAGTGTGACAGGGTAATATTTTTCAGGGATAAAATCTCCTGTAGAAAGAGGTCTACGGGCCCTAAGAAACAGCGGGAGCATGTCAGATTTTGATTCTATAATGATAAAAAACAAATCAAGTCAGAGCAATCTTGTAACGTGCTAACTGCAGGCGCATTAACCCTCGCAGTCGATAATAATCCCCCTCCTGGAAGGCTCAAACAAATGGGTTAAAATGGAAACGATGCAAGGCAGTGGGAACAAAATGTACAAAAAAGACGACATGATATCACCCATCTAAAATAATTCTGCTCTGATCGAACAGCGTTTCATGGAACAAGGAAATGGGTCAAATTTAGACCCGTTTAGAAAATCTAGTATAACTCGGGAACCATCAGACCTATATCAAAACAAAAGACAGCAATGTTCTTGTCTTAGTTCTTGTTCTTGTTTATGTTCTTGTTAGTTAACACGCGCATTGACGGGGGGGCGAGTACCCGCCTCCCTAAGATCTCGAGAACAACGGTAGGTAGCGAAAAACGGTAAACGGTGTTGGGCTGCCCATCCACTTCTCCATCGAAAACACTTGAAGGATTTTTTTGTCAGGTCTCATTTAAGGTCACGAGAGGTCAAAACATGCCGTCATAGGGATAAGATATAAATTCAGTTTTTCGGTCATTACATCTGAACAAGTAAAGATCGAGCAAAACGACTTCAATTATATGAAACCTCTCAGCAAGCCGAATCGAATGATATATAATATGACCTTGCTAGGTCAAAGCAATGATTTGACCTGACCTAAGGTCAGGTCGGGGTCAAATTATATAAAATGCATATCATTAAAACTGCAAAGACAAGGCAAATCTAATGCAGGTATAATGGACGCTCTGTCACCATCCGTTACTAAGTCATTCAGTTAAAACCATTTTCCCATGTATTTCCAATGGAGAGGTCATGGCTCGTACCTGACCTTAGGTCATCGATATAAAAAATACGGGAAGGTATTTTAGAGAACTCGGTGGGCCTATTATTTGATATGAGGTTCAATAGGATAAGTTCACCCTGTTCCGACTTATGCTATCTTAAACTTTTCTGGGGTCAGGTCACTTGACCTGTACTGGTGGCCTGGCCTGCACTAAGAGAAATTTTTATTCCTATGTGCTCTATCTAATCCGGAATCACGGTCTGATCGAGCATAAAATGATGCCATGAAACCTTATTAAAGGAACATTTGAGCATGCTTGCTCTCATTAGATCCTCTTCCCAGCATAATTCCAGCACAGGAAGTGTTTTTGTAGGCCTTGACAGCTTAGAATGATTCTCGGCTTCTAAACATGGTGGGAAGAAGCTTAACCCGCGCCCCACCGGGGGTCCGGCGCCACCTTCGCCCCACCGGGGGGGCCATCGATGGCCCCCCTCTAACTCCGAAAATATGGGCGTTAGCGCAAATCTGCAAAGTGCAATAGAAAGCTCGCGTGAATTCAGTAAGAAATTACTTCGCATGTTTTAGTGCTCAGGTCAATGGTTTGACCTCCAGAGGTCAAATTAGGTCAAGATCGGCTATTTTCACTCAAATATGCAATGATTAAGCCAACTGGGCATAACTCTTATGTCATTAGAGCTATTGAGGCCTGGTAAAGTACATTTGATAGCAAATTGCCAGTACTTTTTCCGCTATGTGGAACGTAAAGACCTCCCGCCAGTGGTTTGACCGCCAGAGGTCACCTCGTGACCTAATATGACCTGAGGTCACGAAAGGTCAAAAAGTGACCTTGCCGTATATCAAATGAGAGCCAGTGACAAGACAAACACGATGGTGTTTGTTGCACCGCTCTAGCTCAATTAGGTCAAAAGTTATTGTCAAAATACTGTTTTTGACCTCTGGTGACCTTGGATGACCTTGGAAAAGTCAAAGGGCAAATATGACCCCTGGGATCCGTGAAAGGGTGTCCAAAAACGTTGTTCTGAGCAGTCTGAGTATTTGCAATCATTTTTGTGGCTTTTATATCATGAAATAGCTTTTCCCCATGCTTTTCCAATGGGAGAGGTCGCCTCGTGACCTGACCTCAGGGCACGAAATCGAAAAATCCCGGATATACACCTTGTAGACCCTGGAGGGGTCATGAAGTGTAGGAAGTTTCAAATCGATCGACTTTGAAATGTAGCTCTTACAGAGCTCTAAAGGTGAAGTGAGGTGACCTTGGTTGACCTCATCTGGTGACCTGACCTTGGGTGACCCCGGGTAAAAATTTCAGGGATGATGGTAAAATGATGCAGTGAGAGGTAGAGCCCTCAACCGCGGTGCTGCGCCTCGTCGTTTTTCTGCTATCCCGGAAAAACCTTAGGGGGGCCATCGATGGCCCCTACCCGGTGGGGCGAGGGTTAATATGATACCAATATGGTATTACAGGTGGGATCTTTTTTACACCACAAAGCATCATTTTACCATAGGTGCTCGACCTATTCTAGCCACGAAATTGAAAGAGCTATTAATATCCTCATCAAAGTTTCATTTTATACTTGGAATCAATATAATCTGTCACCAGAAATAACCAGGAATATGGGAGCCTTAGCTGCAGAATCATTCGAAACCCCCAATGTATTTTGATCCCACGTCAAAGCGTATCCGGAGATTGCGTGCGCGTGCTCGACCCGCGCTTGAAAAAACTTACTCGCCGTCTCGCGCCATCTTCAGTGTTCCTGCCATTGCACGCAGAGCTGGCCACAAAGCTTTGGCGTCGTGATCCGAGCAAAATTTGAGGGGAATAGCTGACCCTTTCCACTTTACGTTGACACGTGCTTCTACATCGATCCAACTCAGGTTTTACGCTGAGGGGCCTGAAGAAGCCACGCTGCATTTGGCATGGTTTACGGGAGAAGCCACATCGACAGACCTAGCGGTGATAACGGATCAAGAGGAGAAACTTAAGCTGAGTCTGATGACCGACAGACTCCGCTGAGAGCTAGCGAGAGTGAAGAAGCATACTGGGGCTGCGAAGGTTCAGGCATTCATTTTACTGGTGGCCAAAACCAGGAGTCCATGTGTGTCAGCTAGATGACGGCAACATGGACTGAAGCCCCAAGTTTGGCCGCGCAGGACAGCCCTTGCTATGCAAAGTTGATGAAGTAGTGAGAAGCATCTGTTACTGTTGGATACAGTCACCCACGTGTTCTAAAGATCGTTTTAAGCTCACTTTGAGCACATATTAGGGGCGCTTAAAAAAGATTGGAAGGATTTTCACAGGAGCCTCTGAACGCACGTCCATTGCTGGAGAGAGGTAAGTCTCATTTTGTACAATATCGTGCACAGAATGATATTTTTCAGCCATGACGTGATACTTTGAAGCAAACATGTCTACAATCATATCTATATATCCAAAGTAAACGAGGGCTGCTATCTCTATCTCATTGGCCAGATAATGGGCTAATTTGGGATATGTATATGGGGTCGCACTCATGTTTTAGTTCAGTCGCATTTTCGAATATTGACCAGAATGTATCCTAACTTGTACTGCTATGAGGTACTTTCACAACTTCCCTGAACAAGGAGCAGGCTGGCTCCCGAGAAACCCTTCCAACGGGGAAAGAGTTGGCGACGCCATATGACCCTGGCAGTTGGTGCGTCGATAAGCCCCAATAATTATTAGAGGTACTTTCACCAGCCCTAGGCAATAATTTTTGCGTGACCAATGACCATGGGCTACGTCAAGATAACATCCCAAGTTACTATTGCTTCTTATTTATAGCCGTGACCGGTTCAGGTGATAGCCGTGGACCCAGCAGTGCTGAGAAGTACATGATAATGATGGTCCCAAACATCGCCCCCAGCGAATGCTGTGACTGCGCAGAGTCTGGTAAACATAACCCGAGCAAGTCAGGGGCGAGGGCAGACTGAGGCTGAAAACAACGGGATTAAAGATGATCGCACTACGGAGCTTATCAGAAGAGTGACATGTGCTGTAAACTGTGATTTGATAGATCGAGATATAGATAGATAGAGCGGGGCCCATATGACTAGCATCTGGTGAGAAAGCCAATTCGCTTACAACGGTAGCAATTATTTGGAATTTAGGAAGCTTTATATTGTGGCAGGCTCGATTTCGGGTCAGGAATACCACATTCTTAGTATTTTTCTCGAATTACAATTATTTATTTGAACCATGTTTCAATGGTCGCACTTAGGTTTGATGACCAGAGGCAGTGTAAATACTGTTGCTGCGACAAGCTGTGTCACAAATTCTTAAAATGCTGCACCATTTGCTTACAAGTTGCTGTTATTGAAAGTTTTTCTTTTCTGCCCGTCCGGGAGGCTTTTATTGTTGGACATAAATTTAACCTAGCCGTTCTAAAGCAGACTCAACAAAAGCCAGGGTGCAATTAGAATATCATCAAAAGCACTGAAGTCCAGCGTCGCGCCATCAGCACTGTCAGCACCTCATTCTGTGTCCCACAACTCTGCTGCTACTGCCCATCTGCCTCATGAGCAGCAATGGTGCCTACGTACCAGGCTTATTGGATGGGTTTTGTAGCTCTGAAATTCAGGTCAACAAAGTGACAAACAACGCAGCTGCAGTCTGTGTTGTTGGCTCAATGAAAATCAGCCAGAGAATACATTCCGGTAAGGTGCAATTACGCTTAATTAGCGCATGTGAATAAAATGTATTAATTGCATCAGTTTCATCTCGTCTGACATTGCCTGCCCCGCTCAGAGTTTTTTCTTCTTTATTTGACCGGTGTCCCTTGTGATGACGTGGCTCCCCCTTTCCATCTTTTCTGGGTGCCCCATTTAGGCATTGTACACATCAAATTGTTTTTTCTTTGTTTAGATGCTGTTTTGTTTTCGTCATAGAGGACAGTAGTCAAAATGAAAATAGAATGCTGCATTTATTTTGCACGTTCCAAATTCCTGTATAGCTGGAATGCAGAAAGCAGGCAGCAAGGCTGTATCTAGGCAATAACGAAAACCTGGCAAAATCAATTCGCACAAATTTTGGGAAGGCAAAAACCGTTATTTTCAGACAGTTGGATTTGAGATCATGTTGTCTTTCCAGATAGGACTGGAATGTTCGTAGTTTCTCGATACTGCACTTCTCAGCAGTTTCTTTGCCGACTGCAAAAGTGGGAAGGATTCAGGCACTGAATTGTTGCGACACATTGTAATGGTGCGGACTCTGGTATTGGCAGGGCGATAAACTAGTCGGAAGTTATTCTAGGTGGGCCGGTGTCGTGCCTCCGGTTCTGCCGAGCATTCTGAATTGGCAAACTATGCACGTTCACTGGCATCTAAATACATGGCTTCGTAGCATAGTTCGAATGAATGTGGAATTTTATTTCCACAATTTTTTTAGCAAGTTGGATTCTACACTGGCAATAAAAACGCCACAAACAGGATTGCTGGGCTGTGGAAAATGTGTTTGGCCTTAGTAATGTGTTAGAGTTTAATCTCAAATGATCTCCTGCACCTCAGACTTTCCGAGAGGCTCACTGGAATATTCAACTGGGGAATTGTTAGGAGCTAGGATAGAAAATAAACCTTTTTGTCCTCCAGGCACACAAGTCATAAGTTAGACATATTTTCTCACAATCACACAGTACGCAACGCAAACAAAGCAATGTTTGCGCCGACGATACATCTAAAATAATGATCCCTAAAGCAGTGATGGAACGTCACCTGGGCATTGTACCCGACGCGGCGTTAACGTTCGATGGCGCCGGTACTGAACCCAAATATTTGCCATCCGAGCCTCCTAGGCAGCAATCAAGCTTCGATATGTGTGGAGTGAGCGTGCAAACGAGAAGCTATGAAGCTGCCGTTCGATTGAAGCTTTGAGGTGCCTCCCCGAGGCGATCGGAGCAAGCTGCCAATGACTGGGATCCGCCGCGCCCACAACTGAATTTCAGAGCTCCGTGTCGAAGTGCATGCGGCGAAGGGTAGCATTAGTCATCAAAGTGCTTCTCATCTCGCCTCCTCACTCGTCTCTTCGTGATCTGTTTGTCTGTCCGGCTTGATGTTTGATCCCAATGCTTTGAAAATGATAGCCAATAGTCCTCGCACAGCAAACCGATAGACCTGTGTCAAAATTCCTAACTTCTTATGCCTAGAAGTTACAGAATTTCCCTTTTCTACTTTCTTTTGCAGCCAGAAACTGCATGTATCTTGAGCGAAAACATCTGAGCTCAGGCTCCAGCTGATCGGCTCACTGATAAAATTGTCAATCACCCATTGGGGTGTGTCTCCGCATGTCCAGCAATGGAGCAGGATCTAAGATCATCTGGTGTCGGCCTTTGCCCTAAAATCTAACGCTGTGAAAAATCTGCATCCATACGAATATTATATCGCAAGCACCACCGCCTTTGATGCTTTAGCCCGGAGTCTTTTAAAATGCTCCAATAGGTTGTTCGTCATTCAGGCACGTTTGGACATTTTTAGATGCGACGAAACGCCACTCTCTTCATCAATGCCCTCTGTGTACGAAGCACTTGTGCGGTCCGAGTTGGCACTGGTGCGAGGTGGGGCGGGCGTCCCGACGTTCAGCGGGCATATACAGACGCCCGGGCCTCTGCACGCTTTGTTGATATCGTTGCGGTCTATTGCAACTATCCCCACTTCCTGGTGATTGTACTGCTGTTCTCGCTTCCAACGGGTCCAATGCATGGTTTCAAAATTAACCCGCACTCCGCCGGCACCCGGGGAGTTGCATAGCCTTGCCTACAGCGTGACCGAAACAATGTCATCGGGCTCACCGACTGAAAACTTTAACTGTGGGCGGTTGAATGTGCTTTACAGGATCTCAAAAGATACCTGTATAATTTTTTCTCGTTGTTCGTATGTGATTCATTTATGATTTCCTACTAAGTGCACCTTAGCCAGTTCTATTGAGTAAGCCCTGCAGTTATCATCCAAGCCACAGCAGCCGCCTCGCGCGGCCCGTCGGCTTCCCGCCGCTGCTGCCAGACGCGAGTAAAAAGGCGCGAATATCGTCTCACTTCAATTATCAATATGCAGAAAGTTGCGAGGGTATCTACTTTCTTTTTGTGGAAAATGGTGCAAAAAGTACACACGAGCAGCTGACCGGATCATTATTTTTGGGATGGTTAAATGACGTTAGATATTTTCATGGGAATAGCGGGAGGCGGAAAAGAGCACTGCCATCAGGGTGCGGGTTAAAGTGCAAGGCAATAAACCCACCTTTGAAAGACTAAGTCGGCCCAGTGTCAGAAAGTGTGCATCTGATGCATTGATAACCTTGATTTTTTGGCGGGACAAGCTCACTTTTGCTCTGTATGGACATTACGGGCCTATCAGATAACTTCGTTGGACTCCGCATGACCCCATTTTTTATTTTAAATTTGTTTACATTGCATTAAAAGAACTTAGTTTCGGAATCAGCCAACTTCCACCCCCTGCTCTATGCAGATCAGTTTGATAATAGATCATTAAAAAGGTAGGTACCTTCTGTTTTGTCTTTTTGGTTTCAAAACGTAGATTCTTCTGGACATATGTAAATGAAGGAATTTCAAGACAAAAAGTTACAGCTCAATATTCACCTATAGCTGTGTACAGTTCTTACTAAGCGTATTAAAAAGAGCTTGGAAGTTTGCCCCAAAAATTGTGTACGGTTTGCGCGGAGTGCTGGCATACGCTTGTGTTACAGAATTTGCATCTCTACTGTTTATAAGTCAACACGTTCGTCATCGGCTTCTGACGCTGTTTGAATACAATTTGTATTTCACAGCAAACACTGGATCGTCTCGGCAGCTGTTAGGCTTTAAGCATGTGCCAACACCTAACTTGACATTGCTGTTGACACTGGCGCCCGCCAGAGTCGAAGTGAAGTACAGAATGAGCCTAATCAGGGTTAATGTGAATGCAGAGGTCGCTACAAGGCGCCCGCCGGCAGTATTCAGCAGGTTCGTTCACTTCACAATAAGACACTGTGATTAAACATGTTAGCGGTGTCCGCTTATAATTGAGAGACGGGCAGATTTGCCAGATGATGCTGGCACTGTCGAGCCTTTGGTGTTGTTGGGTTCAGATATCTGATATCTGGAGGTTGTATCTACATTCCAGTTCGACAGAAATCACAACATACATTAAGCGTTTTCTAGGCCTGCTGAAGCGATTGCTGCATGCTTATAAAACACTGCTGCTCGGAGCGTTGTCTGAGAACTTCTGAATTTGTGTTATTTTAATGTGCTATGCTTATATCGCTTCTATAGCTATAGCCATAAATAGGCTTTACGAATATATAAGCTTAACTATGTGGACTGCCTGAATCATTAGTTTTTTTCATTACCACAACCATTAGTGCTGGTAAACAGCCAAAATGAGTACATGGTTAACGAATAGCAAGACCCAAATGAGTTCAGTTAACCCAAGTGCCTCATTCATTTTATGTTTATCAGTTGATAATAATCTGAATCTGGATCAGATGTTTTACCTTCGCCATGGTGGTTGGTATGAGACACCTCGCCCTGGTGGGGGGTCCTATTTGGCCCCCTTGAACTAATAAAATAAGAAAGCTAGGAAGACGCAGAAAAGCACAATTAAAAGCCCTTCGTACGTTCAGTCGAAGTACTTAAGTCATTTTTGTCAGATCAATATTGAGGCCACTAAAGAGGTCAAATTAGGTCAACATTGTTGAAATGAAGGGCACTTTTAAAAATTAATTTATATGAGGAACTAAAACAGTTAGAAACATTTTCTTGGTCATTCGAAATCACTTGAATAGCTCATTAATGGCAGTACCATCCATGTTCTTTTCAGGTCAAATGCTAAGGGGCATTGAATTTCAAAAATTTTTGCATGGGTACACCCTTTGGCCAAAAGATGAAGTATGCTCGATTTAGACGCGATATTTCCTATCTAAAAGGCAATCTAGGACAGTGATTCCACGGCCAAATGAAAGCTATTGTAAGTACATATCAATAGTGGCTACTATGTTTAAGCCAAGCACGGTTATCAGTCGATCTAGGCTAACACCCGCAATGGGGAGGGCTCTGGCACTAACGAGCATTGAACAGTGCGCGTGTTAAATGATGAAAGGGTGAAATTGACTGTATGAACATTTTGAAATAGCAGGCTTTAAAAAAACATGTTTGGAATCATCATGATTAGTACAGCGTCAGCCGTATTGATCCCAATTATAGCCATTTTTGACGAAAACTCGATATCTTCAGGTCCCATGAGGCAGACCTAAACGATTTTGATAAAAATGGCATCGATCGACTCCACCTGGATCATAGAACGGGAAAAGTCACGAAACCTGAGAAAAATCAAAACATTTTGAAAAATGAAATGGCCTACTACTGATACTATGGGTGTTTGATTTTCTAGGAATGACTTCCGAACACAGCACGATACGGCCGTAATTCAGGGACAATTTTAATCATTTTGCTGACACAAATAGAATGATTTATGATTTTACTATGCTAGAACAAATTCAGAGTTCTACCCTAACCTTGGGTCAACAAATTGACCTGAAGTGACCTGGTATGGTCATGACGTGCAACATTGAGTTTGTAGTGACAGAACAAACACAATGATAATGAAATAACATTTGATCATTGTTTGCTCTAAAGTTATAATGGAAATAAAAAACTATAATGTAGTAAAAAAGTGCAGTGATTCTTATTCCTATTTTACTTTTATCCACGATCTAGGATCTAGTGCATTTTATTAAGGTACTTTACAATGTACTCGCCCCCTGTGTATCTGTTGATGGGCTCATGTATGTTATAATGTCTTTTTACTGCAGTTTAAGTTTTATAGCTGTATTTTACACTGTATCTACTGCATTTTAGTGATACCCGATGATGTTTTATAATATCGACTTGAACTATTATTGGGATGATTCCTGTTGCTCATGAGCTCTAATAAACAATAAACAATAATTCAAACTTGCTTACTTGACCTCAGATGACCTTGAGAAGATGACGGGGAAAATTTTCAAATTTAACCGCAATGATGCACCAAGAAGATATTATCCTGAAGTTTTGAGAATTATCTGAGCTGTGCAGACTGAAATGCAGGTATTTCAAAAATTTCCATAGGCTTACAGCGGGACGGTCATGATACATGCATGACCCTAGGTCACAGATACAGAAAAATCCTTTACCACACATTCTTGTACTCGGTGACTTCATTATTTACATAAAATCAAATCAATAGATTAAACATTCTCTCACTGGTATCACTCGTTTTTTATCAACTTGGTGCCATTTGGTGTACACATGTGTGGAACAACCCGTAATTCTCACCATATTAGCGTCATTTATAAATTGTCTTTTACATCATTTTGCATGTTGCAATTTGCCCCCAACCTTTCATCTTGCGTCTCGTGCATTGCCAACATCTTACAAGGTGCAAGTTTGAATCCTCTGAATAAGTGTAAATGTCATTCAGTTCCCACATGCTTGTACCTACTGCGACCGGTCCACCAAAGCATAATCCTCCAAGGAGCAGGCTTACTTGAAAGTCGATGCATTGATTCATATAATGGCAAGGAGAGGTATTTCCATAATGGTAAGGAATTTGCATAGTGCTGCTCTTGGCTTTTAAACACGAATCGTTCTGAGTACCCGAGTAATCCACAAGACATTGTTCAGAGCTTTGTGCCGATGCGTTAACGGCGAGGATATAACGTAAGCCGCATGGGCTCATGAATTATATTTCGCAGTGTGGGATAGCTCATGCCTATGTCGGCGCTGTAATTCTCCCTTTAACCAAACTGCCTCATGCCATGCTTGGTGCTCGGAGCAATTAGTTCACTTCGTGATACATGAGCGGCTCTGCAGCAGCTTACAAATGTCTGTAATGCGCATGCACTAAAATGTGCAAGCGACATCTTGTTGAATGTTTGCACGACTCCCGTGGTGTCTCGGCTCGGGACTTTCCAGCCAGAGGCCGGCCTACAAACTGTCCGCTCATACGTGTGTCATGTGTTTGTCAAGGTGTGCGAGTTGGCGGGAACTGCACGTTTATACAATCGTTCGACCCCGCGCTAACCGCAGACACGGCAACCGACCGCAAATCCAGCGCATTGGTGTGAGTCCGCAGTGGCATATGAGTCGCGACAGTGAAAACGGCTACCCTTGCTGGGAAAATAGGGAATATCGAGCTACGAAAATATAATGTACATACTAGAAACATCAATTAGTTTTCTGAAATTATAGGAAGAAACATGTAGACAGCAAATGCAAAGCCGACAAGATGTTTAATGGCCTTCCTTCTCGCATCTTGAATGCAAGATGGAGTTGAAACACGGATGGCGTAGATTCCCACCAAGCCACAGACTTTGAGAAACACGTGACACGCTAGTGACCGTTATATAACCATCTTGCATTCAGAGTTCGAGGAGACAGGCCATGAAACACCTTGTCAACTTATAATCATGCTCTTTAGCTCCTCGATCTATAAAAAATGAAACCTTACCTTGACATGTTTCACTCATGCGAACCTCAGCGAGCTTAGTTCTTCGTGTGCGCTTGATAACTGGAAGCTTACACAATTGACAAGTTTTTTTAATCAACGATAATTAGATCAAGTCAGTGTTCCGAAAGCAATGTCACTACTTGAGAAGACAGACGTTTATCCACCTCACTCCACCGACCGTGAGGACATTTCCTGGACTGGACTTAAGGCACAAGCGAAACCGGAAAAAGTACGTTCGAATGTAAGCTGCAGCATTAAAAACCATCATAGTATGGATATCAAAGCACGGTTTGTAACATCACGATGAGAGTTTATTTCTATGAAAACCATACAATTCATTCAGGGAATCACTATGTGAAAGGGGTCAACACAGGTCCATTTTAAACTTTATTTGGTCAATTCTATATTTGTGTGCTTCAAACTGAAGTCCCATATCCCACCTCCAACCAGTATCTCTGGTATAGCAGGATGAATTGCACAAACTTTGTAAAATTAGATACATTCTTCAACTTAGAGATTCAATCAAATAAGAGATACTTCTTTAACAGCTTCTGATATCGTGATATCATCATTTGCGATAGATTCTCGGTAGGATTCGCCGCTTGGCAAAACTACAGAATGATCCAAATGTGTGGAATGTATCCAATCAAAAGGCGGTGAGACTCCAATTTTGTGCAATCACAACAGAAACACATTTACTTCCCGTCGCTAAGCGCCGATACAGCTGAAGCTACATATGGGCACCTGGTTTTCCAAAACTAACAAGCGTTTTGAATAATATCCTAGGTTTAAATCTACTTACAATTACCTTATGTAAGCCGCCACTTTTTTCCAATGATCAAGAAGTTTATTTTTTAACGCAACTAGCTGTCGATAAGAGATGCTACTTCAAAGATGAAACAGACTACTCTTTAATCCAATGCCCTACCAAGCCATAAAGCTGGAGGAACACCACACCACACTGCCGGCAAGTGCACTGCCCCAGAGAGCCCACCAATGAGCAATGATAGTTATATCCGCTCACCCCAGATGGGTGGTTGAAGTTCCAAACCAGGGAGAAACACCCCGTGGGCACTAACATAGCGCACCATCACTGCGGTGATTTGTTGGTTATCTTCCTTTTGCTTACTCGCATCATCCGACATCTGCGTGTTTTTTTTTTACTCAGCACTCTGTGATGAAGGTTTTGTGTCGTTACGAGTCATTATTTTAAGGAAGTAGGTAAGCAATAAAATGTAAGGTCATATCCACTACCTCAGGGAAGCTGCCTCTGTTAACACGCGCCCCGCTGGGTCCCTGCCATGGCGCGCTCCGCTGAGGGGGCGTATTTCGCCCCCTCTCCGTATCTCAATTCGTGGAAAAACTAAATACAAATTACGGACGGCGTTCGGCAGCTCTTGATGAGACGAATAAAAATTATATGTGCTATTTTATGTCAGGTCAATTCTGAGCTCAGCAGAGGTCAAGGAAGGTTTAATATGCTTACAATAGGGCAGTGTAGTTTCCTTTGTATCTTGTTACTAGGTGGAGCTAAAACATCGCTTAGGAATCATTGGAGTCCTCTTATTGCGGCGAATCGAATAATGTATAATTGACTTTTCTGGGGCAAATAGTGAAAATGACCTGACATCGAGCTAGGTCAAGGTCACGTGTGAGCCTGGTATATTCCTGTTGCATATCATTCGACTTCCCGTTACCAAATAAGCACAAGTCAAGCAAAATGGAAGCTTGATCTCAGTTCAGTGCGAAGTTATTGGGAAAATAGTCACTGCATGCTCTTAAACTCAACTTTAGGGTCAAGATCGTGGTAAGAATACATGGTTTAAAAACTTTCAAGTTGATGTATCCATTATTTACCGGAAATGAGTCCTTTCTGTTTTTCACATATACTTATTGGGTTTACAAAAAATGTCCTTATCTTAGGTCATCAAGATGAAAATTCCAAGATAACAGATTTTTAGGCCCTAATGACCTAATCATATTGTGAAAGTTTGAAATGGACCAAGTTACAGATGTTCCTAAGGCGCTGCTTTAAACTCATAAATTTGGGTTTTGAGGTCGGGTCGCTTGACCTCGAATAGCTCCTTGATCTGACGTGACCAGACCTTAACACTGTTGAAATACGTAAAATCGATCATTGATATTTATAATTGATTGATTGATGAAATTGATAAAAATAAATAAAAATTGATAAAATTGATTATGGTACTGTAAGTTACGTTGTTCTACGGCTCTTTATTTCTGCGTTATTTGGGGGAAACCAGAAGGGGGCGAGTTTCACCGCCCCAGCGGGTTACGAATTAATGCTGAATGCGCATGCTCACGTGATTGGGTAGCTGCTGTGTAGACAACATTCGTAAGCAAATTTCAGCGCAAAACTCACTGAAAAATCTGCTTAAGAAAACGTGGTACACCATTGAGCTTCCCCGCAAATTTCACCCCTTCCATCATTTAACACGCGCACTGGAGGGGGCCTCGGAGGCCCTCCCACCTGTTTTTCCAAGGTGGCCGGAGAACCGCTCGTAGCCGAAACACGATACTTTGTCACATTAAATAGAATTTAATAGCGCGTCGATTGGCGAAGATTTTTTGAAAATCGGTCGAAACTTTTTTGACTTAAAGGCTTTTAAAGTCAGACCTGCATTTTGAGATCACCGTAATCGCGCAGTCGGACCAGTTAGCTTGCATTGGAGACCGAGTGGTGAAGTAATAACACCATATAACCGGGATTGTATGTCAAGATCACCTCACATGAAGGCCAAGGTCAAGGTCAAATGTCATGGGTCAAGGTCATATCTACACTTTCAAGGTCATTGACCACAGTGCTTCCGGTCAAATGACGTTAACCGGTCTGACGTACGTTATGATATGACGTCATCGATAAGGTACCCCAATACCAAGGTCAAGGTCAAAGGGCAAGGTCAAAGGTCATTTGCAAAGGTCAATCCTCATTTCCCACCAAACAGTGGCTATAGTGTTAGTCAAAGTGTACATTATAAGTAGTATACTATATTGTGACCTTACAGGTCAATGACCTTGAATGACCGTGACCCCAAAATTGAAGGGAAGGCTCTTTGAGACCTTCTCTATATGACCCTGGTCCGCCTTTAGCTTATTCCCGCCATTTTCCCGCATAATCACGGCATTTACCGGGCGGTCCCCAGCATGGCCAAGTTTTGACATTTATGACCTCGTTTGACCTTGAAGATATTGACTTAGGTCAATAAAAATTAGTCATGATGTGGATCACTATAACCCCCACCCACCTCTTAAATTTCGTTTTTCTATGTTTCTTAGTTTCCGAAATCTTAGGGGGGCCTACCAAGCCCCCCTCCAGTGCGCGTTAGTGCCAGACCCCCTCCAGTGCGGGTGTTAGGGGCGTGCACATTCGCACGTGAGGCGAGGCATTAGTGCTGTTAGGTACGATTCATCCATTTCAGAAGAGTTCCACTCATCCATCGGCCGAAACCGAGTTAAGGCGTAATAAGTGACAACAATTTGATTAGTTTCCATGGCCCTGCTTTTGCACGTGCCACGAGCTTCTTCAACACCCCCACCCATCTCTGATATGGCCAGACAGGAATTGAATTGATCAGGCTTTAGTGTGGCGAAAACCTCAGCAAGGTACGTCAGTTACTCGCAAAGTTAAGAGCTCGTCAAAAGCGTTAGTACTGTCTGGCCGGTCTGGGTCGTAGGTAAATTTATGTACAAAGTTAGAGAGAGACTTCGCGGAGGCCTCGCGTCGGCTCGGAAACAAACGACTACTTTTATTATTTCACGATCGAATACCAATCAGAAGATTGGTAAACATGCGCCCCGGTTTGTGGGATTCAGAGACTGACTAAACATGTAAGGATGTGAGTTGACATGGTGTGGACAAGATGTAGGTGACAAGGTGTATCCAGGTGTCTCCTCGAAACCTGGATGTAAAATACACTAAGATTATATATTCGGGCATATATACACGGCCCTTCATCAGAATAATGTAGGCAATATCCCAAATACTCGGTCATAGTGCAGCCACACCTCGAATTCGAGGAGACAGGCCTGTCTGCTCCTTGCCAAATTATAAGCGTGCTCCTCGCTGCAGCACTCCAAAACCTATCAATATAAGGATGTGTTGTAAACATATTTACCCACAATGAATGTCATTGGGCTAGAAGTTATTAGGACCATGAAATTTGCCGCTCATTACTACATTACTGACCACAACGATGAAAATGAGCAAAGTCTAATCTCGATTAAAATGATAATTTCTATGACAGTAAAAGTGTCCTAGATGTTTCCATCGCTGAAAGACATGCATCACCATTAATCCCGAAAATACATCGCCTCAGACAAGTACGCCGTCAGCTCCGAATATTCTCCTGAGCTGAACCAGTCCCCGGCACAACACCGCCGCCGTCTAATCCGCTCGTAATGCCTTTTCACCGTGAAGTTAAGCGGAGGATAATCGGCGCCGTCGTTTAGCCCGGGGCGTTTCGTCCGAGGCGGGTTAACGACGCGACGCAGCAGCTGGCATAAACAGTGACGACGTCTGGAGCCGACATGGGCGCTGCCGACGGCGGGAGGCGACTGACACTGGGCCAAACGGCGCCGTTCCCAGCCGAGAATCCCGGTGAACAGCGCAGATGAAGGACACCAGCTGTCAGCCGCGGCGGCCGTATTGCCAGCTCACAGATGCAACAGCCCAGCAGCGGCCTGAAGAATCGACCGTGCTGCCGTGTGTGCCATTGAAGCAGTCGAGGAATTACTCTGAAATGTAGATTTGTCTTGCTTGAACACATGTGGCATGCTGTTGGACGACATGTAAACAGGTAAAACCAATGTCCTGTATCTAACTCAGTTGGAATCTTTCTCCTATAGACTTAGACAAACTTTAGACACATTTAATGTTCACCCCTTCCCGACATGCGAAGCAGATAAGTGGCCTTAAGTCAGAAGTGGATGCAGGATTTGTCGGCAAAGCTGCTCAATCCTGCACCAGGAAATGGATTGGCAAGACTCTCATTTTGGATGCCAGTTTCTAATTCCACGCTAAGAGAGCTCTTAGCTCTAGCAACACCTCCTTATACAAAAAAAATGGTGTCGTCAACTTTCGGCACCGCCCTCTCGCGGCGCCCATCTCGCAAGATCCCGCGGGGCTCATACTGGGACTGAGGGTGAGACTGTGGTACGTTATGTGGCACTAGCCAGCTGTAAGGCGAGACTAGTGTAAAGATTCAAGCACCAATGTCTACCACTCCTAGTTATAAAACTCACTCTGGTATAGATTGGCAAGTTATAAAACAGCATTTCGAAAGATTTAAAGGGACATACCAATCTAATTGCACATTCAGAACATAGCTGTACCTGCAATGGAGCAAGGACAGATTTAAAGGGGGGCGGTCACCCCCTCTCCCTCCACTACATCTGGAATTTCAAAGACAAAGTCTTTGAAATTTCACATATTCATTGCCAAATTCCAGGCACCAGGTATATGTATTCATAAATTGACAGAGTAGCCTTGTGAACCGCCAGGGAAGGAGACAGTGCGAGGTTGGTATTGACCTGAGCAGCCTTGTGAACCGGCAGGGAAGGAGACAGTGCGAGGTTGGTATTGAGCTGAGCAACCTTGTGAACCGGCAGGGGAGGAGACAGTGCGATGTTGGTATTGACCTGAGCAGCCTTGTGAACCGGCAGGGAAGGAGACAGTGCGAGGTTGGTATTGAGCTGAGCAACCTTGTGAACCGGCAGGGGAGGAGACAGTGCGATGTTGGTATTGACCTGAGCAACCTTGTGAACCGGCAGGGGAGGAGACAGTGCGAGATTGGTATTGACCTGAGCAACCTTGTGAACCGGCAGGGGAGGAGACAGTGCGAGGTTGGTATTGACCTGAGCAACCTTGTGAACCGGCAGGGAAGGAGACAGTGCGAGATTGGTATTGACCTGAGCAACCTTGTGAACCGACAAGGGAGGAGACAGTGCGAGGTTGGTATTGACCTGAGCAACCTTGTGAACCGGCAGGGGAGGAGACAGTGCGAGGTTGGTATTGACCTGAGCAGCCTTGTGAACCGGCAGGGGAGGAGACAGTGCGAGGTTGGTATTGACCTGAGCAACCTTGTGAACCGGCAGGGGAGGAGACAGTGCGAGGTTGGTATTGACCTGAGCAACCTTGTGAACCGGCAGGGGAGGAGACAGTGCGAGGTTGGTATTGACCTGAGCAACCTTGTGAACCGGCAGGGGAGGAGACAGTGCGAGGTTGGTATTGACCTGAGCAACCTTGTGAACCGGCAGGGGAGGAGACAGTGCGAGGTTGGTATTGACCTGAGCAACCTTGTGAACCGGCAGGGGAGGAGACAGTGCGAGGTTGGTATTGAGCTGAGCAACCTTGTGAACCGGCAGGGGAGGAGACAGTGTGAGGTTGGTATTGACCTGAGCAACCTTGTGAACCGGCAGGGAAGGAGACAGTGCGAGGTTGGTATTGACCTGAGCAACCTTGTGAACCGGCAGGGAAGGAGACAGTGCGAGGTTGGTATTGACCTGAGCAACCTTGTGAACCGGCAGGGGAGGAGACAGTGCGAGGCTGGTATTGAGCTGAGCAACCTTGTGAACCGGCAGGGGAGGAGACAGTGTGAGGTTGGTATTGACCTGAGCAGCCTTGTGAACCGGCAGGGGAGGAGACAGTGCGAGGTTGGTATTGACCTGAGCAACCTTGTGAACCGGCAGGGGAGGAGACAGTGTGAGGTTGGTATTGACCTGAGCAGCCTTGTGAACCGGCAGGGAAGGAGACAGTGCGAGGTTGGTATTGAGCTGAGCAACCTTGTGAACCGGCAGGGGAAGGAGACAGTGCGAGGTTGGTATTGACCTGAGCAACCTTGTGAACCGGCAGGGGAGGAGACAGTGCGAGGTTGGTATTGACCTGAGCAGCCTTGTGAACCGGCAGGGAAGGAGACAGTGCGAGGTTGGTATTGACCTGAGCAACCTTGTGAACCGGCAGGGGAGGAGACAGTGCGAGGCTGGTATTGAGCTGAGCAACCTTGTGAACCAGCAGGGGAGGAGACAGTGCGAGGTTGGTATTGACCTGAGCAGCCTTGTGAACCGGCAGGAGAGGAGACAGTGCGAGGTTGGTATTGACCTGAGTAGCCTTATGAACCGGCAGGGGAGGAGACAGTGCGAGGCTGGTATTGACCTGAGCAGCCTTGTGAACCGGCAGGGGAGGAGACAGTGCGAGGTTGGTATTGACCTGAGCAACCTTGTGAACCGGCAGGGGAGGAGACAGTGCGAGGTTGGTATTGACCTGAGCAACCTTGTGAACCGGCAGGGGAGGAGCCTCAACTAAGGAAACATAAAATAGTAGAATGTTGAACCACTCTCGTCATACTTAAACTTCTGCCCTACAAACTTTTTTGTAGCCATGACATGTATCTGCGCACACACACACACACATACAAGTATGGTTAAAATGCACGACAGGAGGTTAAAATATCAGCGTTTAAGTCCAACGGCAGGCGCCGCACGAAACTCCTTAGATCAAACATGAGCACAGGCCGAGTAAAAGAAAGGCCTCATAAGAGTAACAAAGGGAAAGTGACGGGAAGAAGGTAAAGGAAGTGTCAAGAGAGATGAGGTACCGATGAGAAAGTGAGACGGTGAAAGAGACGCAATACCGCGTCGGGTTGCGAGACCAGAGAAAACCAGCTCGGGCGGCGAAGCGAGCAAAACTTAAACTTAAACTTCTGGGGGCGTGGTAACGGAGTGGTCAGCGTAGCTGGCTTCCATTCAGCCGACCCGGGTTCAAGGTCCGGCGGCTTCCCTGAACAAGGAGCAAGCTGGCTCCCGAGAAACACTTCCAACAGGGTAAGAGTTGGCGACGCCATATGACCCTGGCAGTTGGTGCGTCGATAAGCCCCAAAAATTATTATTATTAATGAATTTTTCTGTCAGCGGGGGTGGATGCAGCCGGTTGGCTTGGAGGGGGGCGTAAACCTATGTTAGTCTCAGGCTTAAGCAAATATTGAGCAGTGGAGGCGGCAGCTGTCGGAGTGAATATATTGCTATGTCATCAATCCCTCCCCGTTTGGCGAGGGTCAAACTAATTTTAGATATTTCAGAGCCGTCTTGTTTTTTGGCGTCTTCCTTACTTTGCCACTGCTCGGAGCTAAACGGGCAGGCGGGCGGACCGGCTGGCAGGACAGGCCACAGCTATTCATTACTCTCTCTGTCTCTCCCTTCCTCTCTCTCTCTCTCTCTCTCTCTCTCTCTCTCTCTCTCTCGTTATGTCCGCCTGATCCATTCAATCAAGACACAGGGAAGAGGACCAAAACACTTTGGAAGGAGTCAGAAAAAATCTCCAGAATGGGAGAAGAAACCTGAACGAGGAATTGGTTAGAACATCCGGACGTTCGGGACCAGATCGTCGCCTAGCCAGTCAACTGTCCTGTGGCATCCTAACCAACAGACGCCTCGCTGTGTCAATTTCCACCCGCTAATCACCTATCCGGCGAAAACAAGTACGTAGCAAGCAAGCCAGACTTTTGCTGCGCTCCTGTCCCGAGAAGACCTCCTGACTGATTTCCAGGCATGAGTGACATCCAAATCAATAACGGTCATACATTTGCTCTGAAAGATCCGTGCAATATTAGTATGGAATGAATAGAGCAGGAAGGAGATGTTCTGGATGAAGTGTACGATACGTGCATTATCAGCTGCAATATACGCGTACAGTTTCAAGGAGAGCTGACATGTATGGAATTCATCTACCTCTAGTTATTTGTAAAAGTGATAGATTTCAACACTAAATACGTCATAATAATACATTATACGCGTTTTTCTTCATATTTGATTTCACGGTTCCACACGCTTCTTCGTGATTGTAGGTGAGGAATTGATATTTATAAATTATTAGAGCGAATATTATGGATATTTTCAGTTTTTTTGTCCTCCAACTTGGCCCGTTGACTCTCACAAGACGCGATTTCTATCGTATTACGCCACTATTTGTATCTTGATCGACGTTCCCGAGCAGCGGGAATCGCTCAGCCTGCCGAACAGTGTGTAGTGAGTAAAACATGAAGGCGGGATGGCTGGCAGAGAGTGACCGTCGGCACTCAGGGGCGCGCCAGGGACGCCTGCTGCTGGTGAGACGGACCAGTGCCGATGACCATCGGACAGGAGTGAGGCAGGAGCGAGAAGAAGGCGACATGTGGAGCCTGGCCCACCGCTGCCGTACGCCAGCCACGCCTCTGCCGGCCGAGACGCGTGCCGTTTTCTGATGCGTCTGTAGCGTGTGGAGCTTATGAAGGTGTAACGTGTAAAGCTTGCTACAATCAATGTGCACAGCGAATCACCGGGCGTTCGGTAGACGTGCTAAGCTCGAGACCGTGGCTTAAGATGTGAATGAATGTCATGATCGGTGGAATCCGTTGCATTACAGTAGAAACATTAGATTCTGGCGGTTCATTATAAATGCATAGGGTGGGTTAACCAGTAGCAGCTCGATCTCTGAGACCTGCTACCATTTAGAAAGGCGCAATGACATTTTTCCCAGTCATTCCGCCTCGATGACCTCAGAGAGTTCGCCGTTTCATTAGACCAGCCCCAATCGCACCGCCCTCAGGGAAGACCAGGCTCAATGGAGGGTCCGCGTGGATGAGCTCACGCATTGAATAGTAAATGTTTGACTTAGGCTGTTCGTGCATCCTGCATACTCAGTTAACGTCTTGTTTCGTTCATTGTCACGTCTATCAACTGGAATGGCGAACTCAGACACGTGATTCACCTGATGCCCCACCATCCAATTAAAAACAAAAGCACATGCACATACCACGTCTTCTCTCTCTCTCTCTCTCCTCTCTCTCTCTCTCTCTCTCGCTCTCTCTCAGTTCCCTCTAGTTTTCCTTTTGATGGTGGTGAATGTGTGCGGCGATCATACGGTGGGAGAGTAAGAGTGAGAGCTCGGACTCGGTGCCTCCTCTTGTCCAGGTTGTTGGAGGCACGTCTCAGCAGTGATTGCCGGCGTGCTTGGCATGCTGCAGACGAGTGGCTTTCTCGGGAGGTAATCCTGGGCCCTCCGGATACGAAATTTATGTGTATTGGGGGAGCGAAACAGGGCCATAGAGGTAAATGGGTGGTTTACTACCCTGGTTCTGCCGTCTGAGCTGCAAGAGATGATCGTAGTGTTTATATTACGCACACACACACACACACACACACACACACACACACACACACACACACACACACACACACACACACACACACACACACACACACACACACACACACACACACACACACACACACACACACACACACACACACACACACACACACACACGCACACGCACACGCACACGCACATGCACACGCACACGCACACGCACATACACACACACACACACACACACACACACACACACACACACACACACACACACACACACACACACACACACACACGCACGCACACACACACATATATATATATAAATATATATATAATGAATGTTTGAAAAACGAGTTTTTATGAATGTATATAAAATACCTACATGCCTACACGCTGCGGCAGGCGTAGGCATGCAATTTCGTATTAGTCTTTTTCATAAGATTGGAACAAGGGAGTCAGGGGCCATCGCCCCACTAATACTCACAATTCTTAACAATTAACCCTATGGCGTTAAGTGGAAAGAAATGGCTTAAAATGCACCTTGGCTCACAATGTTCTGGACGAGTCTACGTCTGTGGTCCTTTTCGAACAGTTTCACACCGGTACAAGCTCATGAACACATTTTGTCCACTTCTTTGCGCGGGAAATTGGGGCTGCATCGGCGTCAGGAAAACACATGCACTGCCACGCCGCTGACCCGAGCTCAAATCCCCAGCAGGTATTCGGCATAAGTATTTTCTATCCCTATAGTGCTCTCACAACAAGGTGAGAATTGGCGACGCCATATGACTTCTGTTCTCGGTGCTTTCGTATGCTCCCGAGGCTCTCTCTCTCTCTCCTTCTCTCTCTCTCTCTCCATTTCTTTGTGTTTCAGCAGTGGTCAGTTATACTTGTGGGACCCAAATACGTTTCAATAATTATTGGTGTTGATTATTTCATTAATAAGGATGTACTTGTTTCAGTTAGATATATTATTTGACGATATCAGATGTTTTCAGGGAACGTGTGGTTTTCACCTGATTTTTATGCATTGGCTTGTGGAATTGCATTAGCATTCCTGATCCCAAAGGGAAAGATGCCTCACTCTATACTTATGGAGATTGCTGATGGATATACAGAGTATGTCTATTATTCATTTTGCTAGATTTCTTGAAACTTTTTTAGTTTTCAAGGCCTGCTTCAAAGATATCAGGAGTTTTATTATTACAACATTATAATATATCAGACATAGATCTTCAGATATGTAGGTGAATATACACACCCAACAAGTATTGTTGCATTGGTCGCGAAAGACAGTTTACAAGCTGTCTCATATTGGTTAGTCCAATAGTTATCTGATTAGAGAGAGGCGATAACTCATTGCAAAAATACACATTTTAGAATTGGAATGCGGGGGCCCCAAACATAACACTGTGGCTATTTCTAAGCAGCTTTTGCACAGCAATCCAATAGTTGCACGCAAAAATGTTCGACATCGGCAACATCGGATTGCATCGCTTGAGCTATCGTGTGATTGTCGCCGCCCCCTTCCCCGCCACCGTCGCGCCGGAGCGTGATAGCCCCCTGCGCTCTGACATGGGTGCCCGTTTCTTTTCGTCATCATCACTCGCTCTGGTGTGCTTTACTACCATGTTTCATCTCAGCTGGCCATGTTTGATATCATTTATTTGAGTGTTTCACCATGTTTGATCTCATGATGAAACCACCACATGTGTGGTTTCAGCCCAAGTGTACAAGTGTACAAATATATATATATATACATGTATTGATGCAACAAAATTACTTGTTCCCACCATTCACCATTGTGTAGACATCTCAAAGGCACCAATGGTGTGCTTGCCTTCGCATACATTTGCTTCTTTGTAATCGACTATCGCCAAGGGACCGGAAAGATATCTGTCTCTTAGCTTTAGGGGATGAGGTGGCTTAGTGGATTGCACCCTTGTCTTCTAAGCCATTGGTCCCGGGTTCAAGTCCCGGCGGAGCCTCTGAATAAGTCGATCTGATCCCCAAAATCCCTTCCAACAGGGTGAGAGTTGGCGACGCCGTATGACCCTGGCAGTTGGTGCGTCGTTAAACCCCAACAATTATTATCTCTTAGCTTTACATGTCATTTAAACAAATCTATCCTGTCGTAGCTTTAGTGACTAGATCAGAAGCAAACTCTCAACCAAACGAATGCCCAACGCGAGCCGCGCAGCCTGGTGGTCAGTGCCATAGGTGGCAAAACGAAGTCCCTAGCTCCACACCACCCCTTGGACGGACAGGAGGGCACCGCCCTTGAAGTGCCCTCCCCCTTAGCAATGGCAGTGGAGAGGATTCTGGTGCCAATTGCGCAGTGGAAGGGGTCCTAAAGTGTCCCCACCGAGATCTGAAAAAACCAGGAAGACAACGAAAGCGCATGTTTGGGGAGGGGTCTGATAGCTACGGTGATATGCATTACAGCCCGCTTTCATCCACCTAGGTCAATATCTTTAAGGTCCAACGAGGTCACGAAAGTAAAGTCTGGAACGTGCTGGGAGAAGTTTTGGAAATACCGTGATTAAGCAGGAAAAAGTCACGAATACACCAAAAGCGAACTAAGGTCATGTAAGAAATGTTCTATACAACATTCAGTGAAATTTTGTAGTCAAAGTCATTCGAGGTCATTGACCTAAGCTGTCAGAATCTGATACATTCTCCGTAATGTCTCCCACCCGCACTTGAGCCACTATAAAGGTTAGCCAAGACCCATGGCATTAACCTTAACAATGACATCGTTCCAAATACGTCGTACTGAGTGACGATAACTGACGGGAAGCATTGGGGACAACGATCTTGACAATGGTGGCAAAGCTTGGCCTGTGACCCTTGAACTTGGCCTTGACTTTCATGTAAGATGACCTTAACATGCAATCCCGATGAAAGGACATTATTAATTTACAATTCAGTGTGCAGCGCAGATTAACTGGTGCGGACATGCGATTGTTCCGATCACGCGCATTGACGGGGGCGGGTACCCGCCCCCTCGGGTTTTCCGGAGATGGCAGAAAAACGGCGGCGCGTAGCGCCGCCGTACTCCGCATAACTTTTCCCACATCATTTTTACAACTTCTGTGAAAATTTTAAGGTTAAGTCATCTCAGTTCCGGTCACCAGTACAGGTCAAGTGACCTGACCTCAAAAAAAGTTTAAGATAGCATAAGTCGGAGCAGGGTGAACTTATCTGATTGAAACTCATATCACATAATGGGCCCACCGAGTTCTCTAACATGTATTCCGGTATTTTTTATATCGATGGCCTAAGGTCAGGTACGAGGCATGACCTCTTCATTGGAAATACATGGGAAAATTGTTTGTACTGAATAACTCAGTAACAGATGGGGATAGAGCGTTTATTTTAGCTGCATTAGACTCGCCTTGACTTTGCGGTTCTAATGGTTTGCATTTTATATAATTATATAATTTGATCCTGACCTGACCTTAGGTCAGGTCAAATCCTTGATTTGACCTAGCAAGGTCAAATTACATATATCATTCGATTCGGCTTGCTGCAAAGATTCATAGACTGTAAGTGGTTTTGCTCTATCTTTACTTGTTCAGATGTAATGACCGAAAAACGTAATTTACATGTTATCCCTATGACGGCATGTTTTGACCTCTTGTGACCTTAAATGTGGCCTGAAAAAAATTATTCAAGTATTTTTGATGGAAAAGTGGATGGACTACCCAACGCCGTTTGCCGTTTTTCTCTACCTACCGTGGTTCGCGAGATCTTAGGGGGCGGGTACCCGCCCCCCGTCAAAGCGAAGGTGGCTCAGACTCCCATCAATGCGCGTGTTAAAATGTTAGTCTGACTCTAAAAGTTCATTAGTAAAAAGGCTGGACCAATTTTCAATGCTGTTGCAGAAATCGACGTGCTTGTCAATGCTCTCAAATTTCGCCAGCTTATGTTTTTCCACACACGTTTCTTCAGCCACTTTGGAAAAATAGGTGATGGAGGGCTTTAGGACCCATCTCCAATGATCGTATTAAATAAGTGAACAGAGAAGTGGAGCAGAGCCTAGACTTAATGAATTTTCACAGACCCATGGAACGTGATAACGGGCCCGCTCGTTTGGCTTTCTTTAGAGCTAGATCTTTAACATTTAAAATCCTTAATTTCATCCTGTAAAAACACAGTTCATTTGTACAAAATCAGAACTTCCTCAATACCATGAGCCAAAATGAGCTAAGGCATGTATGTACATTAAAAACGATTGGCATTATCAATCGTCTCCATTATTAAAAAGCTATGAAATCTTAAGAAGATGAATTCAATAATCCAAGGCAATTCAAGAACACTTATGGTCCTGACCTGGCGGAGTGTGTAGTGTTTAGCGGAGTGAGTAGTGTTTAGCGGAGTGTGTAGTGTTTAGCGGAGTGTGTGGTGTGTGGTGCTTCCTTGCAACTTCAAGGGTTTCAAGGAAGAGCTTAAAATGATGAAGCGTGAAGGCTGAAATGATGAACTGACATGATATGACCTGGAATTAAAATTATGTGCAACAATGTGAAAAATTAGAAGTTTTAAAAAGTGCGGCGGCGCTCCGCGTTGCCGTTTTTAGTTATCTGCGAAAAAGCCCTTGGGGGTCGGGTATCCACTCCCCGTACCAGCGCGTGTTAAAGAGTGTCTCACTCTTCAAATTACATGGAAAAACTATTTTTTGCACGCCAAACTGTATTTTCACCTTGTTATCCACCATGATCGGTTACAGCTTGTAGTGTAACATTCGCCGTTCAGGTGGAGGAGCTCGAAGAAATCTGTCTGAAAACATTTCTTAACACGCGCCCCACTGGGGTCCCTTGCATGACGCGCCAGGCTGGGGGGCGTTTCTCGCCCCCTCCGTATCTTGTTCCCCACGAAAGCTAAAGGAAAATTACGGGTCGCGTTCGACAGCTCTTGACAAGACGAAGAGATTTTATAAGGATAATTTTTATGTCAGGTCAATATTGAGGTCAGCGTAGGTCAAAGAAGGCTACATAGGCTTACAACAGAGCAGTATACGTTTCCCTCTCTAGATCTGCCCTCAGAGGAGATACAGGAAATCTTTATGCATCATTGGATTCCTCTCATCGCGGCAAATCGAATGATGTATAATATGAATTTACTAGGTCGAATAGTCAAAATGACCTGACCTCGGCCTAGGTCAGGGTCACAGAATGACCTGGTATGATCATGTTGCATATCAATCGACTGCCCGTGACAATATAAGCACAATGCAAGCAAAATGGGAGCTTTATCTGAATTCAGTGAGAAGTTATTGGCAAAACAATCACTCTCTGCTCCCGTGACCTGTTATGACCTTTGAAAGGTCAGATGCTCAAAAACTCAACCCTATGGTCAAGATCGTGGTAAGGATAGATGGTTTGAGGATTTTCAGCTTTATCTATTCAGTATTTACTGAAAACGAGCCCATTCTTTTTTCACCATAGACTTATAATGGGGGACCAAAAATTTACTGCACCTTAGGTCAACAATATCAAAATTCCGAGACAACAGATTTGTAGACCCTAATGATTTTATCATATTGTGGAAGTTTCAGATTGATCAGTTCGCTAATGTTCCCTGGGCGCTGCTTCAAACTCGTAATTTTAGGTTTTGAGGTCGGGTTACTTGACCCTGAATAGCTCCTTGACCTGACATGACCTTAACTCAAAAACTTGGTCAGATGTGTAAAATTGATCAGGAATAAGGTACTGTTTCGTTGTTAAGGTAAGGTAAGTTTCGTTGTCCTGCGTTTCTTCGTTTCTGAGCTATCTGGGGAAAACCAGGAGGGGGCGAATTTCACCCCCCCAGCGGGGCGCGTGTTAAGAGGTCCTGAATTCAAGTTTCAGCTCCCGATGATGGATGAAAATTGAGATCACTGGTTAAACATTAACGTACCAAAGAGAGCGAGAGAAGTAAACGTTTTTGTGTGAATGGGGGCTTAGTTTCGGAGTTTGGTACTTCGGCCCCAGCTGAACCTTATCATGAAAAACGTTCAAGTAATGGGAATAAACGCTTCAAGGACCCTTCAAGAACGGGAACAGTTATGGCACGCTTTTACGCATACCTACATTTGGTAACTCAGGAGTAGCTTTCTCTCTGTATGTTTGAAATAAAACAAAACACACAAAACACATTGAAAGAAAACGTAGTCTCAAAGCACCCAACTGCAAAATGATTAGCATGTTCTCGTGAGATCGTCAGAAGAGTAGTCCTCCATCTCAGTGACGGTTCAGCCGTGCCAGTACATCGCGTCCCAGCGTGGCAAACACGATACATCTGCACTGGGACAACACTGCAGATGCAGTACCAGTGCCGCTGTACCGATTTGCTCACTCTCTCGTATTTAGTCATGTCATCTGCTTTGCTCCCAGCCTGCCTTGTGCCCAACCATAGATCGGGCGTTAAAGGGAGTATTCTGACGGTCTCAGCAGACCGACTGGGACACGGAAACTCGGTGAAAGTGTTGGAGATAGAATCCCGATTTTCTGTAGCCGATACCGGGCCGGTAGAGAATCGGACGCCGTAGAGGAACTAGCACCAACGTGATGACTTTTGAACTGAGATGACAATGTGGATAATTTCAGACTGCTCTTCACGGCCTACATCTGAGTTTTTGTTATGTAAAATCCTCTGAATACTCTGTCACGTCTCCTTTAACCACTCTTAAGAGCGTCCACTGGTGTCCCCGGCAGGCGGTTGCCGAGCTCTGCGCAGTCACACATCTGCTGGTCACTTCTGCGCTCCTGACGTCACCAACTCTCGCCAACGAAGGCCAGACAGATGGCTCCAGCGGCTACAAAAACCCCATCGCAAATGTCACCCATCTGGAATGGGCAGATGAGGAGGCTCTCTGTCGCTGCCGGCTCCATTACCTCCCCCGCTGCTGTTCGCCGAGCACGCGTGCGCCCTTTGCTACAAGTACCACCCGACGTTCCACGTCGGCAACAAGGCTGACCAGTGGCGCCAAGTGCCGGTGGTGGTCTCCAGTGGAACTAAGACTTACCAAGTGCTGAAACTATTCAACGGCACTCACCTGGTGAGTAAATGTTGCTCCCCAGGCTGCGAAATAACTTCTTGTTTACTCCTGGGAGTAGAGCTAAATGATGTTTGCTGCCAAGTGTCTTGTTTTCATCACGCTGCTGACGCGTTGGTACAACACCTGTCAAATACAGACCAGTGATTTTGACTGAGCACGCGACACTCTGAAGGTGCACGTACCAGGGGCGGACGCAGACCCGAGTTTTGGGGGCGGGGGGGGCAAACCCATGTTTGCCTCTCCTCCTGGGGGGGGTGAAAGCGAAATTTTTTTGCTCTACAGATCTAGTGTAAACACCTTTTTCAGTGCTCGACAGACCTAGTATACGCTAGCTCTCCAAGTGCGTGATCGCTCTCGGGGAGGGGGGAGGTGGGGGTGGGGGTGGAAGGGAGCGAAGATTTTTATGCTCTTCAGACCTAGTGTAAACACTTTTTTCAAAAATTTATCCGGCGTTTGGGGGCCAAAAGATAGTTTGGCCCCTACCAGCGCTTTGGGGGGCATGGCCGGAATGCCCCCCCCTGCGTCCGCCAATGGCACGTACTGCATCAGCTTGTGTATAAGAAATTGTGGAGACCACCTAATTGTTTGTTTTACTTGTTTCTGACACAGTTTCATGCGCAGATTCAAAATATTTAATCTGTAAAATCCTTGTTTGGCGCCGTTTTCTGTGATGTGAAGTTTCCCTTCGCGCTTTTCTGTGTGTTGCCAATCATTCAGAGCCCATTCGTTGGTATTTTGCTGAATCAAATTTGATATCGTCCGAAATACCTTTTTGCGAACGATGCAATTTCTTCATTTTACAAACTCCGGGACAATTTAAATACCCAAAATCCGAGCGGTGAAAGTTGCAAAAATGTGCACTTTTATTTAGTAACGGGGACGCAGCCATGCATCAGTCAGAACAAAGAACTCTCACTGCGAAAGCTTGAACGCTACATGAGAGTATTTGTGGTTTTCACTATCTACAAAGATAGTTTTAACCTATCTTGTGCTGGATATTTTCCGAGAGTCTCCAATGGAAGCATTTTGATGAGCATTACTATTGGTTCGAGCCCTTCTTTTCGGCAATCTACAGGCTTCGGTTCAGGGGTCCAGTATCAGAGGCTGTACCCATCACTGGTTTAGTGACTGGGGCAGTTGGGGCAAACAAAACAGGCCGTTGCTGACCGGGTGCGAATATTGTGGGATCTAAAGGGCGGCATGTCAATTCAAGAGCGGATATAGCTGCATACCTTGCGCATGGCTAGTCTGTAAGGGTATGCCTTAGGAGTAAGGCCACGGAACAAACGAAACAAATACAAAGGTAACAAATTTACAGACTGAAAAACTTCCAGAACCAGAATCTAAATCCAGGTGATAGCCTTGCAGAACTGCGATATATATATATATATATATATATATATATATATATATATATATATATATATATATATCTGGGCTGTTCGAAACATCATACAATTCAACAGCAACGCTGCTCATTAGATAACCTCGCCGTACCGCCCTTCAGATGGAAGTGTGCTGCATGAAACGCCTTTGCTAGGTTTACGCCTCGATTACATTCGTGCAAAGGCCGGACACTCGCCCCACACCCAACTACTGATCAGCGATAGATAAGCTCGGCCGCGTCCAGGTAGCATCTCCGACATTGGATTCTTGGAACATATTGCGTCTGTAGTCAATTTGATGGGGCTGGATTTGCGAAAAAAGTTGCTCGCTGTAAAAAATGGCCGGGTTTTTACGACGTAATTCATAGATTATGCTGCTTTAAAATCTGGTCAAGCATATCTCGCTTTAAAAATGTTATATGCTACATTTCATAGCATACTTTGTGACTCTCCGGACAGAGCAGGGTGTTCACGGTGCCTCCCGTTGGCCTCATCATCATTATCATCATCGCATATATTTTAGTCATCAACATACATAAATACATAAATGCCTCTGTGTTGAGACTATTTTAGATCCTTGGAAACATAACAGATGCTACTATGAAAATCGAGACAGCTGCTTCAAATATTGCGATTCTGCAGAGGTGCAGAAACTTGCCAACTCGGCTACTGGAGTTTGTGACACATCTACGAAAATTGAGGTGCATAAATGTGACAACATAGGGATCCTGACTCTATTTTTCAAAATCAAACCACATATTTTCCAAATACAGAATGAAACGTGAAGGTAATATTTTAATTTAGCAAGTCTGTTCTTCAATTGCACAGCGTACCATCAGTGATACAATATTGGTACTGTGTTCAGTTTCTACTAAAACGAGGGACCCCGCTGCAGAAAACCCGGAAACCGCTGTCACAGTTGCCAGATTTTAACATGCAGCCCAATGGTGCCGATTGTTAGTAGTTGCCAGAAAGTTGCCGCCTAGATGCCCGAAATGTGACAGTAGGGTGTCCCAAAATACCACTTTTTCGTCTGTGCAAGCTTGCCGGTTGACACCGCATTCTCCTTTGAGTTAATAATGAGCATGCAAAATTTGGATTCGATCCTTTGAGGTTTGGTCCCCCCGCCCCCACAAAACTGGTGAAAATCGAAAATCGTTGAATCGGCTCGAAAATGGGTTCATTCGAAAGCTTATGACAAAGGAAAACATATTTCCTCATACAAATTGATGTAAAACCACTTCTTCATCGTTTTAGAGAGCTAAGAAGTTCCGAATTGTGGTATGACTGGCCAGAGGCGGATCTAATAAACTTTTTTTGGGGGTATCATGAGCAAAATGGGAAAACAGTGTCTTGTTTTCAAGAAAATAGACCACAATTGGCCAAAGCGAGTAGAGTTTATCACTTTTAAGGGGATGGCTGGATTGGTTTTCCTTGCATCCGCCACTGGTATGGACATGACAAATTATATATTGTACTTCGCCTGATTTCGGGAAACAAAGCCATTTGATGCATCACTACGGATATAAGTGCATGGTACCATTGCGACCGTTAGAATGAATATTCCATGTTTTCGTTCCTTTACAGAGTTGTCGTGTCATGATTAATTTGCATTTAATGTTGAAGCAGTCTACCTGAAGCAAATTGTACGATGCCTTCAGCATACTCGAAGAAAAGATCCAATGATGAAGAAGGGAGAAGTCAGCGACGGAAAAACATGCGGACTGACCTCTGAAGTAGTCCAGGCATCAATTGAAACGATGAGATGACCTTGTTGGTAAATCCCTTCAGCTGCCTGCCAATCAACTACCGACCAAGCGTAAAATCCTCCAAAGGTACCGAGCCCTCCGCATACAAGAGCCTAGTACAACGAAGCACTAACTAGCTGGATAGATCGCTTTAGAGGTCCAGGCGATATAAGTCACCGTTCGAGTGCCCTGCAATACTGTTTACAGTAGCTGTAAAAATGTGTCATGCATACGCTAGGCGTGTGGTTAAAGTAATACTGAAATCTGAATCGAGAAACACTTTCATTTCAGCACCAGCTCTATTAATTTCATCGCCAGCTCATGGCAGTCGGTTATTATTTTCATGGCAACAGTGACAAGTTCTTAAGGAACCTGCAAATGATCATGAGGTCTAACAACAATCCTTCTTCGCAAGAGGACTTCAGTTTCTTCATGAATCGACACCAGGTGCCTGATCCTAGAATTAGATGAAATATTTTCTGCTCACGCTGTTCTTTGTTGTTGTTTTTCTGGCGATACTCTTCGACAAGCTCTTCATGGTCCCCGCCGAGCACCTTCAAGTCAAGCAGATTGCAGAGCTAATCGCCCTCTTTCATGACCCATACTTCTTGCAGGCCCTACTGACTGCGGGAACTCCACGGCTTGACCTCAGGCTGTTCCAGGACATGAAGACCTATTCAGGGCAGCTACCAAGTGCTGCGAAAGCCACACATTGCTCTATCATGCGTCAACCCTGGCATCTCACGGGGGAAAACGCCGTCCTCTGGTTGTTTGGTGAGGGTGTGTCAACAGATGAAAATGCAGAGGTAGCAGCTGCACTCCCTGACAGTCACATAGCCAGAAACATTGGCACAGGGAAAGCCGATGTTGTCAGGAGCAGATAAGCTGAGGCTCTGTGAATTCGTCCGACCGCACTCCTGGCTGGCATTCAGGTGGATGAACGTCAGCAACCAGTGCTTACCACCCAGGAATCGGCGAGTGATACAGACTTCATCTGTATGAACACTTTCATGGAAAATCTAGGAGTCACAAACGAAACGATCGGTGAAAATACATCATGGACTACACCGACGTTGCCCGTGAAGGTGACATGAGGGCTCGGAACTGACAGTAGCCTGCGCACACCGTCTCCAAGCGCCGAATCTCGAAAAAGAGCTGGATGGCGTGCACGTGTAAAAATATTAATATAGAACTAGAAGGAGCAGTCCAACAAAATTTTGTCTGAGAACAAGTTTCCTTTCCCATTCATGGGCTTCCGAATAAACACATTAAAGCCATTGGCTTGATGATATGGTGTGTCGTTTTGACTGCACCAATCGGTTGCAAAAAAAATGAAACAATCATATTTGTGCAATGAACGCCCACTTTCCATGCCATTCACAGTCCCAGGGAAAAGCAATATAGCTATGCCCTTGAAAGCGGTTAAATTGTACAGACTGTGATGATTCTGGTCCATTTTCTTGAAAAAAAAACAATAATTTTCCCCACATTTCCCGCGATACCCCCAAACAAGTTTATAAGATCCGCCTCTGGCCAGTGATCTCGCAATTCGAAACTTCTTAGCTCCATAAAAGCATCAAGAAGTGGTTTTACATCAATTTGAATGAGGGAAATAGGTTTTTCTGTCATAAGATTTCATACAAACCAATTTTCAAGCCAATGCAACGGTTTTCCATTTTCATCAGTTTAAGGGGGACGGGGAGACCAAACCTCAAAGCATCGATTCAAAATTTTGCATGCTCATTATTAACTCAAAGGAGAATGCGGTGTCAACTGGCAAGCTTGCACAGACGAAAAAGTGGTATTTTGGGACACCTTAATTACTCCTGACACGACAATTCTGTAAAGAAACAAAAACATGGTATATTTCTTCTAACGGTCACAACGGTGTAAAGGAGTACTTCAGAGGTCGGCCTGCATGTTTTTCCCGTTGCTGACTTGTCTCTTCTTCATCATTGGATTTTTCTTCGAGTATGCTGAAGGCATCGTACAATTTGCTTCAGGAAGACCGCTTCAACATTAAATGCAAATTACTCATGACACGACAACTCTGTAAAGGAACGAACACATGGAATATTCATTCCAACGGTCACAATGGTACCATGCACTTATATCCGTAGTGATGCCGCAAATGGCTTTGTTTCCCGAAATCAGGCGAAGTACAATTTATAATTTGTCATGTCCATACCAGTAGCGGATGCAAGGAAAACCAATCCAGCCATCCCCTTAAAAGTGATAAACTCTACTCGCTTTGGCCAATTGTGGTCTATTTTCTTGAAAAAAGACACTGTTTTCCTATTTTGCTCATGTTACCCCCAAAAAAAGTTTATTAGATCCGCCTCTGGCCAGTGATACCACAATTCGGAACTTCTTAGCTCTCTAAAACGATGAAGAAGTGGTTTTACATCAATTTGTATGAGGGAAATATGTTTTCCTCTGTCATAAGCTTTCGAATGAACCCATTTTCGAGCCAATTCAACGATTTTCGATTTTCACCAGTTTTTTGGGGGGGGACCAAACCTCAAAGGATCGAATCCAAATTTTGCATGCTCATTATTAACTCAAAGGAGAATGCGGTGTCAACCGGCAAGCTTGCACAGACGAAAAAGTGGTATTTTGGGACACCCTAATGTGACAGTCAATTTTTTCGAGAAATAGATGATTGTGGGAATATTTAAGGCATTAACGATAACGCAGATACGTTATCAAGTACTTCTCTGTCCATTTTGTCAGGTTAAATTATATTTTAAGTTTGAGTCTCTTCGATTTAGCGGTCCCTATTTTTTTGAATTTAGTATTAAGTACGCCTAAAAGCTACTAAGAAAAGTACTAAATGAGTGAAAAAATAAACATAGTTGGGCAGCAATTCTACTTAGGCAACGCAACAGCGACAAGACAAGTTCGAAGTGTTTATGTGATGTAGAGCCAGATGTAGAGCCTGCCAAAAATGTAAACAGGTGGGAAGCCACTGCTTTTGAGGGCATATTTATTAGGTATATCTGAAATAAGTGCAGGCTAAAACTAGCTGGAATAAATAGTGCTGCCCATGGCTAATCTAAGATGAATGTAGACTTCTTTGAGACTGATGCACTTTCACATATCAAACTTGGTTTTTCATTCCTTAGCTTGCTTGTGCCTTACCTTATTTGTGCCCTAGATCAAGATTGGTTAGGTAGATTTGGAGCTGGAGGAAGTTGGGAGAGTTGGCGCCAGCAACAGACTGGCAAAAACAGTAATTCAGGTGAGATTTCATGATCAAATTGTCATGTCAATGCTGTACAGATAGCAAATGTGTGCCAATGCAGTCCTCCACAAAGTGTTAAAACACACACTGAAGAGGGGCCCGGCACTAATGTGCAGTGGAGGGGGCCTAGTAGACCCCTTCTCATCTCAGAAAATCTTGAAAAAAGAGACTTCGAAAAACGCTGGTTGGGGGTGTGTTGCTTACTACCAGTGGTAGTAAGCAACACACAGGACCTGAACTGCATAGAGTTAAAGCATGATTTTGACTACACTGGATCTTTCTTTGGTATGAGACTTCCAATACCTCTGTACCTATTAGGCCAATAGACGTAATTTTACATCTATGCAGGGTAGTTGCCTCAGAGTTTTTACTGGAAGAAGGAATGACCAGGCAGGTGATAATTGGGGGTGGGAGGCAAATTTTAAGCATTTGATCTGTCTATAAAAATGCTACCTAAGGTCCACTTTGCCAACACATTTTAGGTAGATCCAAATCCTATGTTGACATTTACATTTTTGTCCCTTTTGTTGATATGTGAGATAGAAGTTCAGTGGTGGTGGGGGGGGAAGCTGTGATCAGGGTTCCCAATTGTGTGTAGGTGTATGCTCCCATTTATAGATTAATTCCCAATAATAATTATTTTCATGATAATTGCCAGATTTAATCATGAGGAAATGTACCATAATTGGAAATACTCCTTCCAAAAATGGAAACTTCTTCAAAAAGGGAAATGCATGTCATTGGGGGAAACTGCAGTCGGAGTTGCCAATAATAGTTATGATCCCAATACTGGAAACAATGATCCATAATGGGAAATTTTAATTCCAAAAACAAAAACATGATCTAAAAATTAAAACACAGTTTACTACTTTCATGGTGTAATGGCTTGGTGCTTGAACCTTGTCTGCTGCAAAAAGTAAGATACAGGTAGATGACATTCAGCATATTGGAAATAGTATTCAAGCATACAGTTATGATTTCCAGCTATGTGTGACAGAGGAGGCATACATCGCATTGAGTTTGTGACAGCCAGCATACTTTCTGCACCTCTGCGATTCTGTGTACTTTGGCCATTCAGAAAAGACCAAACATGGTACCTTTTCATCCCATATTTTAGAAGCTGCTAGGGTAAAAAATGTTTGTAATACAACTGATGAGAACAAAAAACTGCGCCAAGCAGTGATTTTGCGAATTACATATTTGAAATATACCAAAAAAACTGTGTCAGAAATAAGACAAAAGCCAATTAGGTGTCCTCCTCAATTTCTTGTAAATTAGCTGAGGCAGCGTGTGCGGGTAAGTCTGGCAGCCGTTTTTTGCTGATGGAAATGTTGTTTATGCTCAGAATCACGAAACGTGCTCTATTCCGCTTAAACTAGTAATAGCAGAAGGCTAGCCATGTTACTGATTATTTGACGGACTCTGACACTTTTATAGCTTCCCGCGTCATATCAGCGATTAATGGCATAGTCTGTCGGCTGGAAATATGCTTTAGGGCCACATGATTTGAAACACAGTTCAGATCTACTTGTTCTTGATTTTCAATTACTGGCACACTCAAATTACTGCTTTACAGACTTTGTTTTACAGCTTATAGCTTTACAGACTTTCTCTGTTACAGGGAGGTTTGGCTTTCCGGTTCTTTGAAAGGTTTGTTGGGAGTTCCACAGAACCTAGGCGCGACACAAATGTCGTTTCCGGCATGGGCATTAACCCTACATTAATCCATGCTTCCGTTTTGAAAACGGACGGTGAAACCATCACCAACCCATACTTACGAAAACTGTCGAATTATAAATTTGTACGCATCATGCATTCAATCCGCTTATCAACCGTCAACTGATAAGTTTCTCTTCGACAAACCTCGACAGACTTCCGTCTTTCGTACATTGGCAACTCGGAAGTTTCAAAAGGATGAAATGAATTAATGGTAGGGTAGCCGACGAAAATATTTTGCATCATGGCTTGAAAACTTTGCCCATACATGAGGTTTTGTTGCACACCCCCAATGTTTTTCGAGCGCGAACCAAAAACGGCTGCAGTGGGATTCACGCTGCTTCGCATTGTTTATGGAGCATTTATTGCGCATCATTTAAGAACAAGTCTGGGTCCCACGGCCACCGAGCTATGACGTCACTTCCGGAAGCAAGTACGGCAAATGTTAGGCTTATTGGTTTGATCTGCATATAAAACATGTTTGAACTCAGTTGGTCTTCTGTGACTTTTGGTGACCTCCTGTGGCCTTGACCAATATGTTTGGCTTTTATGCCCTTTGGCGCCTGCTAAAGGATTTCAGAAGCCATTGACGAGGTAAAACTGCTTGTTTTGGCAATCACATCCTGTATGTTAGTTTTTTTGGAAATGAAACGCGTGTTTGGGACCAAAAACCATTTGGGAGTGTTTATCAGTTCCGCTTTCTAATTCAGCGTTTAAAATTGTTCCATATTTGTGAAATTACGACATTTTGGGCAACTCTAACTTTCTGTGACTGTTGAGCCCGAAGCAAGTCTTACCGAAATCCGTCTCTAAGTTGCATGTCATATAAAACGAATCACAAATGTCTTCTGATCACTGAGACGACCACCTTTATTATAACACTATATTATTTTTGGTATAAAGTTTGTCTTACGTAGAAGCACCAACAGTGCGTTATGACACTAGGTGCATGACCGCAGACATGTTTGATATCTGTCAATTTGGGTGTTCGACCATAGGCATGTTTAATATCTGTCAAACATCTGTCACACAATGACATGTTTTGGGCCTTTTAAGTTATAATGAGGTGAGAGTGACTTAAGATGAGCATGATATCCTCTTTCCGTTGCCCGGTCAGACCAGCGAACGAGGTGGGACCTGCTGCTCACCAGACCTCACGGGCAACAAAAAAGCGACTATGAAAAAAATAGATGTGATTATTTGCCAGGAATTCCGATCAAGTTTAGTCAGGGTGGCAAACCCTTGACGCGATCTCGAAGATCAATGGGGTTATGGATTAATGGAATGCCGCTGAAACTACTCTTCCATTGTTTGAGTTTTGAACAGGTATAAAATAACACGGACAATAGAGCTTATTTTATGTATTAGACTTTTTTGAACATGCAAAAAAGTTAGAGATTATTGCATGTTCAAAAAATAATAATATATGAAATAAGCTCTATTGTCCGAGTGATTCAATACTCTTCCATTATATCCTCCTTTACCATTTTTTTACCATTACCGTTGAGCTGTGATGCTACAGGGATTAAAACAGGGGAGCTGATGTAGGCCAGCTTAACACGCGCATTGACGGGGGTCTGAGCCACCTTCGCATTGACGGGGGCGGGTACCCGCCCCCCTAAGATCTCGAGAACCACGGTAGGTAGCGAAAAACGGTAAACGGCGTTGGGCTGCCCATCCCCTTCTCCATCGAAGACATTTGAACCATTTTTTTGTCAGGTCACATTTAAGGTCACGAGAGGTCAAAACATGCCGTCATAGGGATAACATGTAAATTCAGTTTTTCGGCCATTTCATCTGAACAAGTAAAGATAGAGCAAAACGACTTGAACTATATGAATCCTCTTAGCAAGCCGAATCGAATGATATATAATTTGACCTTGCTAGGTCAAATCAAGGATTTGACCTGACCTGAGGTCAGGTCAGAGTCAAATTATATAAAATGCATATCATTAGAACTGCAAAGCCCAGGCGAGTCTAATGCAGCTAAAATAAATGCTCTATCACCATCCGTTACTGAGTTATTCCGTAAAAACCATTTTTCCCATGTATTTCCAATGGAGAGGTCATGCGTCGTACCTGACCTTAGGTCATCGATATCAAAAATACCGGAACATATTTTAGAGAACTCGGTGGGGCCATTATGTGATATGAGTTTCAATCGGATATGTTCACCCTGCTCTGACTTATGCTATCTTAAACTTTTTTGAGGTTGGGTCACTTGACCTGTACTGGTGACCTGACCTTGAATGACATAACCTTAAAATTTTCACAGAAGTTGTAAAAATGATGAGGAAAAAGGTATGCCAAGTACGGCGGCGCTACGCGCCGCCGTTTTTCTACTATCTCCGAAAAACCCGAGGGGGGCGGGTACCCCCCCCCCCGTCAATGCGCGTGTTAAGAAATCCCTTATAGCCAAGGATCGGAAACCAGGAAACCTAGAACAAAGCCAATACCATTGATTGGACATCCGCCTCCCCCTCACTATCTCAGGAATCGGAGGTGATATGAAAAAATGAATGGTGCTGAAAGCGCCTTACCGTCTTCTGCTCTGGAGTCGGGTTTGAACCATTTCCGTTGACTCGTGACGTCAGAATGGGCCGGCGTGGGTCAAGTTTAAATTCATTTAGATAGTCCCTTATAACTCGGGAACCATGAGACCTAGAACAAACCAAAATACATAAATGTGTTTGTCTTCAGCCAATAATTCAAACAATGTATAGCATGACCTTAAAAGGTCATGCTATGACGGTAAAATAGTGGCTTTTTAAGATCATACTGCATATCATTCGGATTTTTTGGTCATGCTCATTACCATGATACCAAATTTAAGACTGTATATTGTTTTGTTCAAAAGTTATAGTCACAAACAATTTCGAAAACCGCAACCTCAGTACCTCTCATCTCTGGTGGTCCTGATATGGACCTGACATCATAATGGACAGCGGCATTCAGATTTTACGTTTCAAGTGATTTTGAATGGTGTTTAGAAACGTGATCTAGCTCTTCTAGAAACCGAATCACACTTTTTTTCTTGTCAGCCTCATTTTGAAAGAGCAAAATCACCGTACATGTGTTTAGAAATGACGTGATGACTTGTTGACTCAACCCGACCTGAGGTCATTTTTAATCAAGTTTTCAAATTGATCACCTAAGAGGCTTGCACCGAGACGCACGTCTCATTTGAGTCGGCTTGGAATTATCAGAAGCTATTTCAAGTTCATGCTGCATATCAGTTGAAGTCTTAGATCATCCCCGTCTCTATGACTCTAAACTTTTTTATCTTGTTTTTTTGAAAAGTCAGAGACACAGACGCATTTGAAAAACGTGACATTTCTCGGAATCATGTACCAAAACCGCTGATGTGGGTCAGAAATAAGCCCTTCAAGCAATGTGCTAATGTTTTAATGTTGTCATTTTTTTCAATCGCTAGCATTGTGAGCTCTTGCGACGAACAGTACACTTGCTTCTACCTCGAAGCTTTGTGGCAATAACGGCCAATCACGGGGACGATAACTGCCATGTTTTTGTAAGGATCAAGGAGACAAAACCCAGAGTAAGTGCGATGGTTGATACGCATTGCCATCAAATAAAGGTAGTCTTAACACGCGAATTGACGGGGGCGGTGGGTACCCGCCACCCCCTCGGGTTTTTCGGAGGCAGCAGAAAAATGACGGCGCGTAGCGCCGCCGTACTTGGCATACCTTTTCCCCCATCATTTTTACAACTTCTGTTAAAATTTTAAGGTTAGGTCATCTCAAGTCAGGTCACCAGTACAGATCAAGTGACCTTACCTCAAAAAAAGTTCAAGATAGCATAAGTCGGAGCAGAATGAACTTATCCGATTGAAACTCGTATCACATAATGGGCCCACCGAGTTCTCTTAAATATTTTCCGGTATTTTTGACATCGATGACCTAAGGTCAGGTACGAGGCATGATCTCTCCATTGTAAATACATTGGAAAATGGTTTTTACTGAATAACTCGGTAACAAATGGTGATAGAGCGTTTATTTTAGGTGCATTAGACTCGCCTTGTCTCTGCAGTTCTAATGATGTGCATTTTATATAATTTGACCCTGACCTGACCTCAGGTCAGGTCAAATCCTTGATTTGACCTAGCAATGTAAAATTATATATTATTCGATTTGGCTTGCTGCGAGCATTCATACAGTTTAAGTAATTTTGCTCTATCTTTACTTGTTCAGATATAATGGCCGAAAACTCAGTTTACATGTTATCCCTATGGCGGCATGTTTTGACCTCTCGTGACCTTAAATGTGACCTGACAAAAATGTTTCAAATATTTTCGATGGAGAACTGGATGGGCTACCTAACTCCGTTTACCGTTTTTTGCTACCTACCGTAGTTCTCGAGATCTTAGGGGGCGGTTACCCGCCCCCCTCGTCAAAGCGAAGGTGGCTCAGACCCCCGTCAATGCGCGTGTTACTACCCCTATGTAACGTTAAGTAATTACAGTTATTTAGGTGTAGGTATTTTGTCCGGTGTAACAGAGCACACCCCTGCGTCCTCTCCGGTGGTCAGGCACACACATATACCAGGTGGACATTCAGTACCAGTTGATTTGACCAGTCATTTCACGCAAAAGCAGTTCCAGGGTTTCTGTCGCTCCCCATAGGTTGTTCAGTTACAAGCGGTACCACATTGTGTTGGCTGGCCCGAGAGACTTGGACCAATTCGACTGCGGTCACCCGCGGCTGTGTTTGGACAGATTTGCTCTGGTGCACTCATCTCGATAAGGTCAGACTGAACTACAGGCGGCACCGCGTATTCCAGTGTGGCAAAATCCGGTTGAAAGGCAGGCCTGATACTGCTGCATCTCTCACAAATGGAAGTCTTCATAAAGTCGGGAGCTGTGGGACGTCATTGGACGATTTTTGACAGGCTACATTTTAGCTGGGAAAGAAACAATATTCTTAAAAAATGTCGAAATAAAAAACGGAATGAATGGGACAGAACCATTCTAGGACACATTTGATGGAGCGGACGGGACAGACTTGAAATGGGATGGGACAGATGCTTGACTTTTGTTCCACTTATACCTCTACTCAGAGTGGAAAGGAGAGACCCTGCAGGCGAACTGTCTGAGCACTGAGCGGTGCGAAGTGGACAAACAACACAAGAAAGTCTGTTTATTGCTATGTTTGAAAACCGGACGACACACCCTTGTTTTCAAACAAGCGAATTTACAAAAAGTTGTCACTTATGAGTGATCCCAAACTTTTGAACTTCCGTGTCCGGATATCTGTATTTTTATGAAATGCTACAAAGTAGAAGATAATAATGAAAATATTGCACAAGAAAAGAATTGAGGTCATTGCTTGCCAAATATGAAAGGTATGACCAGAGCAAGGCCCAATATGATGTTAGGTTTTCTTGTGATGCTCCGCATTTGCTTGTGTCGAAAATGTAACTTTCCTAATTTTTCAGAAATCGGACAATTTTCTGATGGACACTGGGAGATATATCCTCCTGACCGCGTTTTTGACGCCTATGCTCATATAGACCCGCGGAAAGGCCTCGCTACTTCCAAATCTCTCCACGATCATTTGGTATCACCTGTAGCTAGCGAATGGTATCTATCCTAGGCTGGGCTTCGCTGGATCCGTCTAGTCCCTTTATTTGGGACCGGGGCTCCTGCACTAATACGTACATTCCACACACATGAACGTTTTGTCCAAGAAGCTAGACAAGGAAGCTGGAAAGGGGTCTAAAAAGTGTTGCATGGTCTAAATACAGATGCGAAATTCAATTATTGCAACATGCTTGTTTTTCATGGTTGTGTAAAACTTCAGAGCACCCAATGGTCATGTTATGCGCCGACTTCCATTCATGGGGATTAACACCCGCCCCGCTGGGCCTCCTAGCCATCTTCGCCATGGTGGGGGTGTGTCACCCCCCCTCGAACTCGACTTCTATGCAGGATAACGAAAAACGTGAAACCTAATGAATAGCCCATACAAATTCATGAAGAAACTACATCCGTCACTTTTTGGTTCAGGTCAATATTGACGTCATGGCAGGTCAAAGAAGGTGGCATGCTAGAGAAGAGTTTCGGAGCTCTAGCGTCTGATAGAATTGAATTAGAATCATGTTGTGGGCACCATGCGTCTCCTCTTGTTACGAAAAATTTGATGATATATAATGTAACTATACTGGGTCAAAACATAAAAATAACCTGACCAAAGGTCAGGTCAAGGTCATCATATAACCTAGCATAGTCAATGTACATATTGTTTGACTTACAATAACAATCCAAATGTAATGGTATCAAACTGAAATAGTTGTCATCATTTTCTGCAAAGTTATTGACGCAAGTCTGAGAACCTACTTAAGTGGCCGCAGATGACCTCTCAGAGGTCACAGGTTAAAAGTTGCAACATGAACCGGGGCCCGAATAGTATGATTTGGAGATTATAAAGGAAGTCTAAGCTGTAGCTACATAAGTACAGCCTAATACCCGTTTTCCCCATGCATTTACAATGGAGAGGTCGTGATCCATACGTGACCCTAAGTTATCGATATGAAAAAAATCCTGGAATACATTTTATAATACTCAATTAGATCATTATGTGGTAAAAGTTTCAATTGGATAGATTCACCCTTTTATTAATCATGCCACCTTAAACATTTTTGGAGGTGAGGTCACTTGACCTAGTGACCTGACCTGAAGTGATCAAACCTAAAATTTTTGAGAAAGTTGCCGAATGGATCGAGGATAAGGTGTACCAATTAAGGCTGCGTTTCGCGCCGCTGTTTTTTCGTGCCACATGAAAAACCGGTTGGGGTGTTTATACATCTCCCCGCCTGGGCGAAGGTGAACGGATGGGCCTGACACATATCTAGTCTGCATCTATTCACGACTCATGTAAGTTTGAGCAGGGGCGGACACAGACTTGAGTTTTGGGGGGACAAACCCATGTCTGCCTCTTCTCCTGGGGGAAGTGGGAGGGGGGAGGGGGTGGGAGCGAATATATTTTTGCTCTACAGACCTAGTGTAAACACCTTTTTCAAAAATTTCTCCGGCGTTTGGGGGCAAAAGATAGTTTCCCCCTCAAGCGCTTTGGGGGGCCATGGCCGGAATGCCCCCCCTTGCGTCCGCCAATGCGTTTGAGGTGTTTTTGTTTCTCAAACATCCAAGGAATCTGCAACAACAGTAGGCCGAACGATCATCGCGCAGTAACACCCAATATAACTAATGGAGGCTGCACCGCCGATTATCGAACAAGCACTCATGTATGAACGCCCAAATTCACTCAGACTGCCCTGGCTCGGTTTTCAGTTTTATTTCTCAGTGACACCCGAGGCCACGCGCAGTACAACATATTACACTTTACCGGTCGGGGGTTTCCGAGCTCTCTATTTACGAACCGGCCGTGGAAATGGACTTATCGACTCGTGCAACCAGGAGTCCCAAAGGCAGCGTCTCGACTACATGTGTTTATAGGTCCGTTTCCTTGTTCGGCACGTGGATATAGCGTACTGAAGTTGCCCATTTGTGCGGGATAAATGCCCATCGCCCGCTGTCGGATAGGTATACTGCGCCGCACAACCTCGCCCGCTGGCAGACTGTGCCGTCGAACATCTCGGACATCGGCTGTGGCTTTTGACAACGTATGCCGTGTCGTCGAAAACGGCGTTGAAGTGTGGTATGTGGGCGTACAGTTAGAACGTGAGCTGTCGTTGAGTGGGTCACGGGACCAGTTGGCTGTCGATCTCGAAAATCCCTTCTTTGTTCATTTCGCTGGTGTTTCATTTACAGTCTTAGTTTAGGACTCGAACTATCGTTACGGACCATGGTTCGTGAATCGCGAAGGGCCGGAAGGGACAAAAGCTTTCTTTTGATGGTAAATCAGGGAAATGTCAGCCACTGATCCTCAATTACCTTCGGTGACATCATAATCAGCCGCCTGCCATAACAAATTGAGGATGGGTCTTTTTATATATAAAAACGCCTCCCTGCCAGTTTCTATTTAATCAAAGCAAGTTCTTGATTTACTCCAGGTTTAACAACAAACCAACTGCGGATGTTACATGGCGGTGGAGAGGCATTAATCTAAGCTTGAGCTGGGGCAGGGCACCAGATCTTGCTTCTGAGTGGGCTCGAACCCACCAACTTCGCCACAGGTCGATCCCAGCGCGCGGGCTAGCCGATCGCGTCACCTAGACCCCAAGGTCTTGACTCGGGTTCATTTGATGTGGAACTGAGCCATCCTAATGCAGAGGCAAGTGGGAAATGTCGGCCACTGCTGGCTCGTCTGACAACTTAAGCCTCTTCCAGAAATAGTAGTCTCTCTAGCTTCGCTTATCTCAGCTATATAGACAGCATGGAGGAAAGCAGCAGTGCGCTTGCCATCTTATGACTCCTCAGCTCACTGGAGCATTTGCACACGGTAGCTTGGGTGAATTGAGGGTGAATGTTTCAGAATTTTGGAAATCGGTACCTTTTAACCTTTGCCCTGGTGGGGGCTATTTCTCACCCTTATAGTTTTATGAGGTGGCTGGAACTTTTTTGCGGGCAGCCGTACTAAGCATAGCTGTTTCCTTATCCTTCTTGCATCTTTCCCAAAAATTCTAAGGACTGCAACGTGTGATGACGTAATTTTTTACATCGATGATTCTGGGTTATGTACAGCGATAAAATCCCAGTTGTAAGCCTATTGGAAACATTTGAAATGCGTGTTTCTCAATACTTGCACCTTATATCAACTTACAAGCTTCAACAGCATGTGTTCGTCTTATGCCTCCTTACCTTGAAATGGAACGAAATTTACATGTGACCTATGGCAGCTCATTTGAGCTCAGGTAAGCAACTTACTTATTTTATCCAATTAATTTTGAGCAAACAAAGATATGGCTTTCATTTTGCCATGTCATTACTGCGCATCAATTGATATACGTTATGACTAGACCAGGTCACTCGGGTCAATTCGGTGACCTGAGGTCAGGACTACCTCTGAATAAGACCCAGTGTCATTCGATTGGTATTGAGGAGAAAATTATAACTGTGCCTCAATAACAATCATGTCGTGTTCGGTTTGAAAGCTATTTGCAGAAAAGTAATTCATCCATAGCATGGGTTGGGTATCCTCCACCACCATTCACCTCCACCTAGACTTAGGCGTAAAGAGAAATGGTCTTACTATTTTAGTTCCTAAGAAAAATGAGGTTTTTTTAGTACACTTCATCGAGCAATTCTAGCCTAGTTTGACCCTAGTGATCTCGAGATTAAACTGCCGAAAAATGACTTCAGTAATTTGGATTGAATTTGGAACGAGCTTCCGATTCCTTTTGTCTGCGTCTTTTTAGCTTTCTTAGTTTTCGAGTTCAAATGGGAGTCTTTTACCCCCCGCCCATCCCTCGCCATGGCGAAGGTGGCTCATATCCGCCACCGAAGTCGGAGGCTAAAGAAAATGTGTCTGTTGGAGGCAGTGCTTTTTACCCTCCCCGACAATGAACTACTGACAGTGCCAGTGTTTTAGTTCGCAGCTGACGCCGAACAGCCGGACCCCGGGCTGCTGGAGACGTTCCCCAGCGCGCGCCGTGACCACTTGGAGGGACTGTTGCCGCAGCGCGGTCCACTGCTGCCGGCGCATGCGCACTGCACTATCACCCGGTGAGAACCCTTCGCCGACTCGCTTAGTAGTTTTTATACCTGATACTAAGCTTATATTTATGGTTCTTTATCGCCATTTGTCGCATACCTCCATGTGATATATGCAGAGGTTGGATCTGTGATGCTTGCATAAGCTGCATCAGCAGGCAGCTATTTTCAAGAGATCCTCTACTTCTTTAAAATTTTACAAGCAATGGCCTCAAACATACAAATATAATTCATTCAGGCCAGTTTTAAACAAGTCCAGCATTCAAGTGCAAAATGAATAGATTAAGGGCCATCGGTTGTGATACCTAAAAATCCAGGATGATCTGGTGCCGATGATAAAACTTAGCCTGTTGCTGAGTGAACAATTACCAGGCGAGATGTCGGGATATCACGCTTTGTGATTTCAGTAAACCTCGAATTCAGTGCACCGGTCTTAAAGGGTTTACGGGCTGACGGCCTGCGTTTATGCTGCTGATAACAACAGTAACAGCACGACAGCAGCAGTCGACTATTCTGTGAATGTGAGTTAAGCGTTATGTTTCATTTTCGTGGGGTTAGCAAATACCAGAGGGGATTGTGGGCGCTTATATTGCTTTTCTGGAGGGGAGGTTAGAGGCACTGCTGATAAAACTGTGCTGACGGACCGAACGGGACCATACTCACGAAACACTTTTAGCCTATGCCCAGTCCCAAATGCTACGATAACCTTAATAGACCATCACTCGCCCCGCATCTATGATTTCTGCCCCTATATTGTATCTTTCCACTGTCATACAGATTAACCCGCTGTCACAAACTGACAATTAGAGTTCGCTGTTGTTACAGTTATAGTATTGGCGTGGGCACAAGACGTCAGGTTTCCCTCTCCCATAGCGCAGACGTCAACCATTAGCTGCCTGACTGTGTGTATATTTATTCATTGCCGACAGATCTGAACTACCCAATTATCGACGATGTCAGGATAAGATGAACACACAAACACGAGAGCTTGAGTATGCTTAGCCAAGCGGTCAACGTAGTAAAGAGTCACTCAACAAGCACATTTGACGTAAGAAATCATACAAATATCCCCGCGCGCGTTCATTGACATTAAAATGATATTGTTTTCAGCCCGTCCAATGAGACCGGTGCAAAACTCCTATCCTCCAGAACGCAGGAAAGGTGGTCACTTTTCTTGGTAAGCGTAAATTGAACCTGTAGAAACGGTGCTCACCCTCCCCAAAGGCAGTCGCCAACCACAAATCAGGAGCCGCCTTTACTATGACGTCACGCTGACTGTAGCATTTTCATTTTCCCATAAGATCTCATCTTAAAATTGATCAGATTCAAACGTCTTTGACAGGTGCATTATCCCTTGGGGGATTTGAATTATATTCATCATAATCCTACATTTAATCTACTTCAAGAGTCGGTCGTTTCAAGAGAATATCCTTCCAGTCAACGGATTTTTTATTTATTTCTTAAGTCGAATGCAAAACTCTGTAAAATTTATATCTTAGGTACTGTAGCCATATCGCTGCTAAATCGTGTGACCTCCACCTAGCTACGATATTTATTTAATGGGTCAACCCTTTATAAAGTAATATTTCCCAAAAGTTGACATAAAAAGGATATTAGAAGCATTCCTGGTAAATAGTGTGGCGAGCAAGTCCAATAAACAAGACGAGGAAATATCATCATTAAAAGGCTAAGTAAAAATCATCAAACTGATTGCGTTTAGCCCCTAACAGTCTTACACCATTAAACACCAGAAACTGGCCATAGCTTAGCGATGGACCGGGTGGTCTTCTTTGGTAAGACATTATCATAAACTTTTGCTGGATTGTCTCGGCCTCCGCAGCCTTGCACTTGGTTGTTCGGGCCCAAATAGTCGAACAATGCTCCAGAACAGTTCTGGCATGGGCTTTATGAGCAGAACTTGCCGCCTGTTTGTTTAACTTATAAGGATAGGCCACCTGAAAGGTGATGTTATACGTTGAATTAATGGGATTTAATTAGATGTGACTTTGAAAATTTCGAATGGTCATGGTTTCAATTTCGGTTTCCATTCCATCGCCCAGAGCGTCACTGTTTCGAGGTCCTTTTATATTGCAAGAACACCATTTTAGGATTGGCAAGGCCCTGAGTGCCTGTTTTTCATTTACACTTTGGATGCATTATTGACCCAATTTCCCATACATGCCTATTAGTTAGAAAATGCTCTTTCCTGTTCGTATATATTTTACGACGGATATTGAACCAGTGCTGCCTGTAAACGCTAAGATCAAGACGCAACAAATACACAAATTCAGCGATTAATCAATACCTGGAGCTAATGCGCCACGATGCAACATTGCTATAAGTTCAGTACAAATGCTCACTTGCATCGCGAGGGTGGAGCAGGACCTGCGTGATAAGAGGCAATAAAAAACCAAACATGTGCTCAAGGGCACAGCAAATGCAGTCAAAGCAGCCTGGAGACGCATGGATAGAGCACGCACAGAAGAACGATAGCGTTATCGCGTTTATATGGAAATATGAGCGGACAATAGTCATTGATCAAATCGGATGCTGAATATGGGCAGCGCAGCGCTAACAAAACATCGTAGCGTGCGAGTAGAAGTGTTGGGCAGGACAGTCATGATTTACCTTTTCATCCAAAGTGCCATGAAATATCGCTTAGTCATGAAAGCGCACATTTGGCACTACTAAAAGAAACACAGATTAGTAAGCACTCCCACGTGTTAAGTGATATTTTCCATGGTGATCAAATTGCCGGCAGGGAGCCACAAGAATGTCCAAACTTAGCCTTTTTGTGTGCATCGACCAAAAGTGGTTTTACAGAAATTTCATCGGGTACATTCTGTCTATGCGTTGATACGTTTACAGACACTTCATTCTCCACCTTTAGCATAATACAAGTATTTCATTGGCTTATTTATGTTTAAGTCATACCTATTTATTTTACATGACGAATGAAAAATATTTATCATAATGATCTGTAATTGTCAAGAGGATTTAGGATATGTATGCTTATATTGATAACAAGACATGTTTATACACAGAAAATTCACGAGAACAACGGATTTGTTATTTCCCCAAGCTCCTTCAACTGCTTGGAAAAGACTCCGAATCCTGGTGAGGTTAAGGTGTCTCGTGTAAGTTATCTCTCCTTCTCTCTCTCCCTCCCTCTCTCTCCCTCTATCTCTCTCTCTCTCTCAACATGGCTGCTGTGTGGACCCCGCCTACACTACCATACCGCCAGCGTGTGGGAGGTTTGGACGTGCTGATGCTGATACTGATCATCGCCCGAGGACCTAGACAAACCGATGGGTCTGACCCGACTCTGTTGCTGCTTTTCAGAGGCCGGCTGGTGCCCTCCCACATGGGACGGTTGGCAGTGCTGGGACGGGTCCCCTCCGAAGAGAATGGCGCTCGCCCGGTGTCCCTCTTACGTCTACGCCAAGTCTACGCCCTCCTGTGACCGTAAGTACTGCCAAATGTCGTAAAGAAAGACTGCTGAGCTGTTAAAAGCTTTGGGGCCCAGCCCCCAGTTATGCTTGCGGTAGAAAGATACGTCCGACTCTTTTTTGTATTCAATTTGGGTATGTTCGTCTAAAGAAGATTCTCAACCCAGAAACGCAAGCTTATATATGCTCTGTACTTAAAGCAAGGTGCCAAAAGAAAGCCCATAGCCAGAGTCCACAGAGCGATGGTGTCGAAATTTCTACTGAGGAAATTTTTGCCAGCAAGCTCTTTGAGCTCAACATCGGTAAGATCAGTGATAGAAAAAATCTGCTAACTCGCCAACAATGTTGGTGAGAGAATGAGATAAAGTCGGTGATAAGTTAGACGAGAAAATGCCTATCCCAGCGTGACAAGTAGACTTACAAGTATGCAAAGACGTTATTTAAGTTTTAAAGAGACTCTGAGGGTCTGAAAAATAGTCCTCTTTTTGTGCTAAAGCTCGATGCTCTTGGCTTTCATGTTTGGTTTGAAATTCCGTTGGTGACACTAGACACTTCTTTCGATCTCTGATTGAGATTACCAATGTAGATGGTGATTTCCAGCACCAAATTTATATATAACATAAACATATACATACAGTCACCATTTCGTAATTTTTCACGTAATTTTTAATCCTATGTGAGGCAAATTTGTTCCTCTAAAATGAGGCCGACAAAACCAGGGTGTAACTCGGCGCCTAGACGGATTAGGTCAAGTAAGCGAACGTCATTAAAGGGTTTTGGAAAGACAAATTATTAAGATGATACTAACTGTTTTGTAGCAAATACGATAATAAAGTCACCATAGGGCACTCAAGGTCACCTCTCGTATTTGTTTTTTTCATAACTTTTGATAACGATCATTCCATATGTTTTGAACCAATTAACACGCGCCCCACTGGGGGGGCGAAATTCGTCCCCAGCGGAGCGAATTCTGCCCCCTCCCCTGTTTTTCCCAGATAATGCAAAAGCGAAGAGGCGCAGAACAATGAAACTTACAGTATCTTATTCCTGATTAATTTTACGCATCTGACCAAATTTTTCAGGTCAGCTCATGTCAGGTCAAGGAGCTATTCAAAATCAAGTGACCCGACCTCAAAACCCAAAATCACGAGTTTGAAGCAGTGCCTAAGGTACATCTGTCAACCGATCAGTTTCAAACTTTCACCATATGATAAGGTCATTAGGGTCTACAAATCTGCTATCTCAGAATTTCGATACTCTTGACCTTAGGTGGGGTAAATTTTTTGGTCGCACCATTATAAGTCTATGGTGAAAAGTAGAAAGGGCTCGTTTTCAGTAAAAACTGGATAAATAAAACTGAAAATTATCAAACCGCGTATTCTTGCCACAATCCTGACCTTAAAGTTGAGTTTTTGACTATCTGATCTCTCAAAGGTCATGTCAGGTTACAGAAGCATGAAGTGAGTTTTGCCAATAACTTCTCACTGAATTGAGATAAAGCTCCTATTCTGCTTGCCTTGTGCTTATATTGTCACGGGGAGTCGATTGATATGCAATATGACCATACCAGGTCACCCTGTGATCCTGACCTAGCTCAAGGTCAGGTCATTTTCACCATTTGACCTAGCAAGGTTATATTATACATCATTCGATTTGCCACGATGAGAGGAATCCAATGATGCATAAATATTTGCTCGAGCTCCAAAGAGTACGGATCTAGAGGGGTAAACGTACACGCCCTGTTGTAAGCCTATGGAACCTGCTTTGACCTTTGTTGACCTCAATATTGACCTGACATAAAAATACTTGTTATAATTTATCTTCGTCTCGTCAAGAGCTTTCGAACGCCGTCCATAATTTTCCTTTAGCTGTCCTGGGAAATGAGATACGGAGGGGGGGGGCGAAAAACGCCCCCAGCGGTGTGCGTCATGCCAGGGACCCCAGCGGGGCGCGTGTTAAGATGCACCAATAAATTTGATATAGCGACGAGCCAGATCTACGGATTTGAATGGTTTATAACATGACGATAACAAGCCCTTTCTTGACCTTGACCTACTGGCATGGTCACTGCATGACCTATGAAGGTCATGCTGCATATAGCTTACATCCTCGGTTCAAGGGAAACACATTAGTCGCTTTGCCTTTGTTATAGATATATGTAATGTTTCTTGAGTTAAAAGGGATTGCCTACATTAGCTTAAATTTGAACCATATTTTCACCCTGTTCCGTCAAGGGTCAACGGATATGGTTCAAACTTGGCTCAGCAGTAAATGGTGGAAGGGTTCTTTCAATACCTTTCTGACTTCTCCACCTCACTGCTGGTTCCCGAGATCGAAGTGTCGGATCAGACCCCTCCGACAGTGTTGGGTACAAAAAGAACCCAGGCGGTGTCAGAATTATATGCGGATCCAGAATATCTGATGGGGGGCAAATGGTAGGAAGAGGGCCGCATCTGGATAGGGGGTGCCAAAACTCATCAGGTGGGGGCCAGATTCTACCGTGGGGCACCGATTCTCGCATCCTGGAGGGTGCGGGCGGAAAGTGACATTTCACGGGGAGACATCAACCTTTCAGGGGGCAACGGAGGATCGATGGGGGGGGGCAAGTGCCCCCAAGTGTCTCCTGGATCTGCTCATGGCCCGGGATAAGTATTCGTTAGAATTAAGACAGTCATCCCAAATGAATGAAATGTACTCCCAAATTTACGACAGTGACGACTAAATGCTTCGATGGTATAACAAAATGCTGAATATCTTCATAAACTAATGTATTGCCCGCGGGCCGCTCATCAAGTGGAACCAGTTTAATTTATATTTGGTTCCTACTCGCTGTATTAGATTCCATCGCTTGGAAATTCTCGGAAAAAGCGAACCCGCCCGGAACGTATTTCCGGTGCTTTCGGAACGAACAATGAGCAAAACGACCGGAACTTCCCCGGAATCCAATCACAAAATTGTGTGCTGGTGAAATTCGGACAGAAATATCCTTTCAGCCTCTGTGAGTACGTCAGTGCGCATATTTCCGGCGGAAACGCTGCTGAGCTTATTTTCAGTCTTAGAGGCATTTCTAAAAGCAAATGCAATTTGGAAAATGCAAATGCAGATTCTAGGCAGCAATAGCGTTGTTAGAACTAGCACTTAAATCCATCATATAAATAGATAAACATGAAACTATGCGATAGAAAACTCAATGAAATCATGTTCGTGGTGGCATATCAAACAATCAAAGGCTTTATCTTTCGCCCAAGTTTTTTAATGACAATTTTATTAACTTCCTCAGTGTCACGTGAGAGGTTCAAGATTTCAGCTTCTGTGCGCGGGTCGTCACTGGCCCGCGAAGGCGAGATCACGTCGTTTGCCGGGATGGCTTCCTGCTCGCGAGATTGCTGGGTAGCACTCATTGTGCCTACCGAAGCGTGGCATAGACGGGGGTGAACCAGCTGTGATATCTCGACAAATAGCAGAGCTGCTATTCACTGCGAGCTCTGCTCACTACGACAGTGAGCACCGAGAGCGAAGAACTAGGGAGGCTAGAAATAGCTTCCGCTCGACCGAATTCTAGATATGGATTGGAGCCGAGTTATGGTGAAGAGGTTAAGTATATCGACCGTAAAACCCATGTGTTTAATGGATTATGATTAATACTAAATGATTCCCTCAAATAGTTCAACACAAACCTAGAACTGTGTTCAACCCGATGCTCAAAAGCCATCTAACTACCTAATGTCGAGGATATATGGGTGTGGAAGTGCATTTATTTTTATTTTTCTTTTACTCGACCTGAACTCGGTAATAGTCAACATGCATGTTTAGATGAGTCTGTGATTTCAGAAGGATAAATAGACAAACAGATCAGCATGCATCAGTCGGTCATTGGTTTGGTGGTTCAGATGAAGACGGGAGAGCTTGCCGTGCGTAACGACCGAATGCAATGGTACAGACATGCCGAACAAGCAATCAACTAAATGAATACTGAACATTTTCTGAGGCTATGATGCCACACAAAATGCCAGTAATTAATAAGATGTATCTTGGATAGCTTGATCAAGGTCATGTAAGCAGTTATTTGTTTGAAGAAAGGGTGATTACCTGCCCGTTCATTGCTTTTTCGTAAATTTTACCGTATCATTACGAGGCTGGATTTTAGGGTCAGTATCTTGAAAAAGATATCCAGAACATTTTCTCACATCCTATTATCCTCAGGAACATTCCACACGACATCAGTTGAATTTGAAACCCAACACTTAACGACCGATAAAACACAAAAGCTGCGGTTCCGTGTGTACAGGCTACGCCAGTAAGCTGTGTGAGGCGGGCGGCGTCTGGTTCACATCCGTGGACCACCTGAACCAGACTCAGGAGATGTCCAACTACTCCAGCTGCAGCTCTGTCCCCACGCACCTCAAGCGCATCTACGTGCACGTCTCGGCCTACGCCATCTCCATCGTAGCCCTGGTACCAGCGCTAGTCATCTTCTTCAGCTATAAGTGAGAAGCAGTGGGACGTCGTGCCAGCAGGAGAACCTATGGTTCAGAGGCTCTATGCCCGTCGTTATTTTCTGGGAGAGATTGTACACGAATCAGGTAGGTATTTTTCCAAAATGTTTTATTGTGCGTCTATATTTGCTTATGGACTAGACAATAAACGAATTCAAGACGATATAAGCGACTTGGCTTCCGTTGACTGATGTGATTAATGCCTACACGCTATGTTTGAATTGTTAATCCCTTGAGAGATAGATGTAGCAAACGTATCTGAATATGTGTTGGAAGGAAATGTCTTTTAAAGGTGTGGTCTGTTTTTTTATCATAGACATCATTGAATGTGCAGCTCCGAGTTTTTCTCCCTGTTTGTAGAAACTGCTTAGGAATTGCAAGGTAAATTTAAGCAAGTAAGCGGCCAGTGTTGCTCAGTGGTAACGCGTCTGTCTCCTGAGCTAAGGGTCTGGGGTTCAAATCCCGAATCCGCTGGGGGTGGGTTGGGCTAACGCGCTTAACCGTACCCTTGTCCCGGCGATTACTGTCAACCGCCTTGTGCGGCACGCTGGGGCATGAGAAAACAGTAATCAAAATCCTGGAATTCTTCCGCTGAGTGTGGGAAAATGAGCGATGATCCCTGATGTTGGTGCAAGCCAGTGGCGGATCTAGCCGGTTGGTTTGGGAGGGCAAACCAAAGTCGAAAGAAAAAACGTACGCGTGAAATTTGCGTTACAATATGCCTTTTGGTAGGATTTTACGAACTGGAGACGAAAAGCAGAAAACGGCAGGGGTGAAAATATGGGCTCGTTTTTTCCTTCCAAGCCCCAATATTTACACTGAACTTCACTAATTCTGTTTGAAGTTGAGAGTTGAAGCACCAAAATCTTGCTTACAGCTTAAAGGAGTCGGGGAAAGGAGGTCGATCGCTTTGGGGGCAAAACATGTTTTGCCCCGAGCTTTCCGCTTGGGGGCGCATTGCTTTTGCCCCTGTCGCCACTGGTGCAAGCCAGGTGCCGAAAAGCAAAAAAGGCAAATTTTGAATATTACTGAATGTAGAAAATTATAATGAATACATTGAATGCATGTTATTATTACGTCTTTCACTTCGAATTGTCCACCTAGAGTACATACCCGTTCTTCTTTGTCCACCCTCGCTCACGTGGTCTCTGGTTTTTTTCTCAGGCAGCTGAAGGTCCACCGCATCAGTATCCACAAACACTTTTTCCTCTCGCTGCTGTTAAACTCGGTGATGGTGATCCTGTTCAAGTGTGTGGTCATGCTGGATGAGCTGGGACACCCCGGAAGAAACTCCATCATCGCTCAGGCAAGTGCTTGTTTTCAAACTCACGGGTTCCACATATGCAGCGTAAACAATTAGTACGCATACAATTGTCATAACCCAAGATTACTTTACTTATTACAGGTCATAACCCACTGCGCTGCTTTAGTAGTTGATCAAGATCTGGATTCGTTAAAGAGCTATACTGCGGATACAACCCCAACATGAGAGCTCACATTTTTCGTGTCGATATTCGTTTTAAAGGGAATGTGGCACCCTCACAACGTGTTTTAACTGAGATAGCCAAGTTGTAAAGCAGGTCGGAAAACCCGGTACTCCATATTTTATTTGTCTTGGAACTCGATATTTCCGTAAAAAGCTAAAACCTACCTGACACCAGTCCCCTCAGCCCCCGTCGCCGGCGGCCATTGTTGTGAGCTACTGGTGTGAGGACATTGTTGACGTCTGATGAGCATCAGCCAGTGGAAGCCCTTGAAGCGTTTCAGTATGGTGTGGTTGCCAGATCGTGACTTCATCCACAGGCTGATATTTATTTTTTTTCTGGAAGTATTTTTAAAAGCCAAATATTGAGCTTATTGTACATTTTTCAGAGAAATCATGAGTGGTTCCATTATGTTTTACTAAAAGTATGCCTAATTACACTAAATTCCAGTATTCGACCAAGGTGCCAGATTCCTTTAAGGTTTTGTCTTCTGTGACAATAATCACTCCAGCTCAAACATAGGCACATCCAGGATTGCCGACCGGGGGGCACCTTCCCGGGGGGGGCGCCACCCGGACCAGGGGGACGCCACTTATGGCCGGCAAAACCTATCAGGTGGGCTCCGAATCCTGTCGGTGGGCGCCGACTTTCGTATCCTGGGGGAGGGGGTGGGAAGCGACATTTCAGAGGGGTGCCATCGACCTTTCAGGGGGGCGCCGAGGGTCGATCGGGGGGGGGGCACGTGTCCCCCTTGCCCCTCCCCTGGATCCGCCTATGAGCTCAAAGCCTGAAAGTTTGACCGTGTATTCTGTGCAGAACGGGATCGGCTGCAAGGCGCTGTTTATAATGACAAAATACTGTCGTCTGACCAACTATCTGTGGCAATTCTGCGAGAGCTACTACCTCCACAAGCTGATCGCCTCCGCCTTCGCCGAGCAGAGAAGCCTGCTGGTGTTCTACATCATCGGCTGGGGTGAGTGCGTCTGATCTCGCACATCCTGAACTCATCGGGAGTGAACAAGCATCAAGGATCCGTAGCGTTATCTTATTTGGACAGTGGGCATTGTGTATTCGTCATAATCTTTACATCAAATACGAAGAGTCCATACGTGAAGGTTTGAGTCGATTGTTCTTGACGTTCTGGTTTTAACCCTCGCCCCGGTGGAGAGTATTTGAACACCCCTCCTTCGGGTTTTTCCGGCGGTTCGAAAAAAACGGCGGCGCAAAGCGCCTCCATACTTGGCACATCTTATCCTTGATCAATTCCGCAACTTTCCCCAAAATCTTAAGGTTGGGTCATCTCAGGTCAGGTCACCAGTGCAGAGTAAGTGACCTCACCTCAAAACAATGTTTAAGATAGAATAAATAATGAGTGGGTAAATCTATCGGATTGAACCTTATACCACAAAATGGGCCCACCGAGTGCTACAGTATGTGTTCCGGGATTTTTCATCTCGATGACCTAACATCAAGATGGACCATGACCTGTAAATTGGAAATCCAAGGGAAAAACAGAAACTGGGCTGTATTTATGTAGATACAGCTGATATTCTCCAAATCCTAGTATCCTGGGCCCCTTTCCAGGATCATGTTGCAATTTTTGACCTGTGACTTCTGAGAGGTCATCTGAGGCTATTTAAGCAGTTTTCAGACTTAGGTCCAAAACTTTGCGGGAAATAATGATACAACTTTTATTTTGATTTCGATGCGTTCGGATTGCTTTTGCGAGTCGATTGATATGCATCTTGACTATGCTAGGTTAAAAAGTGACCTTGACCTGACCTGAGGTCAGGTCAATTTTTTTGTTTTGACCTAGTATGCTGATACTACGCGTAGCAAGAGAAATCAAATGGTGCCTAAAAATGATTCTAACTTAACTCTATCAGACGCTAAAGCCCAAAAACTCGACTAAAAATTCCCCTTTCTTTGATCTTTCATGATCTCAATATTGACCTGAGCCAAAAAGTGGCTGTATAGCTTCTTCACGAATTTTTATGAGGTCCCTACCAGTCTTCGCTTTTTTCGCTATCCTGCATAGGGACCAAGTTCGAGGGGAGGGTGTTTAAACACCCCCCTCCCACCAAGGCGAAGGTGGCTCAGAGGTCCACCAAGGCGCGGGTTAAGACAACATGTCGCGTGTTAAGTTCCGTAATGCGACCACACCCTGAGTAACGCTGCAATCGTTTGCATTCCCTGACGCATTGCTTCAGCTAATGGATCAGAAATTGAGAAAGTCACTTAATTGGGATTTTTCTTGTTACTGATACATTTCTGTGCTTAGACTCCAAATATGTAACGGTGAACACCGTGGTTTGTATATGCACATGCATTCCTAGAAACTGTGCGTGATTTGCATCATAATTGTTACGTAAGTATGTATTGGCCGTTGTTTTCCTTATAGTCAGGCGCATGCTCCTGGACCTGAGAGTGAGGCATTGATACGAATATTTATAGCAATATAAAGCAGCAATGCATCTTCCGTGTTTTCCTAAGTAGATAACCACCGAGCTCTGTCCGTGGCTGGCAAAGCAACGTTGTAATCTGAGATTGGTAACCTCGTAAGCATCATTAGGGTTTTTTGGGCGCATCGACGTCTTATGTCATTTTGGGTTCATTGGTAAGATCCCTACCATTACGCTCTGTGATAAGCTGCCGCCTTACCATTACGCTCTGTGATTAGCTTCCGCCTTACCACCACGCTCTGTGTTTAACTACCACCCTAGCGCCACGCTCTGTGATTAACTACCAACCTAACACCACTCTCTGCGATTGGTTGCAGCGTTTCCGGTGGTACCAGTCAGCGTGTACGCGGTACTGCGCGCGTACACAGCGGACAGTCAGTGCTGGGTGGTACCGATCGAGATATACGAGTGGGTACTCAACGCACCGTGCCTGCTCAGTCTCGTGGTGAGTGGTCCTGCTCAGTCTCGTGGTGAGTGGTCCTGCTCAGTCTCGTGGTGAGTGGTCCTGCTCAGTCTCGTGGTGAGTGGTCCTGCTCAGTCTCGTGGTGAGTGGTCCTGCTCAGTCTCGTGGTGAGTGGTCCTGCTCAGTCTCGTGGTGAGTGGTCCTGCTCAGTGTCGTGGTGAGTGGTCCTGCTCAGTCCGTGGTGAGTGGTCCTGCTCAGTGTCGTGGTGAGTGGTCCTGCTCAGTCCGTGGTGGTGGTCCTGCTCAGTTCGTGGTGAGTGGTCCTGCTCAGTCGTGGTGAGTGGTCCTGCTCGTCGTGGTGAGTGGTCCTGCTCAGTCTCGTGGTGAGCGGTCCGCTCAGTCGTGGTGAGTGGTCCTGCTCAGTCTCGTGGTGAGTGGTCCTGCTCAGTGTCGTGGTGAGTGGTCCGCTCAGTGTCGTGGTGAGTGGTCCTGCTCAGTCTCGTGGTGAGTGGTCCTGCTCAGTCTCGTGGTGAGTGGTCCTGCTCAGTCTCGTGGTGAGTGGTCCTGCTCAGTCTCGTGGTGAGCGGTCCTGCTCAGTCTCGTGGTGAGTGGTCCTGCTCAGTCTCGTGGTGAGTGGTCCTCCTCAGTCTCGTGGTGAGTGGTCCTGCTCAGTCTCGTGGTGAGTGGTCCTGCTTAGTCTCGTGGTGAGTGGTCCTGCTCAGTCTCGTGGTGAGCGGTCCTGCTCAGTCTCGTGGTGAGTGGTCCTGCTCAGTCTCGTGGTGAGTGGTCCTGCTCAGTCTCGTGGTGAGTGGTCCTGCTCAGTCTCGTGGTGAGTGGTCCTGCTCAGTCTCGTGGTGAGTGGTCCTGCTCAGTCTCGTGGTGAGTGGTCCGACGCGCTGTTACGGGGACGGGTCCAGGAGAATTTGCAAAATTACATCCTCCTTAAACGCTTAAGTTTATACCTTATCCGGCATGTTCTACACGATTTTTTCGTTTCAGCCCCTCCCAAGCCCCCAGTGTTTTAGATCCACCACAGCGCCGCTATATTTAGTGCCTGGGTATGAACTTGAATGCGAAATGCCGAATTAATGCGAAGTCAGGCTTCTCTGCCATCTCCTATTCGTTAGTTATAAGTCCGGGAGACTGCAGTCCACTTCAAGTGGGCTCTTTGAGAAATACAACTACGCTGTTCTGCACGTATTTCGTCATTTCATGTGGCTTTGACAATTCATCAACTATATTGGTAACTTGTACCCGGCATCAAACGTTTTCTCCGATTTTTTTCTGATTTTCTTTAAAAAAAATATATGGGTTTCATAATTTTGGACCCCCAAACGTCGGTCTGGATCCGCCCCTGCCACTACATAGGAGATGTTTTCCTCACTCACACAGGTGACGCTGGGCAGTAAATTCACAGGCGAATATAAATAGAACGCCCCGAGTGAAAGAGTTGGATCATCTTATGAGCTTCCAGCACAATGCATTGATAATGCTCGCGCTGTCGCTAGCGATGGAATGCAATTTGGGACGGACCTCATGCGGTGCCCACCATTTCGTGACCTGCATGCGAGGTCCGCTCCGGCCGGAGAGGCTGATATTTGCCTCGGGACGCCCTGCAGACCGTCGGCCTTTCGATCAGAGTGGCTGAACCTGCCAGGGCGAGCGTGTGCACGCTAACCAAAGCAGCCAATACAGCTATTTACCGGCCTGATTATCTGTTACGGGTCTTACATTCTGGTGCGTAGCACCGTACTCCGTTCGCACGCGTGTTCTGCCCATGTTCGCTACGCTTGTCGGTCACCGAGGGAAGCGATGTCGGCAGATGTGTTCCCTGTTTCTGGTGAACATCATCCGGGTCCTGGTGACGAAGCTGCGCGCTGCCGACAACCTCAGGGTCGGTGACCACGCCAACGAGCCCAGCCAGTACAGGTAAGAACCGGCCAGTCTAAACACACCTCTACCAGGTGTGTTCAGTCTCCACCTTTCACATCTGGGTGATGTCAGTGAGCGTTAATATTAATATGGTAGTGATACGGAATCTATCAACAAATACGTGATAATGGTGCAGTGAATAGAAACATCGGGTTCTGTTTACAGCATTTTTTGTGCGATATCATGACATGCAACATGACCAGTGCAGGCTGTTTTAAGACCTAAGATGATGCCTTTCAACTTTCTGTCATTTTTCTTTTATATTGGAACTTATTTTATGTTCATGCAAGCAGATTGTTTGTATCTGTGATCTTCAGAAACAAGAATTCTTGTTTGTTTGCGGGAGCAGCACTTTGGTGAGAATGAACGGATTCTCCTCTAAAAAAGTGATTTGAGGCGAAAGCCATTGCTTTTGCACAGGAAAACTCCTTTTCCACTTCGCTGTTTGCAGGCCTGTCATTCCCGCGTTACAGTATAAGAACAAATGAACATGTTCTAAAACCAATACCAGATTCAGAACATGCATTAGATTTGATTTCCCTGAAATTGTTTGTATGTACAGTGACATCGTTCCATGGAAATTTGTGCGAGTGCCGATCTTTTCGTGATATCTTCCGTGATACCCAAGATACCTTTACCTAAAGGTACGTTCAAGAGGGATTCCTTCACGCCCACGGGACGTCACTTGGGCGTTGAGGAATTCCTTCACTGTCGGGCCGTGCGTCAAACTGCTGCTAATGGCACTGCTCGTTTACGAATTTGGTAGAATACACAGCAATCAAGTTTATCCCAAATGCAATAAATATGCATTTCATCTTCGATTATGGGCCTCTGTGTGCAAAAGTTTGGATATTTAATCATTTAATTTTACTATGTTATATGATACGAGGTGTGACGTCATCCGGTCGTCTGCGCTTGCTGTTGGGGGGCTGCGTGATACCCGCATGGTGGAAAATGTCCTCAAGCCGTCGTGGCGTCGAAGCATTGAAGAAAAACTACCACCCCTCATTGGCGGACGCAGGGGGAGCATTCCGGCCATGCCCCCCCCAAAGCGCTGGAGGGGGGCCAAACTATCTTTTGGCCCCCAAACGCCGCAGAAATTTTTGAAAAAGGTGTTTACACTAGGTCTGTAGAGCAAAAATCTCCACTCCCACCCCCCCCACACCCCCGGAGAGTAGCTTATACTAGGTCTGTCGAGCAATGAAAATGGGGTTTACACTAGGTCTGTAGAGCAAAAAATATTCGCTCCCACCCCCTCCCAGGAGGAGAGGCAGACATGGGTTTGCCCCCCCCAAAACTCGGGTCTGCGTCCGCCCCTGCCCCCGTACCCCCTCCCCCTGGGAACCTGTAACCATGGTGTGCGGCTAAGTTACGCATGGGCCGTTAGTAGCCGAAACGTGGTTTTACCTCGCCACATCAGCAGGCCTTGTTCGATTTAATATTGAAAGTACTTATCCACTTTGAAAAAGCAAAGGTTCGGAGCTTTCAAGCTGTCTTCAGCCCTTCGTCAGCGAGTTTTCGGATGCTATGAATCGAATAGATGCTGGTGTTAACGCCGCACAATTAAAGTTACCAGAGTCGCGTGACAGCGATCAACAAATATTTCTAGGGAAGAACTATCAAATTCGTCACTTCTCGGAAAGTTGAAAAGGTTTCCTAAAATTATTAAGCTGAAAGAGAGTAGAAATGGAACTTGAAAAATTGGTTACGCATAATGGTATGTTAACAAACGCAAGATATTTTTGGTTTTACGAGTAGGAAAGTGGCAACGTACAAACACACTCACTTCCTATACCTTTCGAATGTAAGAATAGCAAAAGTTGGTTTCTAACACATTTGAGAGTTTAAGCATCAGCACAAAAATGCATGTGAACATTTCATTGTTTAGATCTCGGGACTGGCAGCCCTGAATGATGGGCAGCCATCTTTCCAAAAGCCTGGTACCGGAGTCCCTTTTGATGTTGCTGTTGTCGTTCGGGGACACTAGGATTGTTTTGCGCCTACCAACGGTTCTTTATCTCCATATTATGCAGCAAAGTCAAATATCATCTACCAGAAATTGAGCATAGTAACATCATCTACAGCATAAAACGTTCTTGCTCGGTGGACAACAAGTCTGTTATTTATCTTGGAGAGACAGATAGAGAGCTCCAGACCAGAGTGAAGAAGCACAAAGACAGCCATGGACGGGAACAGCCAAATCCCAGTCGAACGCATCCGCCTACAGTAACCATCATGCATGCAAACCCTGTTTTGACCAACCCAAAGTTCTCTACCGTGCTTCACATTATTATCACCACCTTCTCCTGGAATCGGCATACATCAGAACCGTTGGTCGGCGCGAAACAATCCTAGTGTCTCCGAACGACAACATCAAAAGGGACTCCGGTACCAGACTTTTGGACAGATGGCTGCCCATCATTCAGAGCTGCCAGTCCCGAGATGCAAACACCTGAAATGTTCACATGCAGTTTTTGTACTGATGCTTAAACTCTCAAATGTGTTAGAAACCAACTTTTGCTTTTCTTGCATTCGAAAGGTATAGGAAGTGAGTGTTTTTTCACGCTGCTACTTTTCTATTCGTAAACCCAAAAATATATCGCATTTGTTAACATATCATCATGCGTAACCTATCTTTTGGTTCCTTAGCTACTGTCTTTCCGCTGAATAATTTTAGAAAACCTTCTTAGCTTTCCGAGATGTGACCAATGTAACAGTTTTTCCCTAGAAATATTTGTTTATTGCTGTCAAGCGATTTTGGGAACTTCCATTGTGCGGCGTTAAGACCAACATCTATTCGATTCATACCATCTGACTGCTCTCTGACGAAGGGCTGAATACATTTTGAAAGCTCCGAATGTTTGCTTTATCCACGTGGAGAAGTCCATTCAATGGTAAATCGAACAAAAACTCCACGGTGTCTTTCCAAATGCAAGCAGGCCTTGTGTTGCTGCCAACTACTACGGCAAACCCATTGGTCTAGCGGCGGGACATCCGCCTCATAAAGCAAGTAATATCCGACCAAAACGCGTTCGCTCGACTGTCGGAAACTCGCTGAATTGTAACATGAAGCCGTGACTATCAGCTGTTTATGTTGCGCTGGTCCTGGAATTAGCAGGTTCAGGTGCTGCCAGGATGGTGCATTAAGTGCATAAGTGGATCCTGTTTAGGTGGATTAACACAGCAGTCAGCGGCATGGCCGGAAAACAAAGTAAGTCAAGGGTCCCGAAGTGCCTCGTACGAGGACTGCTCTAATGGCTAATTGTTCGGAAATGTGATAGTGATGGACTATTATGTGACCGGGTAGTCTGTTTGTTAATGTATCTCACATAAACCCTGATATGTCTGGCTCAAGGTTCTGGCGGTTAGTTAGTATAAGTCAGGGTCATCCAATCTCGAGCCATACTCTGCATAACGCGGCAGAATTTTCCAGTATTAAATCCTAAATATAGGTAATCTCCAGAGTTGAGTATTTTACTAAAAGAAAATGGGATACTAGTTCAGATGTGAAAATCAGTGGCACAATTTACATCTTAAATCATTAACGGACATTTTTTTGCACGAAGAAGCTCATCAAATAGTGTGTCTAAAAGTCTGAGGGAATAGAATTTCGGGTGCAGACATAAAAGACAATGTTGTTTAAGGCTGTGATGTGAAAGACAACAGGATAGAAGGCTCCCCACTGAACACTCTTCGTATGAACTTTACGAAACGAAAATGTGCGTGCACATGCACATGTAAAGGATAAGACATTCCCCTTCAAAACTGTTTCGGCCTCAGGTAAAGTAGTCCGGCCTGTAAATCCTCCGTTAAATGATCAAAACTGAATAATTTTACTTTGGTGATTTCAGCCCCATTAAGCCGATGTTGCAATGAAAGCTTTACCATAACTATGTAGCATCATGTTTACCCAGTTTCAGTCGCCTACCGTGCATTTGATTCTTAAACTAAATGTGACAGTCTTAATAAAGCCAGCTGAAAGGATAGTAGATAGGATAGGTAACAGATAGAATAGACCAACGGATACGGGGTAATTCTGGCATGTGAGACATATTCCCTGTTAATCGTACCTCTGAATCGGCTGTAAAAGATGAAGCTTTCCCTAATTTCATATGCTCCAAAAAGGGTTAAGACGCATAGTGAGATGGCCGCCATATAACCTTAGGAGGTTTGTGCGCCCAAAAACCCAAATAACTAACTATTTCACTAATACAGTGAATAGACGATCAGAATCGTGCGCGGTGGAAGGAAAAAAGCAAAATCACCCCGTGGCTCACCACCTATAGTCGAATGACTCAGTTTAACTTTAGCAGGATTTTATTTTCTTGGTCTGACCTAATTCCGCATTAAAATAACATTCTGATCTTGCAGGATCACCAACATCCAATCTATTCAGCACAGGTGAACTGCAGTAATAGTAATAATGATAAAACTTTATTTAGTACATTCAATGCGAAGTATGTACATATCCAGTCATACATAAACCCACACACTGACACAACTTTCCTAACGGCCATAAGGCGTATATACCTTTGAAATACTCTTTTCAGCGCACTACTAGAACAAGAATCGAGGCCATAAGTTAGAATTTCATATTTAATTCTGAGCTCCAAATGCTCCTTGGCAAACGGTCCGGTTCTGAAGACCTCGCTTTGAATCAAGGCACGAATGATGCTATTGGTATTTTTCGACAATAATTTGGACAACATAATCTTCCTTCTCTAGCCAGAAGTATGTCAAAGGAATATACGTCATAGGAGAAACATAGTGTATGATTATGGCACCAGACGATAATTCTTAAAAGACGTTTAAAAAATAATGGTATACAACCCTCACCTCACGTCAGACCCTTGTATTATTTGTGTGTGTCCATAATTATATTCCATATAAATGGCTGGAGAAAGACATCAAAAGCATGAAGACAAAATTTCTATCTGCATGCCCAACTTTGCTCTTAAGTTTGTTAACATGGTAGTAGAGAACCCATTTAACCCGTTGTATGTCATGCGTGTCATTCAAGTTACAGCTGATAATGTGTTCCAAATACTTAAACTCGATGACCCATTCCAAAGCTATATCACGTACCCATTCCAAAGCTATATCACGTAGTGTGATAAAGCATGGATTGCCTGGACAGCTCACCCCTTAACAAGGAAGCTGTTGTCCGATGATATTAGCATAGTGACAGATTTCTGTGGATTAAACTTAATGTCACGCTTTACTGCCAACTTAACAGGCATATCCACCAAGAACTGAAGGCCATTTCGAGTGACACTAAGCAGAACAATGTCGTCGGCGTACGAAATCACGTTAACCCGCGCCCCACCGGGGGTCCGGCGCCACCTTCGCCCCACCGGGGGCCATCGATGGCCCCCTCTAACTCCGAAAATATGGGCGTTAGCGCAAATCTGCAAAGTGCAATAGAAAGCTCGCGTGAATTCAGTAAGAAATTACTTCACATGTTTTAGTGCTCAGGTCAATGGTTTGACCTCCAGAGGTCAAATTAGGTCAAGATCGGCTATTTTCACTCAAATATGCAATGATTAAGCAAACTGGGCATAACTCTTATGTCATTAGAGCTATTGAAGCCTGGTAAAGTACATTTGATAGCAAATTGCCAGTACTTTTTCCGCTATGTGGAACGTAAAGACCTCCCGCCAGTGGTTTGACCACCAGAGGTCACCTCGTGACCTAATATGACCTGAGGTCACGAAAGGTCAAAAAGTGACCTTGCCGTATATCAAATGAAAGCCAGTGACAAGACAAACACGATGGTGTTTGTTTCAGCGCTCTAGCTTAATTATGTCAAAAGTTATTGTCAAAATACTGTTTTTGACCTCTGGTGACCTTGGATGACCTTGGAAAAGTCAAAGGGCAAATATGACCCCTGGGATCCGTGAAAGGGTGTCCAAAAACGTTGTTCTGAGCAGTCTGAGTATTTGCAATCATTTTTGTGGCTTTTATATCATGAAATAGCTTTTCCCCATGCTTTTCCAATGGGAGAGGTCGCCTCGTGACCTGACTTCAGGGCACGAAATCGAAAAATCCCGGATATACACCTTGTAGACCCTGGAGGGGTCATGAAGTTTAGGAAGTTTCAAATCGATCGATTTTGAAATGTAGCTCTTACAGAGCTCTAAAGTGAAGTGAGGTGACCTTGGTTGACCTCGTCTGGTGACCTGACCTTGGGTGACCCGGGGTAAAAATTTCAGGGATGATGGGAAAATGATGCAGTGAGAGGTAGAGCCCTCAACCGCGGTGCTGCGCCTCGTCGTTTTTCTGCTCTCCCGGAAAAACCTTAGGGGGCCATCGATGGCCCCCGGTGGGGCGAGGGTTAAAAGCGACTGAACCTATTTTACATCCAATGCCAGACTACCTATTTTACATCCATTGTTACTGGAGTTGTCTATTTTCACATGTTGCCCCCTTCAGATGGCTCAACTATTATATTTTCCTTACTGGAATTTAGCAGCTCGTTTGGCGTTCAATTGCCTTCTTACGTACGAAAGGTTTGATCGACATTATCTAACCCCTGCAAGTGGTTTTCACAAACTTGTGAAAACCACTTGCATTTGCTTCATGAGACGAATTTAAGCCCATAAAATGAACAATAAATTGTATCGATAGAAATTCGGGAAGACGAGCTTTAGATGGCACTTGTTCCTCCAACCGGCTCTAGTTCTTCTACATCAGTATTTTGGCCGTTGTTCTGGCAGACACAACTTTGGCCGTTTTTCTGCCCCATCCCTCGCAGCCAACCAGGACACTTTGATCATCGTTTGCGGTACATGCAGGTCCGTCCTGTTTGTTGCAGGAGGGCCGTGCGAGCTACGCTGATCCTGGTGCCCCTGTTTGGCCTACACCTGATGGTGACCATGTACCGTCCCACGCGTGGCTCATGCACCTGGATGGAGGCTTACTACTACGCCGACTATCTTCTGGACGGTCTTCAAGGTGCTATGGTGGCCCTCATCTTCTGTTACCTCAACGGCGAGGTGAGTTCTCTGAACTATTCAATCTCTTTTTCTCTTCCTCTCTATCTCTCTTCCCTTCCCTCTGCCTTCCTCTTCCTGCTCCTCCTTCTTCTGCACTGCGAGTGAAAATTACCTGATTGACTATACCCTAGCTTAACGGCAACACAGCTACCTTTGCCCGATTTCCTGCACGAACAGGTAGGGGTAGCCGTTCTTCAACTGTCTTGGGCCTGACTTCAACTACCCTGGGGCTTCATGTGGCCTGATGTGTCGGAAAGTAGCATATGTTGCCTCAAAATCTGGTTTGGTTTTGCGTGGAATTATCTTACTACTCTTGCATACTTGCGTCATTTCTTGTGTGAGTGAGGTCTTAGGGAGAGAGACACAGAGAGAGAAAACACATTTAAGAATAAGCTTAGATCAAAACAATAAATAGCAAGAAGAAGGGGCAGTTGAAGCTAACCAAAAAAGGGAAATGGAGCAAAAAGCAGGATGTAGCTTTCAGTCGGCTCAAAATGGTTTGCATGTGGGGCATGGGCGTTGCCATCGTGGGTCCACGAGTGCAGAGGGAGGGGGGTCGGACTGCCATTTTTAAGATAAAAATTCCTTTCTCAGCCGGATTTCGACAGACTTAAAATACATTATCGCGAGCATAGGTGGAAGGGTAGGAAGAACCCAACTCCGAGGAGCTTTCAGATCTAGAAAAGATAGTTGTCTCTTAGCAAGGATTAAAATTTTCTCTGGCCGAAAGGAAAGATGTGTCTCAGCAATGAGTTAAAGTTTAACTGGCGACCTCTGGCCCTCTCACTTTTGTGCCGATGACAACGGTCTTGATTTGAGGCATATCGACTAGAGGTGTTCTATTTTATCGATCTGCTCATACTGATGTACATGGAAGAAAGGAAAAAAATAAGCTGTCGATTTTATTCTTAGACTCGTCTCGTTATCGGACTGGAAAACAATTTTTCAAACGCTGAAACATTCCTCAACAGAGCACTTCTGAAAATACGTGCCTCCTCGCATACAGTGAATTTTAAAACTCACAAACACGAACGCAGGAAATTATCTTGCATGTTTTGCAAAACAACTGCCACAATTCAAGTTATATCTTAATGGCTTCGAACTTCCTTTATAAGAAGAAGCAGTGCCAGACGTCATATGTTCCATCCTACGCTGACTTTAGGTGAAACTGTACAAAATAACCTGACCAAATAAAGCAGCACAGTATAGCAGTGGAAACCTGCGACCAATTCACTGGTTTGCACCATGATCAAGTCGGGTCTCTCATTCAGATTGGTGATGGTAAGGTGTTTTGACGCTTGCGGTTTTCCGCAACGAATATGATATGTCTTATACCTGCAATAGGGTTCTTTCTGTCATGTTCAGAAAGCACCAGGCAGACATGAAACAAACGCTGGCATAGGTTAATCAGGACAATGATAAAATATTTCACTGCGCTGCTGTTCATGTCCCATCGGTACATGTGGTGTTGGAGTTTTGCCAAAAATGGTTGTTAATATGTATTGTAATAGTTATCCTCTATTTCACATCAGCTGGTTTTAGCTGAAGGGATTATATTTGATACACTTCAGACAGCCACACATATACGATGTGATTTGTTTTGCCCCGTGGCAGTGTAGTATACGTACTGGCTGTAACATACCAATTGTAGAAAACTTACATTTGACGATGTAGTATACCTGTAATTAAAGTCAAGCGCTCTGGCACGGGATTTTTCAAGTTGCGTCGCAAAATTCCGGTGGGAACTTCTCTACAAGAAGTCTCCTACATTTTGGTACCTCCTACTGTGGCCGATCCAGGGTAGGGATCCGTTTTGGCCCAAAATTATTCAGATCCAATCCGACACACATCCGAGGTTTCTCCGACAAACCAGGATCCAATCCGACACACATCCGGGGTTTCTCCGACAAATCAGGATCCAATCCGACACACATCAGGGGTTTCTCCGACAAACCAGGATCCAATCCGACACACATCTGGGGTTTCTCCGACAAACCAGGATCCAATCCGACACACATCCGGGGTTTCTCCGACAAATCAGGATCAATCCTTTCCACACGACCATCAGTAATCCATATTTGATCTATATCCAGAAAATGTTCCGATCCATGGATCCATGGATAGAATTTCTGTTCATACATCCAATCCATGAGCTGCTCTAATTCAGGGTAGATTTTGGGGTCACATTTCTCTTTCAGAGACCCAAGAAACATTCCAGTGGTCCCCATTTCTCATTTGCAGTTTTACCGTGTCTATTTCGTGAGGGGTCTTCCATAACAGTTTGATGGGTTTTCCCGCTAGCCTGGACACTTCCTGCACTGTCATCAGCACTGCCTTTGCAGTCTGTGTGACACCTTCAACTGTTGGAAACCCTCCCGTGTAGTATAAATGGGCCTCTTTGACAAAAAAACTATATTCTCGCTTCCGATTATTGGGAGCTGCTTTGATTTCAGGGGCATCTTTATTCACCTCGAGCTCGGGATGTCTATTTTAGCTTTAAAGGGGTCCTTTTGCAATTTCGTGGACTACCATGGCCCCTCATGGTCCCCGGGTGCAAAGTGAGGAGCCGCTCGGCCCTGGAAACATCCGTGACTATTCCAGCGCCCTATGGTATTGTCTTGTAGTCTCTCACCGTCGTCCAGACCCCTGTGCGTTGGTCTGTAGGCTGTATGCTATGTCAGAAACTCCTGTATCGTTACGAGGTCCCCTGCATGTTTTGAGGCTTCATACAAAACTGAAAGACCGGCCAAAACTGAAAGACGGGTCCAGCTTTGCCGTAATTGGTTCTCCTCTGTTTTTTTAGGCTTCTTTCGCTGTTTCAGAGACACCTTAAATTAATATGAAATCATCTATTTGGTCAGGGTTGTGCCCCTTGGATATTGTGAGGGCTTACTGCGTTGTTGTGTGGCCCCTGACCGTAGTAAAAGAATTTTATGTACCCTCAACAACGTCTGAAGGTCTTTTGGGGCTGACCTCGAACTCTCTGTCGCAAGAACCTCCGCTTTATCCACCCCAAAGGTCTCCACGAAAGTCAGAGGGTTCTCCCAAATTTACACTTGGCTAGTTTGTCTTTGTGATTTGCAACAAAGTGCAGTTCAAAAAGGATAACAGTATTGCGTGCCTTGGCGAGCAAGTGCTTGCCTGTTTGCTTTTGACCGCGACTGAGAGATAGCGAGCGCTGGGTGTTTTTGCAGAAAGGTTGTCTCAGATGAATACAAACACGCCGCGATAAGGCGAATCGCTGACTTGAATAGCATTCCACACGGCCGCGTGTCACCCGTGTGCATGCTCTGACTGCCAAAGGCGAACTCTGGTGAGCCAATTTTGATGTTTTCCTTCTTTTCGGGGCATTGATTGTTGGGCGTTGATCTTTCTTTCCAGAAACGTTGATGAAGTAGGTACAGCTTAACACTTCTTTTTCTCTACGCTTCATTTTTAAGCTATCATTCTTATCATATCTCTATTACTTAACGAAATTTTGAACACAGGTAATTGTCAAATACACATTTTTATCATGACCTTTACCATTTGGAGCTATAAACCATTAATATAAAAAATCGGGTACCAAATGAGCAAAATGAACCTATCATTAGGCGAATCAAGGAAGCAAGGGGAACATGTGCCTCCATTGATTACGCGGCCACCGAGACTGTGTCCAGCCGCCCCTAAAACTGCATTTTCCCTGGATATGGGTATGGATCCCACCAAGATGAAATTTGTCGTCAACCTCCCTCTTGATAGACCGCCCCTTTTGCATTTGTCGGGCAACAACGGCCGAATTACTGATGGAATGAAAGGATGTACCTAATCGAAGAAAACAATAACTAGTTGCCTTAGTCGTTTGAAGTTAATAAGACTTTGAGTCATAAATGGTTCTCCGAATTCTATTCTACACATAAATATGCGGTTTAAAATCATCAAATGTTTTTAAGTGTCAAATTGTGTCTTCCTCAAGTGTTTTCGGAACAATTATGTTCTAGACCAAATAAAAGAAACGTCAAATATGTTGTCTGCATTTCCATGTTGCAGGATATTTTGAAACTGAGCTGTTCCAGGTAAAGTCACTGCCTCCAAAACCCTGTTCCGACTTTTTTAAATCATTCTACATGTTCTCCGCCCCCCCCAGGTGAATTTTCTGGAAGCCAGCTTCTGACCTGTACAAAGCTTTGGGTCCTACCCAGTGGCGGATCCAGGAGTTCATTGGGGGGCTAGGGGCTCGGCCTCACCCGCCAGTGGATCGGGTAGCCCCTCGCCTATGTATAACTACAGGGGCTTGGATAGTTCCGGGGGTTTGAGTCCCCCTGCCCCCCTGGATCCACCACTGGTCCTACCTTCCACCTCTAGAACATTTTCAGCTTTGTCCCACAAACAACATGCATCGGCGTCTCAACAATCCGTCCGCCTCTTAATGCCGGATTATTTCACCGGGCCCCACGGCGGGCGATAAAACCCGTCAGCTAAGCTGCTACTGCACCGGAGAGAGAATGTTACCAATCATGTGCCAGGAACTCCAACAAGGCTTTTGTCGCGATATCATGCTCCCGGAGCATTCAGATGTAGAATTCCCAGCACTAAAGTATGATTTAGTGCAATGGTACGTGAGATACCAGCGGGCCCAGGTCGGCCGAGATGTGACCAAAGCTACACCGCGGGAGCGATCCCCCGAGAACAGGCAAGTTCGGGGTTTTCGACTCTCCTGAAGGAAGCAACAGCTGATTTTGTTGTTCTGATCGGAGCATTTCTCAAACCGTTTTTCAAATGGAGTGTGGTTCTTTCATTGTGCGGCTCACTAGCCTTTTGAGTAGTTTTTGAACTGCTTCACGTTCAATTTTGTAAGACTTGTCTATGAAATAAATGTCTGAATTACACACACTCGGACAAAAACGGTTTGGTTTCAATCAAATGTGGTTCAAATTTGTATAAATGCACCGAGAATTGAGCATACTTGGTTTTAGAAATAGTAGAGGGCTGAAAGGAGGAACCAGCTTTCAGTGGTTAAAGAGGTAAGTACGTGGACCAGATACAAGCGGTGCAATGCTTGCATCTTCGATTTAGTGATGTTTCAGAGCGCGTCGAGATGTTTCGGGGAACAAACAAGAGTGCACCGAGGAATGCCTCCGGCAAAACGAAGCTTAGAGCACAATTCAATAAGCATAAGTCCCTGAGTGTGCTTAGCACAACATGATTCCGAGGAAACATTAACACACGCAATGGAGGTGGTCCTGAAGTGTCCTTCCACCTATTTTTTCAAGGTGGTCGGAGAACCGCTCTCGGTCAGAAAATACTAATTGACTACATTTGAGAACATTCATGAGCGTGGCGATGGATAAAAGTGTTGAAAATCGGTCAAACATTGCTTTTACTCAGACGCTTTTAAACTCAGACCTATATTTTGAGACCATCGCAATCATGTGGTCGCACCAGCTCGCCTGCACTGTAGGCCGAGTGGTGGCGTAATAACGACATATAATGGGTATTAAATATTTCAAGGTCACGCCATATTAAGGTTTAGTTCAAGGATCACGGGTCAAGGTCTTACAAACATTTTCAATGTCATTGACTCCAGTTTTTTGTTTGTTAAATAGCATTACTCAGTATGCCGTATGTTATGCAATGACTTCATTGTTAGCCCACGCCCCACCGGGGGTCTGGCGCCACCTTCACCCCACTGGGGGCCATCGATGCCCCCTCCCATCTAACTCCGAAAATATGGGGGGTTAGCGCAAAGCTGTAAACGGCATTAGAACGTTCGCGTGAATTCAGTAAGATATTACTTTACATGTTTAAGTCAATATTTTTACCTCCAGAGGTCAAGTTAAGTCAATATAAACTATTTTCACTCAAATATGCAATGCTTAAGCAAACTGGGCATACCTCTTATGCCATTAGCCCTATTGAGGTCTGGTAAAGTAAATTTGATAAGAAAATATCAGAAATTTATCTGCTATCCGAAACGTAATAACCTCCCGCCAACGGTTTGACCTCCAGGGGTCACCTCGTGACCTAATATGACCTGAAGTCATGGAAGGTTAAAAAGTAACCTTGTAGTATATAAAGTGAAAGCCAGTGACGAGATATACGCGATGATGTTTATTTCGACGCTCTAGCTTAATTAGGTCAAAAGCTATTGTCAAAATACTGTTTTTGACCCCTGGTGATCTTGGATGACCTTGGAGAGGTCAAAGGGCAAATATGGCCCTGGAATCCGTGAAAGGGTGTCCTAGAACGCTTTTCTGAGCAAACCGAGTATTTGCAAACGTTTTAGTGACTTTTAGATCATAAGACAGCTTTCCTTCATGCTTTTTCAATGCGAGAGGTTACCTCGTGACCTGACCTCAGATCACGAAATTGAAAAATCTTGGATATACACCTTGTAGACCCTGGATGTTTCATGAAGTGTAGGAAGTTTTAAATCGATCGACTAAGAAATGTAGCTCTTTAGAGCTCAAAAGTTGAAGTGAGGTGACCTTGGTTGACCTCGCCTGGTGACCTGACCTTGGGTGACCCGGAGTAAAAAATTAAGAGATGATGAGCAAATGATGGGGTAAGAGATAGAGCTCTCAACCGTGGTGCTGCGCCTCGTCGTTTTTCTGCTATCCCGAAAGGCCCCAGGGGGGCCATCGATGGCCCCCAGTGGGGCGGGGGTTAAGGTTACTCGATGTAGGGCCGTCATCACCATGGGGCCATGGAGGACATGGCTCCTATGGATCTTTTGGAGGCCCTCCACTAGACTCAGGAGACCACCTTTGATACTTAGGAAAAGGCAGCCCTTTTTACTTATCAAGCAAGTCCCTAAAACAGTCTATCCAGGCTGCTCTCTTACTTATAAAGGAGGCCCACTGAATGGCATAGGTGGAGGTGCCTTTGGCATAATGGAGGCCCCTAAATGGCCAAGAAGGAGGCCCCTTACTTATAAAAATTTCCCTAAATGACCTACAAAATGCAGGCCCCCAAAAGCTGGGAGACCCCCCAAAAGCTCAGGAGGGCCCTTCGTTCCTGACCCCCATGGAAAGAAATATGTGGCAATGCCCCTGACTCAATGTCAGGGTCAATGTCAAATGTCTTTTTTCAAGGTTTAAGTCCTCATTTCCACCCAAATTGTGCTATAGCACAAGTTATGTTGTATGTACACTATTTGGAATGTCATATTGTTTGTCTTCGGTTGTTGACTGAATATTCTTAACCTTAAACTTTTAGAGAACCCTCCGTGGGACCCTCCCTGTATGACCTTAGTTCGCTCTCAGTGTATTCCTGTTCTTTTTCGCATAATCAAGGCATTTCACAATAGGTTTCCAGGAAGGCCTAGATTTAACCTTTATGACCTCGTTTGGCCTTGAAGATATTGACTCAGGTTAACGAAAATTTGATATGATGTAAGATCACCATGGCCTTGACACATCCGCAAATTATCATTTTTCTAAACGTCTTTGTTTCGGAGATCTTAGGGAGGTCACTTTAGGAACTCCCTCCATTGCGCGTTGACGCCAGACGCCAGATTTCATTTAACACGCCTCCACTGCGCGTGTTAAATGAGGGCCATAGACGGGGCATCGTGCTATCAGGCCAAAAATACACCAGCGCGACACCATTCCTCGGAAACTAGAGGGTATTCCCCCGGAAACACAGCCCGGCTACCGGACTGAGGATGTCCGCCAGTCCGCCAGTCCGCCAGTCCGTGCCGCTGCGGCGCGGGGTGACGGCGTCGGCTGTGCTGCGGCAGATCACTGCCCTGGTGGCCCGCTCGTGCCGACAATGGAGGCTGCGCTACCACCTGGGCCGCCGCCGGGACGACACCAGCTTCCTGCAGGCGCACTTTGAGCCGGCGCGGCCGCCGCATCCGTTTGACGCCGTCTGCGTGCTGACGCTTCAAACCCACTACGGCGTGGCGGCCGGTGGCACAGAGCTGGCGCTTCAGAACCCTCGCCCAGGTGCGTGAGCTGCCGCGCCCTGTGACCGTGCTTGGCCGGCGCCCGCCAGTGGTCGCTCTGGTCGCCTGCTGCCTGTGAGCTTCTTTGCTGAGGAAGGAAGTGACGAGTGATCGGTGGGGGGTGATGAAGTGGCGCGAGCTCGGCCCGTCACCGTGGCCAGCGTTGTCTCGGAATGGCCATCGACTCAAACACTCAGCTACCGTAGCGTAATATTATGCAGGCTTCGAAAATTGGGTTCGAAAATTGTGACCGTTAAAAATACCAAAACAAGCCCGTGAAAATAAAGTAAATTTTCAGCTCTTGCATTACTAAGAGCCCCGTTTTGATCCATCCAAAAAACTATCAGTTTCAGTGCAATCTGAACACTTGACATGGACATTGGACATATTTGGAAGGCTTACGTCAAACCAACTGTCTGTCCTAAAACCAGCATTTCTATCAGCCAAGACCAAATAAACAAGGAAATTCCCGTACTGGCAGTTTTGGAGCACATTAATCCCTGACATCGGTGTACTTAAGGCAGCCTGATGTGCTCCACAAGTCAAAAGCAATAAAAGCGTTGATTCGGTATTTCTCAGTATGAGGCTGTGAAAAAGAGCTTATATTGGGTCTGTATCAGCTATCCTCAGTGATGCATATGCCATAAAATGGAGCTCCAGATATGTGTTAATGGCTGCTCCTGCTACTTTTGCCTGCTTTGATAGCTGCCTCAGGGAATAGTGAGTGTCAAATAATAAGGATGAATTTATTCTTAAAGTAGTTACCAATGTCTACATAAGTCCAGCCGCGCATAGCCATTGTTAATTGCTGCTTGAAAATGAGTGGCATGATATAGATGCTTTGGCAGTTTGTAGACCGTGTTGTTGGCTGGCCGTTCTTCCTCGCGTGCTGTTGCTATCCCTGCCGGAGCCGGTGCCAGCGGTCGGCCACTGCCACTGCCGCTACGATTCCGCTTTCGCTGAGCATAGCTCTGTTGTTGTTGTCCAGAGGATGGCTGATCACCGTGCTCTGTGTAAGACTATCTAAATCGTCGTCTGCGCTCAATGTGCGTTTTCACGTGTTGGTCCAATATACGATATTCGCCAACTGCACCGCGCGGTCCTATTTGTGCTACAGTACGTCATAATGAAGAAATTTCAGATACAATGTCTTATTTGTCCGGAATTTTCCAGGACAAGTTCAGGCAATTCCGCTGCCGATGATGACATGAGACCAGATATCCCACCCTTTTGTCGAATACTGTTAGATGCCTTCCTTGTTTCACAGGGTTCTTATAACGGAATTCATCGTGTGTTTAACACATGGTTGAATGCAGGGGCGTCACCACGAAAATTTTCCCTAGGGGACGGACTGCGGACTGCCGATAACCCGGGGGGATGTGGGGGGTGGGAGGCAAATTATGAGATTTTTGGCTGTATGTGAAACACTGCTAACGATGATGCACTTACCCCCGGCGGAAGCCGTGGCGACCATAAAAAACGATGATGCACTTCTCCAACACATACATACATATTATAGCTTTACGCAGGTAACAGAGATGCCATTTAAAAGAAAAATTTGTCGAGATCCCACTTTGGGGCGAACGTCCCCTCTGATTACTCAGTGGGGACAGCGCACTCCACATGCATTATAATTCCCCTTCTCAAATAATTAATCACGGGCTTATCTCCTACTCCGTAACACATCTGACTTTGGCTCACTAGAGGTGTTCGGGGCCCTGACGGGAGTGCTTCTCCGAAAATGACATAGGAGACACGAACGTCGGGAGAGGGTACTTTTGATGCGCTAGAGACCTGGATCGCGCCTAGAAGCGTCGCTAATCGCATCCTAGGAGAGGTCATGGCATGTTGTCGGAGGGTACCGGAAATCAGAACCGTAGCCACCGGTAAAAAGCTTGGGAGGCAGTCAATTTTCAACCTGCGGCTAATAATTAATGTTCTCATCTAGGACCAAACACTCATCAGGTTTCAGCTCATTTTTGCCTTTTGCACTGACTGGTTGCAAAATTTTCCGATTTCTTCTTAGTTTGGATTCAATCTGGATTCTTTTATAAAAAAGTGGGTGTGACAGGTCGTTTTGGCCCCTATTTCAACGCTTGTGACGGGGCGGGGGTGGGCATACGATAAAAATATTGGTGATATTAGCAGACTACTGGGGATGCATTGACATGCACTAACATAACCAAAAGTACACAGATTTGTGAACCTTGTCTTCAGGAACCCTGACGTCTCAGATGTAAATGTAAACATTAGCCGCATGCAACGGAGTTGTATGCAGAGCATAGTTAAAACTTTAGCCATCTAATTTAAGTTAAAACCCTAAACAAGAACGACATTAATTCCATGTTTTACACTCCTACAATTTCTGGAGATATTCAGGCCTCTACGGTGTATTTTTTCACCATGGAACTCATCGACAGTGAAGGAAACTGCTAGAAACGTGCCAATAGGCCAACTGCTGACCAGATTTGTCAGTTTGTCCGTATTTTCATTTAATTTTAACATGCCTTCTTCTTACATTTTATGTCTTCTTATATCATAAAGTGTCATTCCTTAATTTTTCTTTCTTTCATGATGCAAATAATTTACTGCCGGTGTGTGACTTAGGCAGATATCGTGATCTGGATACCAAAAACGGAATTACGTGAAAATATCCAATTGATTTTCCTCTAAGCGTTTTGTTTCTGTAAGAAAGATTCACTTCCATGCCTCTTGTGCTTGTATATTTGTAGTGTTTTTTTACATTTTTTATCATGCTCACTAAAGCAATCCAAGACCTTCTCACGGAGACCGTGACCCCATCATCCGAACCAGCAACTCCCGCGATGAAGGGTTAATTTTGGGAGTCAAAGTTTAACGTCCTACAAAGCGCAGAGATGGCTACCCCGCTCAGGTCACCCTTTCACCAGTCAGATTCCAGCCAACTTACGTCGGGTAAATTTCGAGCGCTTGAGCGTCTCAGGGGAATCGAACCCAAGCCTTGACATACACTGCCACTGCACGTTTCTGAGCAGCGAGCCGGAGCCCAGCGCTCTACTAACTGAGCTGTCGGGGCGACAGTGTTCTTGTAGCATGTTCAAGTTTTTTTCGTGTTGCACACTCGACATTATTATAATCTTAACACGCGCATTGACGGGGGTCTGAGCCACCTTCGCATTGACGGGGGCGGGTACCCGCCCCCCTAAGATCTCGAGAACCACGGTAGGTAGCGAAAAACGGTAAACGGCGTTGGGCAGCCCATCCACTTCTCCATCGAAAACGTTTGAACCATTTTTTTGTCAGGTCACATTTAAGGTCACGAGAGGTCAAAACATGCCCGTCATAGGGATAACATGTAAAATTCAGTTTTTCGGGCATTACATCTGAACAAGTAAAGATAGAGCAAAACGACTTGAACTATATGAATCCTCTTAGCAAGCCGAATCGAATGATATATAATTTGACCTTGCTAGGTCAAATCAAGGATTTGACCTGACCTGAGGTCAGGTCAAGGTCAAATTATATAAAATGCATATCATTAGAACCGCAAAGCCCAGGCGAGTCTAATGCAGCTAAAATAAATGCTCTATCACCATCCGTTACTGAGTTATTCCGTAAAAACCATTTTTCCCATGTATTTCCAATGGAGAGGTCATGCGTCGTACCTGACCTTAGGTCATCGATATCAAAAATACCGGAACATATTTTAGAGAACTCGGTGGGGCCATTATGTGATATGAGTTTCAATCGGATGAGTTCACCGTGCTCCGACTTATGCTATCTTAAACTTTTTTTGAGGTTGGGTCACTTGACCTGTACTGGTGACCTGACCTGAGATGACCTAACCTTAAAATTTTCACAGAAGTTGTAAAAATGATGAGGGAAAAGGTATACCAAGTACGGCGGCGCTACGCGCCGCCGTTTTTCTACTATCTCCGAAAAACCCGAGGGGGCGGGTACCCGCCCCCGTCAATGCGCGTGTTAAGAAAAAGAGCAATATCTCTGAATAAGTAGTTATGCCCGTCCGCCCTGTCGCCGCGCTGTGTACCGAGGAATATCGCCCTGCGACTGTGCTGTGAACTAGGAAATGCCTGCAGGGCCTCGTCGATGGTCGGGGTCGGGGCCTACCCTGGAGCTCAAAGGTGTCCTATAAAGTCGGATCAATTATCAAAAATTAAATTACATATTCACTAGGTTCAACTATAAGAATTTTTTTCATCGGGACCTTTTACAACCGCATTGGCCTCCTACTTAAGTGGAATATTATAACACTTGTACCTGGCGTTGTCAGTATTTTACAGGTTCATACCTGCAGGGGCGTAGCCAGGATTTCGCTCAGAGGGGGCGGCGCCTCGAAAAGGGCCCCTGAGACAGTGCCAAAAGGGCCCTGATGGGTAAAAGGGACCCTGCCTGTTACAGAATAGTGCTGAAGAGGGCTTAAGAGGGCCTTGTCTAGTATGAAATTTCAAATTTGGCCACAGATCATAGTGCGGGCAAGCCACGCTTTGCGCGGCCCGTATCCTCAAGGGGCCCTTCGGACCCTCAGGGGGGGTGGTGGCTGTCCCTGCCGCCCCCTTGGCTACGCCCCTGCAACCTGCCTGCATCCCAGCTGGACAGGGGTGCCGCTGAGACTTTAAAAGGAGCGACCTCTCACCTCTCCTCCCAGGTCTGTGTCTGTTGCTGGTCCAAACACTCGAAGTGTTGCTGGCGCATTTCTTTGCAACCTACATCCGGCACACACTCCTTTATTCAGTATATTGTGCAGGAATGTCTGTATCACCAATCATAGGCGAATACAAAGCGTTGAAGGAATGGTACCCTCTGTCCCCAGGAAACAGTCTGGGGATAGAAGAGGGCTCAAAACTACCTCAGAGCCTCTAAAATACCCCCCCCACCTGCTCCCCACCAGGATAGATGCAGCTATTTCCCGGAAACCTCCTCCCCTCTGATAGGTTGATCCTTAAGAAAATGAGCCATCCCAGTTCAAATTGCGCCCCTCCTCTGGCCAAAGTGCTCCCGTACTGATCAGAAAGTCCGGATCCACCAATGAAATCAATTTCAGCCCCCGACAGCAGGACAGGCGTGTGGTTCTGATGGTGCCGTCCACATCCGGACAGGCGTGTGGTTCTGACGGTGCCGTCCGTCTGTTCCAGGTCCAGAACCTGTTGCGACGCACATACGGACGGTGCGCGGATGTTCGTGGCCCCATATTTCGCGGCGAGCACCGCAGTTCGTCCCTCACTAGTCGGTCACAGCACACAATGCACACGATGGTGGGGCCTGAGCCGAGCTCCACTCTGGCGGTGCTGGAGCCTGGCACCAGCCATGCTCCGCTCATCAGACAGAGTGCAGCGGAGAAGGAATGTCGACTATAGACGGCGCTGCTCGCATTCTTGTGTAGTGACATCTTTGTGTGGGTGTATGAGACGATAGCGCCGTCTATAACGAACGCTTGTGAATGGATACTTGCAGTGGAATGGAGTACGTGCGCATGAGACAGATATATCTGCGGAGGTACTGCACGCCTTGAAAATGGTTCACTGCGCAGTTGATCACAAAAGGAAGATTGGACACAATTACACGTGGCAGTTGTGCTGTATGTGTTGTTAAATGTTCTGGTCAGGAGTGCAGAATTAAAGTTCCAGTGTCCTTTTCCAAATTCACATGCTAAAGTATCGTGGCCTGGGAAAGGGACTGAGACAGGAACTGATGATTGTCACCTGTTTCCCCTTGCCTCATCTTCTGCTTCTTTCTGTGTTGAGCATGGCCCAAAACTTTAATTGGGACATTTTCCGAACGTACCTGTAATACATTTTGAAACTGTGCTTTCATTATCTTGGTAGGGACTTGCACTATGTGGGACAGGGCTGGAGATCTCTTCTCGATCCAGGGGGGATCCCGGGTGGGTTTACGCTGGCACAGCAGTGCAAGCCGTATACAAATCCTAGGAGGGACTCAAAATCCAGGGGGTTCTGACCCCCCCAACCCCCCGGGAATTTCCACCCATGATATGGGATGTTGTTTCTTCCAGCGCCACTAACGAGCAAGGTGGAGGGCAGCTAAAAACTTTTTCCGAAGCCTTTTGGTAACCATACGAACATCACCCCGACTGGTCAGAATGAAAGGTGGTCAGAGACTAGGCGGAGTTACAGAGCCCCTTCAGCTCAACTCCTGTACATTTACGAGACACAGAAGTGAGCTGGGTAATATGTGTCATTGAAGTTTCAGTGCAATGTTTGACTTCATGGATGCGCTTTTGATTTTTAATAGTGTTCGTCCATCCCCAGAAGTACCTATACACAGAAAAAAGACGATAAGACTCAAGAAAAATGAACCACGCATCTAGAAAATTATCCGTTATACCTATACCTATTTAGTGGTTTCATAGGGCACGCAGCGATTTTCGGGACAGGAAGACATCTTCATAACTTTTCTGAAATTGCGTGACCCATCTGCAAAGTTCTTGACACGTTTTCATATTCACTTTATACAATCTTTGAACCACAATGTCCAAATGAGAATTTGATGGCTTGTGCGCACGACTCGACACTTCAAAAGCCAGTAGCATATTTATGGGATATGAATTCAGATATCTAACTTGGTATGCCGGAAACCTCTTTGTGTATTTTTCACAAAATTCCCTGCTCGCGGAGAGTTTCCGAGCTGAAAATGGACCCCTCCCTAGGAGCTTCTCCACCGCTTGGCTCCATTGAGTGTCTCGCGTACGGGTACGCACTGCAGAACTGCACCTGAACCCCTCCCTAGAATTTTGTTTTTGTTTTGTAAACAGTGGAACGGTGGGTCTTGACCAAGCAAAATATCATACCAGCTTTACTGCATCAACTGTGTTGACTCCTGCCCTCCATTCACCGAGTTTACGACATTTTCGGTGTGGAGGACCTTGCACATGGGAATGAGTTCTTATTTGTTAGTTACTAGATCTATGTGTGAGAAATGTGCTTATCTATCTCTAGAAAGAACTATCGTATTTATTGGCAACCTGAAGTTAATTTCATTAGGGCCTAAAAGTTATACCGATGTTAATCAGTCAGTTCGCACCTAAAGCAGCTAACATCAGTTTTGCATTCTCTATCATAGATTGGGGCAGGATAAATCTCATATTACAACGGCAGTTTACAGCTGTATTTGTTCGTTACGGAGAAGGACATAAAGTTCGCTTTTAGAGTGCCGCCAGTGTGGGCGGGACAGCACATGTTAAAAACTATGGGATATATTTTAGGCACACGGTTAAAGGGAATGACTATTTGTTTTTGAAAGTCTAAACAATAGGAAATTAAAATAAAATTATAAGAGATAAGGCCTAGAATCAGGAAACCACATTTCGGTTCCACCTTTAATCGCTCAAAAGAGAAATATGACGCCTTTCTTATTGCCCTGGATTGACCTAAGAATCGTGTGTAATTACGAAGCTCAGCTGAACTGGCTGTGTGCGGTAGGTCAGGGGATGTTCCAGGCCCTATTGCGAAAATCCGAGAGCTTTTGGTGCCAGGTGCTTTGTAAAACATTGCCCAAGACATATCACGCAAGGAATTGAAACACATGAGTCATAATTGTCATAACAAATAGCAAGGCAATAATAGTGCATTTGGTACCTTTTTATGACATTTATCCTGGGCATTTTTCAAGGCCAGTAGGTATTTCCTGAAAAATGTCTGGCACCAAAAGCTCTCGGATTTTCGCAAGAGGGCCTGGAACATCCCCTATGTCATGTTGCAAGTCATGTTATTGTTTTAAAGGGAGGTACGCGAAAACATTATTATTGTGGTTTCTCGCTAGTTGAAAAATCCTGATGACGAAACTATCAATTATTTTTGTATCTTCGGCAAAATTTTGGGAGGCCACTCACTTATTATCGAAATAGGTTAACAGTTCCGATAAAATACTGAAAGCTTCACCCATTACTTACTTTTTGAAAACTATTTAAAGTTGAAAAGCAATGTTTTTTTGTAATACAAATGTCTGTTTTCCTGTATTTGTATTTGAATTAATTTAAAAAATCTTTTAAAAACTACAAAATGAATTAGTTTGCCCTAGAAACGAAAAAAACATAATTACTCAAGGGTTCAGCAGTTTCATACCTCGGGTCTTAAGTCATTTTCTGCTTCAGCCCCAGGATGACAAAACTTTTGCGTCAAATAGGTCACGTGACCCCGGTTTGAGATTTCCTAGGTTTCTAATACGACAGTATTAGAGTACGACGACATGGGTTTGGCCCCCAAAACTCGGGTCTGCGTCCGCCCCTGATGCGAACTGTGTGTCGCGTGCGACGTGAGAACGTCAGGCTCTGTAAAAGTGTGTGTTCATTTAATTGCTCACAAATTCTTCTAACATATTGAGCATGATGTTTGTCATGGCGCATATACGACGTAAGAATTAATTGCAGTTTCTGTATATTGGAAATTTGGTTTTGCTTTTTCTTCTTTATTTAATAGAACGATTTTGGTCCGGGGCGGTGTGCAGTATTGTTGAACTCACTCTGGGATCGTCATGTGGTATTGCGTTTTTATTAAGAACCAGGCCGTAAAAGCCGAAAAGTTCCCGGATGCTATTGCCTGTGTTCTGCAAGCATTATACGACAGTATAATTGTCTAACCAAAGGCATTACATTTCTCCATACACCCCAGACAAAGTTGGGAATTGTTTTATTGAATTTTGTTGCGTGTTCTCGGTAAACCCTTGTATTAAACGTAATTCCTTGTTGGGTTTCTTTTGCAGGTATCGTAGCATCATCTGTTGGTGCCTTCGAATGGGCGTGTTTTGGTGGAGATGAGTTGTCATTCCTGTGCGAGTCCCTCACCCGTTGCAATTTCAGGCTCTGCATGAATCCGCCCCACCATCATTTGATATTGATGTATCGTGAAGCAATATAGGCTGCAGTGCAAATTACACCTGTATTCTGTCAGTGTGACGTGGGAAAATCTGTCATCCGCTGACCAAAAATAGTGACTGCATGTATTTATGTCTGTACCCTCCTATCTATGCCATCACGTCTTGTAAATTAATTCCAGGTAGGTTACCGAGCGTTTGTTTCCTGGAACCGCCATGTATTTACCTCAACTGAACTCAAACGGCCCTCCATTGGCTAAAGGGTAGAATATTCATCATTGAAAAGGACGATGCCGCCTGTTCGTCGTGTTTTAGTGAGCTGACCATATTAATCCGATCTGGTTACCAAGTTTTTGTTTAACTCCTTTGCTCCTTCTGTGTGGTTTAACTTTTTGTCATGCATCATCATGCTTTCAGAATTGTTTTCTTTACTTCTTGTGACATGCTCGTGTCTAGTTTAAGACTTTATGAGTCTACGGCTTGTATGAACTATACGAACAGTGCGGATATGTGTTTTGTTCATATTTATACCTCTGACTACACGTGTTCGCAATGGATTTGTATTTTGCAGGGCAAAGGTACGAGTGCTTCTTCGTGTGCCAATAATACAGATCACCACTGTGTCGTATTCTGTTGGATATCAATGTGCCGTTATCTACTGTAAAAGTGGAGAGTCCAGACGTGGTAAGGGTACAGACGACGATTAGGTAAAAGCAGGGGTGTAATTTTCCCAAAAACTTTGGGGGTGCTCAGCCGGTGGGGAGCGGCAGTCCATAGGGGCGGCGGTGTTGGGGGGCGGCACCCCTTCATTGCACCAAATCTGTTATTCATCGCTTTTGCGCCTTTTATAGCACAGAGCACATTCTATTATAATGTTGGGCAGGTATTCTACAGCTTTTGCCAAACGGGTTTGCTTTTTAGGCGACATCCCAAAGCTACATACACGTCTTAAAATAATCCAATCTGAGCTTTAAATGTTACTACGATCAGGGGCGCAGCCAGACCTTTGGCATGGGAGAGCGCACCACCTTTGAGGGGCACCCCGGGAGAGAAAGGGCACTTTTAACGTAACCTAAAAAACTTACCATATCTTAGTTAATATCAACTTTTGGGTACCTTTGGTCCTAGAAAAATGCAAATCAAGCATTGACGGAGAAGGAAAACTGAATTAAAACCAGAAAAAAGTAAAGTGTCACCGAAATCTTATGAAAATAGCCAGAACACGACTTTTTGGGATATATTTAAGGACAAATCAGCCAACTCATGCAAGTACTTGACATCTGAGAAATCAGAGGAGCCTGTGATATTTGTCACTATGTGCAAGATAAGACATATTGGAGTCGAAAATTCATTTGTTATGCCCACTGGTTTTGTCGTGACGAGTGAGCCCTGGTTGAACGCGGATTAAGTTCCCCGGCTCCCACAATGGCCGTGGGAGGAGGTGTAGCATAGTGACATTCGACGAATACAATTTTTGTTGCCGGAATAATTTGGGAGATACCTTTTTAACGCGTTTAAAAGTTCCATATTTTCAAGGATCGGTCCCAGTTGGAGTGAAGAAAAAAGTAAACAGGCTGGTTTTTTGGATGGGGCTGATGTGACAGAGCTGAAAATTGTGAAGAACCAGTTCTTCATTCATTTAAATGAATTAGTAGAAATCCTGGTTCAGGGGACTATACTCTGAGCTCAGGGGCACATGCCTTTTTATCACCCCCTCCCCACAATCCACCAGTATGATAAGCAATTTACTTAACCCGGGGTGACTAAGCATCACAAGCCTTTTTAGCAATGACGGCTCATTCCTCGTTAGCTCCATTTTAGAAGGGAGTTTGCACTATGTCCTTATTCCCCATCTATTCAAGATCAGCTCAGGGGCCCCCTAGTGTGGATCAGAGTCCTCCAGAGCAGCTGCCCCTCATTCCTACAGTTGTGCCCCCTGGGATTAGACTAGCCCCGTGACCCCCGCGGTAATGGGAGTTGGCCTTGTGTTCTTATTCTCTGTCTATTAAAGACCAGCTCAGGAGGCCCCCTGGTGTGGATCAGAGCCCCTCAGTGCAGCTCATGTTCGGCCCAGGACTAGACTAGCTCAGTGGCCCCAAAGATGGGGGGGGTCATCAGACTAGCTCAATGGGCCGCAAATAGGATCATAGGGCCTTGCGCCATATTAGCTCAGGGGGCACCAGGATAGCTCAGAGGGCATCAGATGGGCTCAGGAGGCACAATGGTGACACATGAGGCACCAGATCAACTCAGGGGGCATTAGTTTAGCTCAGGGACAATATACCTGCTCAGGGGCACCAGATCGATCAGCTCCGGGCCCAGATAAGCTCCTAGTCCCCAGACCAGAGTAGGGGTCTAGATCAGCTCAGGGAGCACCATATCAGCTCAGAGAGAGGGCAAGGGATCAGCTCAGTGGTTCCCGATCAGCTCGGGGCACAGATCAACTTGGAGGTACTAGATCAAGACAGGAGGCATTTAATCAGCCCAGGAGCCTCATACCAGCTCAGAGGCCTTCATCATCTTCAGTGGGCACAACTCAGTTAAAGGCCCCAGAGCTGCTGAGGAAATTACTTAATCAACTCCAGAAGGCCCAGATCAGCTTGAAAGGCACCAGATTGGCTCAGGGGCATGAAACTAGCTCAGGGGCACTAGACGAGCCCAGAGGGCATGAGATGGGCTCAGGAGGGAAAATGTTGGCTCAGCAGGCACCAGATCGACTCAGGGGGCATTAGTTTATCTCAGGGGGAAACATATCTGCTCAGGGAGAACCAGAATGATCAGCCCGGGAGCCCAGATCAGCTCCTAGCCCCCATACCAAAGCAGGGACATAGATCAGCTCAGAGAACACAAGATCAGCTCAGGGTGCACCAGACCAGCTCAGGGGGCACCAGATCATCGTAGCAGACATCAATAACCAGCTCAGGGGGCACCTGATCAGCTCAAGAGGCATCATATTGGCTCAGGGGACAGTAGATTAGCTCTGCAAGGCATGTGATTAGCCCAGGGGCTCAGATCAGCTCAAGCGGCACTCAAACAGCTAATAGGGCACCAGGCGAGCTCGGAGGCATCAAACTAACTCAGAAAGCATTAGCTAGGCTCAACAGGCACAATTATTTGCTCAAGGGGCACCAGATTGACTCAACGGGTACCAGATCAGCTTAGAGGGCACGTGATCAGCTCAAGTGGCCAAGACCAGCTCAGTGGGCACCAGATGAGCTCAAGGGGCACCAGACTAGATCCACCGGTACGATTATTGGCGACGATGAGGCATTAGCTGGTCACGGATTACGTGCCCATAATTTCCGGGGTGTTTGGAAAGGCGACAGAATGCCCTAGCTGACCAAAAAGGTACTAAATTATAAAACAATAGTTTTAATCGCTAAATGTGATCTAATTGCACCTAGGTTCGACGGCGTAGGGCAATAAATTTCGAGTTGCATAGCCCAAACGGGGTACACCACCTAGCGATCAAAGGACACTCAAGCACCGATGAGGGCAAGGGGGTGGATACGTGACCTCCTCGCTGCGCCCCTGTCCACGATTGAAATGTATCAGTTTTGTGGGGTCAAATTTTACCTTCAGTATGGCAGAGGGGATGGAGATTGAAATGAAAGCAAAGGACTTAAAGGGAATGTGGCACCTTTATAGCGGGATTTTAACTGAGATAGCCAAGTTTTAAAGCAAGTCGGAAAACCCGGCACTCCATATGTCATTTGTCTTAGAGCTCGATATTTCCGTAGAAAAAAGCTAAAACCTACCTGACACCAACCCCTCATCAATCCCTCGCCGGGCGGCAATTGTTGTGAGCTGCTGGTGTGACGACATATGCCGACGTCACGATGAGCATCAGCCAATCGAAGCCCTTGAAGCGTTTCAAGTATGGTAGTGGTTGCCAGATCGTGACATCGTCCACAGGCTTATATTTATTTCTTTTCTAGAGGAGTATTTTAACCCGCGCCCCACCGGGGGGTCCAGCGCCACCTTCGCCCCACCGGGGGCATCGATGGCCCCCATCTAACTCCGAAAATATGGGCGTTAGCGCAAATTAGCAAAGTGCAATAGAAAGCTCGCGTGAATTCAGTAAGAAATTACTTCACATGTTTTAGTGCTCAGGGCCAATGGTTTGACCTTCAGAGGTCAAATTAGGTCAAGATCGGCTATTTTCACTCAGGTTTACAGCTGGTTATACCAGTGGTGGAAACACTGAGCCAGTGGGATGCACAAACTGGCTCTTTTTTGGATAATTGCATCGTCAAAAAGTGTTTGTATGGATGCAATATAGGTCATGGTTACTATACTAAGGCAAACATCTCCGGCTAAAATCATGTGAGAACTATCTTATTAATTTCCTGTCTTGCTTTGTAGCGCGCTCCGTCCTTAAATGTTTTCAAGCTCTTTTTAACGGAACTGTGTATGAGTATGTGTGTGTGTCTGTGTAATAATAAACGTGTATGGCTTCAAATATGCAATGCTTAAGCAAACTGGGCATAACTCCCATGCCATTAGAGCTATTGAAATCTGGTAAAGTACATTTAATAGGAAATTGTCAGTCCTTTTTCTGCTATGTGGAACGTAAGGACCTCCCACCATTGGTTTGACCTCCAGAGGTCACCTCGTGACCTAAGATGACCTGAGGTCACGAAAGGTCAGAAAGTGACCTTGCCGAATATCAAATGAAAGCCAGTGACGAGACAAACATGATGGTGTTTGTTTCAGCGATCTAGCTTAATTAGGTCAAAAGTTATTGTCAAAATACTGTTTTTGACCCCTCGTGACCTTGGATGACCTTGGAGAGGTCAAAGGGCAAATATGGCCCTGGAATCCATGAAAGGGTGCCCAAGAATGCTTTTCTGATCAAGCTGAGCATTTCCAATCGCTTTTGTGACTTTTAGATCATAAGACAGCTTTTCCCATGCTTTTTCAATGGGAGAGGTCACCTCGTGACCTGACCTCAGGGCACGAAATCGAAAAATTCCGGATATACGCCTCGTAGACCCTGGAGGGGCCATAAAGTGTAGGAAGTTTCAAATTGATCGAATTCGAAATGTAGCTCTTACAGATCTCTAAAGTTGAAGTGAAGTGACCTTGGTTGACCTCGTCTGGTGACCTGACCTTGGGTGACCCGGGGTAAAAAAATTCAGGGATCATGGGAAAATGATGCAGTAAGAGGTAGAGCCCTCAACCGTGGTACTGCGCCTCTTCGTTTTTGTGCTATCCCGGAAAAAACCTTAGGGGGGCCATCGGTTGCCCCCGGTGGGGCGAGAGTTAAAAATAAAAATATTGAGCTTATTGTACATTTTTCAGAGAAATCGTGAGTGGTTTCATTATTTTCGGCTAAAAGTACGCCTAATTGCGCTAAATTCCAGGATTCGACCAAGGTGCCACATTCCCTTTAAAGGGAATGTGGCACCTTTATAACTTGATTTTAACTCAGATAGCTAAGTTGTATAGCATGCCGGATCTCCCGGTACTACCTGTATCACTTGTCTTGAAACTCATCCTAAGGTCAGGTCATCATCATCATTGTTACATCATCACTAAATAATCATCCGCAGGCAGATATTTATTTCGTTCCCCAGAGGCGCATTTAAAATATCAAGACATTGAGCCTATTGTACATTTTTTCATAGAAATAATGGACGCTTCCATAATTTTCGGCTAAAAGTTCATCTAATTACACTAAATTTCAGGATTCAATCAAGGTGCCACATTCCCTTTAAACGGAATGTGGCACCTTGGTCGAATCCTGGAATTCATTGTAATTAGGAGTACTTTTAGCCGAAAATCATCGATGCCACCATTATTTCTCTGACAAATGTAAAATAAGCTTAATATTTTTATTTTTAAAATGCTCCTCTAGGGAAATCAAAAAATCTGCCTGTGGATGATGTCATGATCTGGCAGCCACTACCACATCCAAAAGGCTTCAAGGGCTTCGATTGGCTGATACTCACCGTAACGTCAGCATATGTCGTCACACCAAAATGGCTGTCAACTGTGGCCTACTGCTAAGGGTACATGAGGGATACATTCCAGGTAAATTTTAGCTTTTTTCTTCGGAAAGTGAGTTTCAAGATAAATGATATATAGACTATCGGGTTTTCCGGCATGCTTTACCACTTGGCTATCTCAGTTAAAATCACGTTATGAAGGTGCCACATTCCCTTTAAACACTACGAGGAAAGAAAGTAAAAACACCGATAATGCTCCTAACAATGCGTGTATTGTTCTGTAAATATTAAGAAATATGGCACCCCCTTTGTACCCGTGCATGCCATTTATTTTTGCCCTAACGCCTTTTATTCTACTCTAACGCACAGGGGAGGTAAACATCAGTTCTGCAGTGATGAGCTCAGGGTGGCAATTATAGACTAAGAACGGCGCAAATTAGGATGGAAGTGATAAGCTGGGGGCGACAGTGGTTGGCCGGGGCGGCAAGAAACAAGGCAAAGTCATAAGTCGAGGGCGGCAGTGATGAGCTAGGGCCAATATCTATTAAATAGGAGCGGCGCGAACCAGAGTGGAAGTGATAAGGAGAGGGCGGCAGTGAAGACTCGGGGACGGGAGTTATGAACTAGGGGGCGGCACAAATCAGGGCGGAAATGATAATTTGGGGAGGGGGTAGCATTGATTAGCCGGGGGTTGAGTTATCACGGGTTGGGTTATCACGCATCAAGGCAAAGTGCATAAGCCGAGGACGGGAATGGTGAGCCGGGGGTAGTAGTTATAAACTACGGGTGGCACGAATCAGGGCGGAAGAGATAAGCTGGGACAGGGACGGCGGACTCGGGGGGCAGGGTGTGCAATTGCACACCCTGAAAAAAATGAGGGCGTGCAAAATTATATTTTTGCACTCCCGGTTTTGGCTTCGTCCGGGGAAGCGCCCCGGATTTAGGCAGCGCCCCCGGCCGGCCAAGATAACATTAGACCTAAACACCGCCTACCTGAAGAGGAAGGGCCCTCTGTGCAAAAATAAAAACAGTTTCAAATATGAATGGTGCCCCCTTTCATCAAAGCCATCCCACGGAGAGCAAATAGGCCCAATTTATCGACTCAACGCAGGGAAATTATGTCGGCGCCCCCCCGAGTGGGCACCCTTAAGGAGCCAAAGGTGCCCCCTGGGGATGGAGGCACCCCTTTTCCTGAGAAGGAAGGCGCCCCCTCCCGAAAATCTTGTACAACCGCCCGAAAATGGAATCCACCGTCCCCGAGCTGGGGGCGGCAGTCATGAACCCAGGGCGACACGAATCAGAGCGGAAGTGATAAGTCAGAGATGGCATTCATTAGCCGAGGCGATAGTGATGAGCTGGGGGCAGCATGAAACAGGGTGGCAGTGATAAGCTGGGGATAGCACTGGTGAGCCACTGGCAGCAGATATGAGCGGAGTGCTGTTTGAATCGGAGCGGCAGTAATAAGTCAGGGTTGGCAAGAATCAGGGTGGCAGTGATAGGTGGGAGGCGTCAGTGATGAACCATGGCGGCATAAACCAGGGTGGTAGTGATGAACCGGAGGCGGCATGATCACAGTGGTAAGACGGAGGCAGCATGAATCAGGGCAGAAATGCTGAGCCGAGGGGCGACACATGTATTGGGGGTGCTCTCATTGTGATTAGGGGAGCTCGCACACCCCAAAGAGATAACAAATTTCAGTCCTGGCTGTCACTAAAAGAGTAAAAGCACGGCAGCAGCAGTCTACCATTTACTCGGCTCGGAGAATTCCTCCAATAGACAAACAGATAAAGATTAGACGATTGTGGGCTGCTGTTAGCTTTCTGGAAGGGTGTTAACTGTGAAAAAACTGCGGAAACTGTGCAGACAGCAGGGCCTAAGTTTGACCGGCTTTGGGTGCCATGGCCGGACTGGTCTCCTCGGCAGTGATAAACCAGGGGCGGCAGTGATCAGCCGGGGTCAGCAGAGAAGATTCGAGGGAGGAAGTGTCTAACCAGACGCCGCTCATATGTGGGTTAATAAAAAACAGGGACAGCATTGATCAGCCAGGGGCGGCGTGAATCAAGGCAGCAATAATTAATCTAGGCGGAAGTTATGAACCAGGGGGGACAGTGATCAGCCAGGGGGCGGCAGTGATGAACCAGGGGCGGCAGCGATGAGTCGGAGCGGCGCACATTTGGGTCAAAATATGCCAGGGACAGCGATGAGCCAGAGACAGCATGAATTGGGGCGGCAGTGATAAACCAGGGGCGGCAGTGATCAGCTGTGAGAGGGTCCATCATCATACTTGAGGTTTTAGACCGCGCCGACATCTAGGGTCATACGGCGCCCATAACACTAATAAAATACGCCAATGGAACATTTCCGCACGAATTTTAACAAGTCAGGTGGTAAAACAGGTCAAGCTGTGAAAGTTTTATCAGAAGATTATATAAAACACAAAAGATGAAATAAAAATACAAATACTTAAATATGACGCAGACAATTTCAAACGGTATACTAAAGTCAGAGACTATAGGTAACATGAAACTCGACGTTATATAAAGCTTGAAAGACTACTAGGATGAATATAAGACATTAGAACTAACGCTCCTCAGACACAGGCGGATCCAGGATTGCCGATCGGAGGGGGCACCTTCCCGGGGGGGCGCCACCCGGACCAGGGGGGCGCCACTTATGACCGGCAAAACCTATCAGGTGGGCGCCAAATCCTATTGGTGGGCGCCGACTTTCGTATCCTGGGGGGGTGGGAAGCGACATTTCAGGGTGGCGCCATCGACCTTTCAGGGGGCGCCGAGGGACGATCGGGGGGGCACGTGCCCCCTTGTCCCCCTGGATCCGCCTATGTCCTCAGATATAATATGATGTTAGTGATATCCACAGAAGGATGCTCCCCCAGAACCTTCACCACCCAGATATCCCCCAGGATGCTCACTGCCCCCGGGAGACGGCAGTGATGAACCAAGGGCGGCAGCTATCAGTCAAGGGCGGCAGTTTTCAGCCGGGGGCCGCAGTTATCAGTCAGGGGGCGGTAGTAATCAGCCAGGGGCGGCAGTTATCAGCCAAGGGCCGGCAGATATCAGTCACGGGGCGGCAATAATCAGCCAGGGGGCGGCAGTGATCAGCCACGGGCGGCAGTGATCAGCCAAGGACGGAAGTTATCAGGCTGGGGGGCGGTAGTGATCTGCCAGGGGGCGGCAGTTATCAGCCAAGAGCCGACAGTTTTCAGTCAAGGGGCGGCAATGATCAGCCAGGGGGCGGTAGCGGTCAGCCAGGTGCGGCAGTTAGCAGCCAAGGGGCGGCAATAATCAGCCAGGGGGCGGCAGTAGTCAGCCAGGGGCGGCAGTAAGCATCCAAGGGGCGGCAGTTGTCAGTCAAGGGGTGACAGTGATCAGCCAGGGGCGGCAGTTATCAGCCAAGAGTCGGCAGTTTTCAGTCAGAGGGCGGCAATAATCGGCCCAGGGGGCGGCAGTTATCCGCCAGTGGTAGCAATGATCAGTCAGGGGGCGCCAGTAATCAGTCAGGGGGCGGCAATGATCAACCAAGGGGCGGCAGTTAGCAGTCAAGGGGTGGCAGTTATCAGTCAGGGGGCGGCAATGATCAGCCAGGGGCGGCAGTGATCAGCCAGGGGCGGCAGTGGTGCACGAGGGGCCGGAGTGATCAGCCGGGGCGGCAAAGATGATTCGGTGTGCGACAGTGACTTACCAGGAGGGGCAAGTATATGGGTGTTAAAATAGACCGGGGTGTTTAGCCAGGGCCGGCAGTGATAAACCAGGGGTGTCAGTGATCAGCCAGCTGATCAGTGATGAACAAAAGGCGGCAGTAACCATCCGGAGGGGGGCGGCAGTGATTAATTGCTGGCGACAGTGATCGGGCGGGGGCGGCAGCGATGTGGCGTCATAAATCAGAGGGAAATGATAAGTCAGGTGGCATTGATTAGCTAGAGGTGGAACCAATCAGAGTGGAAGAAATGAATCCGGGACGGAAAAAACTTGTGAGGGGCGGCACGAATCAGGGTGGCAGTGATGAGATAGGGGTGACACTCTTCAGGGTAGCGTTGATGAGCCATGGGCGGCACACGTATTGGGGGCGCTCAGCACATGATTTGGGGTACTCGAGCACCCCAAAGAGATAGAAAATTACACCCCTGGGTAAAAGGCGACGGGTAGGTAGTAAAACAGACCTTTTAGGTAACAGACGACGATTAGGTAACACAACAGACGCAGTAAAAGAAGTCTTCCCTTACTGAGAACACCTTGCACGGCTGCTGATTACTCTGTGATACAACCAAGATACATGAGCAGTTTCAGGACGCTCTACTAGCGCAGAGCTGCAAAAAATCTCAAATCTGTCGGGCACTTTCGAAAAAAACCTCCAAATCTGTCGGGTGGTTAGGATAGGACTATTAAAATTGTCTAAAACCCATTCAATTGGTAAAATGTTCCTACTCTTTTTCCACATTCTTAATAGAGAAAATACTAAAATTAGCATAAAAACTTCAAGTTTGGCACCAATGGATATTATTATCCTTATTTTTGTGCTCTGATCCTTATATGTGTGATATCCTTATTTTTCGTGCTCTGAAGCCGCCTATGGAAAATCTAAGTGGAATGACACAAGTCTATTAATTTTCAAAACTCTAGAACTGAGACTGTTCTTCGGGTTTTCAATTATCAGACACGCTCAGGAAATTAAGGTTATCGGCAGAAACCTATAACAAATTGAATACCGAACCACCAATTCCCATTTTCTGGAGTCACCATTGGTAAAGGAAATTTATTATTGGATGTAATTTGAGATTTGTGGACGTACAGCATACAAATAGTGTGTGTCAAAGTCAGCTCGACTGGGTCTTGAATAAGACTCAGTCTTGAATTCAGATGATTTAGGTCACAGGTGGAAATATGCAATAACATGAAAAGCAGCCCCCATTTTTCAGTCCTCTGCAGCCGCCATTGACAAAAAATGCTGCACTAGAATGAGAATAAGTGATATTTTGTTATTATGTTACATAGTCCGGCCCAGAATACTTAAAAAATATAGTTTGCAATGGAAGAAAGCTGACCTGGTTCCCATACCATGCGGTTACTTATGCCAGCTTCTGCAGATTTTCATGATTTCAGTTTTTTGGAGGTGGGAGGGGGTAATTTGGAAGGAACCCCCAAAATTTATATATGGATTTTGCTCTGATGGCCAGACAAATAAGATTGGAGGGGTACTTTTTTGATATTCGAAAGTGTTTTTAAGGATCATGGCTACTTGTAGTTGAATACAAACATGTAATATTAGCTTTCCATGACTTTAAATGCATGTTTACATGAAAAATTCTAAATTTTGAAGCTGTTGGCTATCTCGAAAGTTTTTCATGCATTGCCGTGCTCATTTCCATGAGGGTACGTGGTTTAGGATCTGAAGTTCATGAGGCTAATAAATAACCTTAAGTCAGTTAGATAGTAAATGTCAAATAAATATCATGTTTCCAAGGAAGTTAAGAGTAAAAGGAATGAGTAAAGGTTGCACTAGGCTGTGTTTTTGTTATATCTTTGTCCCCTTGACCTAGATCATAGGCATATTTAGGTAAGTGAATAAAATGAAATAGGAGAAATAGTTTGGTACTTAAAACTCAAATTAATGTGGAAAGGTGAAGAGTTTTGTTTCTTTGGCATCTACAAATCCACTGATGAAGGTATGCAACTTTTGTGGTTAATTCTGGACAAACAGGCATTGGATTTAAAAGAAGATGGAAGGAAAAATCAAATGTTTTAGTCTAATTTGACCAGTCTGCTGGTAAAATTCATTTTTCCCTTATTAATATCATTTAAAATTATTGATCAACAGTAAGCATAAAATACCGTGTGGAAATAAATGTAAGCTGCCGAAATTACAACGAACACCACATCACTTACTTCTTTGTTTTCTCCCCACACTGTTCTGATCTGCCCGCTGTTTGATCCATGCTTCCAAACGACCTCCTTGGCCAAAACCACTGTTCCTGAACTTGCAGGGCAGCCCAGAATGCTTGATTCGCTGATGCTCCTTAAAAAAACGTTTCTCGCCAAAATACCCACATCCCTCAAATCCACATTTAAGCTTGACACGGGACGGTGGAAGGGGCTTCAGCTTAATCGGAGCCATTTATCAGCCCTTCAACTATGGACGATGAAATCCAGGCTCAACCAGTTTACTCAAGATGTATACCAAAGTAATGCAAGAGAAAAATAATCAAAAACACAACCTTGCAACGTATTGCCTCCACCACACCACGGGATTCTAGGGCCTTGGCCTCCGCCATATCCACAACGCAACACACCAAACCGCAGGGCTGCTTTTCAAACCAAAGATACCTTTTACACCGGCTTTGCCGCAAGGGCGCTGTTCAAACAGCGCCCTTGCGGCAGCGTTGAGCGTACTTCCAAACGAAGGAAACGAAGGAAAAAATCTGTTTTGCCTGTCGCCTTTACCTTTACGGCGGCCTGTCGGGCCAAGCTGTCGCGTGCTATGGAATACAAATCGGGCCCGACAGGCCGGTGAAGGAATTTTTCCAGCAGAGGATATTCTGGGTGACGTTTAAAAGGCCCTCTGTGCATAAGGCCCTCTATTCAAAGGTTCCTCGATTCATAAGTCCCTCGAAAAAGACCCTCTGTGCATAAGGCCCTCTATTCAAAGGTCCCTCGATTCATAAGTCCCTCGATTTTCCATCGGTTCTTGCCGCACACTGGCTTGATATGGGAAAGGTGCAAATTCATGAAAAACTTGTTGAGTGAAAGAGGTGACAATTCTAATATTGAGTTTTTTTAGAACAAAAAATATTTTCTGCTTCCTTTCAAGATTTTTTTTCTCACAGATTGTAAGATCTGTCGCAAGACCATACCGTGCCCTAAAATCTGTCGGGCACTTTATGACCCGAGAGCCCGACTTTTTGCAGCTCTGTACTAGCGTACAGACCGTGGATACGGACTCTTCGACTCGTGTAACCGAACACACTCCCGGCCTTCGAGACTCCCGGTTGCATGAGTTGGTAAGTCCGTTCCCGTGGCAAGGGGGCAAATAGTAACAAGTGAAACTTACCATGTATGTGTGATTAGGTGACATTATTGCAAGGATGATTTCACACATATGTGCATGGGCGCCGAAAGCGGGGGGGACGGGGCGACGCGTCCCCCCTGTTGGCCAACCAGGGGGGACGTCCCCCCAAAATTTTGGGTCAATCGTCATTAATGCTATCAGGTACCGAATATGCTCAAACTTCGCCTCCCCCGGTCAGCATCAGCCCGGGTCCGTCCCTCCCCCAGCGAAAATTCTGTGGCGGCGCCCCTGCATATGTGCCACCCACACTGGCTGATAGAAGTGTCTTGAAAGAAGCTTCGGTATAATCGAAAGAATTCGATCATCAGCATTTAGAGCAGCAACGCCTCCTCCGGTCCACTTTGACCACTGAGCCAACCAAAATTTTGGCTTTAGTCTTTGATTACAGAGAAAAGGCTTTGCAAAAGTTCGGAATTCAAACTAACTTGTGTGAGGCACGACTATCTCACTGGTCTCTTTCTTGCTGTATTCTACGGCTTGCCTGGTAACACTCATTGTAGCTTCATGAATATTCAGTGCTTGGTGAAGCCAGCTGCAGAAGGTGGCAAATCGCCTTCAAGTTACATTTACCTGTTTATGGCCACGCCGGTCCTTCCGAAGGGGGTGGGGTCAGAAAGTCATTATTAACAGCCGATAGAAAATACAAACTACTGGACTGATATACTATGGACGCTAGGGTGCATCAAACGCCGCATGATTTTGCGATTTCGAGAAACTGGCTTTATTACTACTTTCGAGAAACTCTTAGAAAAATTACACTTTCTTGGAGTTCGTGGAAAACTTTATGACATTGTGTGTTCATACCTGAAAAATAGGTGTCAATTGACTAAATTTAAAGATATATTCTCAGATCGGAAAATAGTCACCACGGGAGTACCACAGGGTTCGATATTGGGCCCACTTTTGTTTATTCTATATGTGAATGATTTATATCGTGTTTCGGAACAGGCCGTCTTTTATCATTTTGCCGACGATACAGCCTTTGTAGTAACAGCGGAAAATCAAAACCTTTTGCAACAAAAAATAAACACTCTTCTACCAAAAGTGACGCAGTGGTTTCAATCAAACCGTCTATCGCTTAACGCCGAGAAAACACACTACCAAATTTATTCTAAAAGCGACTTTACTGACATAAAAATAAAACTGAATGGAGTCGAAATAGGAAAAGAAAAAGTGGTTAAGTATTTAGGTGTCCTGGTAGATGATAATTTGAAATGGGATGCTCATGTGGCCAACATGGCAGCTCTGATCAGTAGAAATCTGGGAGTAATGAGTAGAGCAAAATATTATTTAGAATCACGAGAACTTATCTGTCTATATAACACTCTTGTGCTACCATACTTCAATTACTGCGCAGTTGTATGGGGAAGCAATTATCAAACGCATTTAGATAAGCTAATGAAACTTCAAAAAAGGGCAGTTGGAATAATTATGAAGAAACCTTTTTACCATCCAACAAATGGACTTTTTGTTGAACTGAACTTGTTAAAACTCAATGATATTATTACTGAACAGAAAATTATAATTCTATCAAAAATTTTAAGTCAATCACTACCATTTGCCATCTCATCACTCCAGGGCATATTTTAAGGAATTGGGACTGGTGGGCATTCGGCTGAAAAGGGCACAAATTCCCACTAAAAGGGCACTCCTACAGCATCAAATGACTGGTGACTGGTGGGCAGTGGGCCGTCCAGGGCCGTTTACTGGCGGGCATAGCATGGGGGACTGGTGGGCAAAATGCCCACCACTTTGTAGCTTAAAATATGCCCTGCATCACTCTTTCAATATCATCGTCCTGCAAACACTCGCCTAGTACAACATTTTCATGTTCCTTTAGCAACAACGAACTACAGATCATTTTCAATATCATGTTCAGCTCCAACAGCGTGGAACCAGATAATATGTCCGATTTTTCCAAATCTTGATGATGTTCCATTGCAGAAATATACATTAAAGAAAATTATCAGAAAACATTTTAGGAACCAATATCGATCCCAGGAGGGGAATCAACAGTAAATGGATTCAGGTAAAAAATCAAGCTATCAAGTACTTTCTTTTTGTGATTCTTTTTCATCTCGCTGTCCAGTTTTCTCATAGCCATTGACTGATCAATTTTTTTTCTTTTTATGAGTTTCTTATTTAACCCTGAAAAACTTTAATCCACTAATACCAACTTCAGAGTACCCAAGTTTCTCTCGAATGTTACTAGTTCTACTATTCTTTTCGGGAGAGACTTGGGGAAATACTCAGTAAACAACTTTAGAATAAATGGAGCGGGGAGTGGTGCGACCTTCAATTAAGATATTAACATACATGTCCCAAATTTACAACTGGAAAATTTGTAGTTTGGTCGCATGGGTACGGAAGGGCACTCCTGCCTACATTTTAAATGGGTAGTGGGTTAAAAAAATACTAGTACTAATTTTGTTCATTCGGTTCTTAGAAGTCCAGATGTGAAGTTTTAGCATTTTTGAAAGTGGGCTAGGGGTCCACCTAGCGACCAAAGCTTGAAATTGTAGCAAATTTTCACGAAAATTCGCTTTTTAGGTATTTTAAAAGGTAATTACATTCACAACAATGCCCCAAAATATTTGCCCTAAAAGAGGTGCATTCAGTGGCTATCGAACGCACCCACTTTTGAAATCCTACGCCCATAAGTTTTTGAACTAGGATGCCATAGGTGACGAGACGTTATGCACCTTGCGCTTACTCTGAGCACTACACAAGCACAAGTCCTAAGGGCACGGTTATATTGTCAGCTCCCGATGAATCCAAAGTGCACTTTCCGTTATGCTCTAAGCATTTTCAGCAAGAAACATAGGGTGGATTTTTCACTTTCATCTGATAACAAAATATACTGGCGATGGCGAGCTGACATAATATAAATCATATACGTGTCAGATATAATAAAATAAAGTCATATCAAAGAGAAGTAGGAATAAACCCAAATATATATTTGCCTGGTTTAGCGTTTGTTTTCATTCAAGTTAATGTTTCTAGCATTATCCTAAGATTTCTTGGTTTCTCCCTACTACCAATAAATTGTGAATACGTCATTGTACCGTGTATTGCCATCACCGGTCACTCCTTGCGCTTTCGCTTTGAAGGCAGCCGCAGGTTGGGCACATCCCTGCGACTCTTCTCGACCACCTGGAGCACGTTCTGAAGGCTAGCTTCAGCCCGAGCGGACTGCAGGTAGTCGGTACTGAGTTTGATGACTCGCTCAGCTGAGTCATTTATGACGTTTACCGCCTGAGCCTTCACTTTCGAAGATTTGTAGGCCTGGGTCATCTCCCCAGACCGTGTTTCCACCTCTAGGAATGAGGTATCTACTTGGAGGAGCTGGAGAGTGAACCAGGAGTCCACTCCGACCAGGTCAGTCAGCCGAGTCTCAGCGCTGGGAGCTGCAGGAAATGTGGGCCTCTCAAAACCAGTTCCGTGTCGCTGACTTGGAGCCTCGGGTCTTATCTCTGGCTTGAGCTCCAGCAGCCGTACAGCGAGCTCCTCTCGCTGGTCATCGGGCACTAGGTCACTGAACAGAGCCAACGGCACCATCTTAGATGTGAGGTACCAAAAATGGAGCTGGAAGGCCCGGAGAGCGCTTTGACCGACTGCGTCATCTACAAGTTCCCTGTACTTCAGGAGTCGCTGGAAGAGCTGCAAATCGTGCCACGGAGCGTCAAACGCATACTGACACATCATCCACCATTGGCTGTATACATGGGTGACGAAGACGACAAAGCGTCTGAGGTTAGTCATCTGCTCCAATGACGGAGTGCCATTGTCTCGTATGTTGAGGATCTGGGCCTCACTCATACACATTTTGATTGAGTAAAGAACCTTGCTCATCCACCTAGCCTTGTGCATTGCACCTGGACGTCAGAACTTTACTTCTGGAGCCTCACTTTCCAAAAACGCGATGCTCAGCTGCCGGAACTCTTCGTAGTCTTCTCGAGCGTGCCTTGAACCGGCAGTCTGTTTGGCACCCTCCCGAAGCTCTGTCAAAAATGCGTGACCTTTTTGTGGACACTTAGTGATATCAAACTTTCCCTCTTGGCTGGTTTCCTGGGGCAGCTCCTGGAAGTGGGCCTGGTACCATTTGAACATTGAAACGTTCGGTGAAGAAGATTTCTTTATTCTCAGGTCGTGGAACACATGTGTGAGCACGGTCTCACCGATGTGATGCCGGCATGCAGACCAGAGCAATGCCCTGTTAAGCCCCTTCTGTATTCTTATGCACGCACCAGACAGGTGTCCCGTGTTTTGTAGCTGTGGTGTCAAACACCATGTTCACGACCTCATCTTTGCAGTTCCACTGCTCCAGAAGGGCGACGGTCAAATCGGATGTGAGACTCCCTGCCTTTTGGTAAGGAGTTTTCGCGTATTGGGGTGTACCGAGAAGCTTCACTTCCTTTTGATCTCCAACGAGGATGTTAACACGCTCCTCATTGATATTTGGGTTTGTCAGGGACGGCATGACCTTTGAGTCCCAGTGAAGTGAAACAAGTTGTGGGGGGTTCCACTCCTCATGGAGTTCTTGAGCTATTCGCTCCGCTCCAAACTGTCTGGCGCGGTCTGCCGTGGAGTATGACATGCTGATATTGTTCGGATCTCCTCCTGTTTCCTCAATTAGGGCCGTCAGAAACGCGGTTTGTTGACTGGGAGTGATCTTCAGACGGGTCGCCATCTGGATGATTGATGGACGGCTCAGGATATCATAAGGTATAAATATGGATGTGCCTGTCTTTACAGACCGGCTATGACTGCGAGTCTTTATTTCGTTTGCGTCATCGTCTGCAACTGCGTTACTGCCGGTCGTTTCTTCAGGAACATCGGTGTCTTCGGCATCATCTTGAAAAACCTCATGGCTAGAACCAGCAGCCAGATTGTCGTTTTGTGACAGCAGGTCCTCATGGCGACGCTGTAGCCTTTCGTCACGTTCAAGCCGACGCTTGACTTTTCCGGCGAGTTGTCTATCGTGGGCCCCAAGCGATGCAACCCGATCGGTCTTCATCGATTCTAAGAAAGCCCAGTCCTCTTCATTTTGGATCAAATGACCCGCGTCCTGTGGCCAGGCAGGAAATGTGCTATAGAGGCGCTTATCCATTTCCGCTATTTTTTCATGGTAGCCTCGCTGGATCTTCGGTGTTGGGGAATTTCCCGAAGACGCTGGTTGTCCTCCCAAAGCACAATCATCTTGCGAATCACCCGAACCTCCGACAAAATAGGAATATTGGCCTTTTGGTAGAATTCCACCAACTGTGCGTAAACTGCTTCAGACATCTGCCATTTAGCTAGGTTTGTCCCTTCTTTACGAACCTCTTCTAACTTGTGCATCATGCACTGAAGAACTTGGCCGTTTGTAGGCAGACAGGACCCTGTGATGACACCATCATATCTCAAGTTGCTCTTCACACATCCAAAATACTTTTGCGAGCTGCGAGTAACAGGCCGGCTCGTGGGTTCGCCAATTTTCTTCGCGCTACGGTCCATGATGATGCGTGGCTCCTGGGGGTAAACAGAATCGGGTTGGGAAAGGATACAAGAGACAGGTGGCAGGGTAGAAACGAGAACAGAAGAGCATAATGTACGTAAATTGTCCACAATGATTTTACTGTTTTGCATAAGGGCACGTAGACAGGCTCATTGTTGGTGAAACGCTTGAAATTATAAATGGATTCAGGCCACAAATTGTGTACAAGGCCATGGTAATAGCAACATCGTTATATGCCCTACTAGGTACTGATTAGCTATTTTGCCTTACCTACTTGGATGATAACAAAATTCCCTTCTGACTTACACGGCTTAGCACTGTTTCCTCTTGAAATCGTAGTACTAAACGAACAGTTTTAGCGGAGGCGTAAGGTATGAATTTGCTAGCAAACTGACAAAGAGTTATGCGCTCAAATTCACCGGAAGCGGGAGATCGGTTAGGATTTCCAAGAACAGCTGTCGTCAGTATGCCCTTCCGCATGCGTTAACAGGCGATGAGCAACACGCAACAACGTAACGCAGGGACACAACTTTTTAAACCGAGACGATGGCGTGCATCTAGCATGCAGGCAATGAGTTACTGAGAAGAAGCAAAGGATTCATTACCAGTGCGTACTAAAAATCACCGCCATTATGCCTTAGCCCATGCGCGAACTGACTGTGTCCAACGCGGAATAACGTAACACGCGACGAAATGTCGCAGTAGGAGCCGAAAGAGTTCATTTAGCACATAGGCTATGAAATTGGAAACGATGATGATTGGGGTTTTACGGTACGTCAGCTGCTGAAGCTATATGTTTCCAATGA
>JAOTON010001360.1:0-136772 GCA_034440635.1 Lepas anatifera
CCCCCTCATTTTATGTAATCGACCATGCTGGATTCAAAAACCATAATTTTATCCGTCTCAAATAGCGACAACCCCCCTGTACATACCCCCTGAAGTTTGTTATGTAAAAATAGACCAGCTCAACCTACCACACAAGCAAAAGACCGACACTGACAGCTTTTTGTGGCTCTTTATTCACATGGAGCTTAAAAACAATGACCAACGTGATAACGGCTCAGTGAATGACTTCTCTTGTTCTGCTAACCTGTCTGGCAGGGGCAGAGGCTGCCAGTTTTTCATGAGGGTCAAATTCGCGAGGGCATGAGTTGCACCAAAGAATCGGTGGCACTACATCAGGAAACCAAAAACAGATGGCGGGTAACGACGGTTTGTTCAAGAAAGCCTAAGGAACAAATTCATGTCCATTTCCCTACATCCCTTGATTTAGCCTGCCCAGATAGGTAGACTAAACGCAAGTTAAAAGTTTTGTTTTGGTGCCGAGCTATACTTTACTAGGCCGGTAAAAAAGTTCAAGGGGAGTGAATAAAGAAAAATGATGTGCCCTGAACATGGTCTGCTTCATAACGACTCCTCCCTTTCTTGTTAACTAATTCAATGAACTATTACGTTATTTTTAAAAGTTAAAGTTCTGTATCTGAGATACTTCACAGAATTTAGCTTAATAACTATCGCACAACATTGCGTAAAAATTCGCTCGTCATGCCGATATTCTACAAGTTATTTCGAACCGAATAAGTACGGAGGTGATCGGGGTTGCTCATTCATTTTTAGGTTAGGAAAAATGTTTCGCCGTTTTTAGCCCTAACCCAATTTCTCCTTTTTGAGATCCTGCTCCTGAGCTCTTTTTCTTAGCCCGTGGATCCTAAGAATAATTACGTATTAATGTTGGCAATGTCTGTAGAGATGACCAGATCACATTCCAAGAGGTCCATTTACGGAGTGGACTATGTGGAGAGAGGACAAATTCAGGCAAGGCATTCCTCCCACAAACAGTGATGTGCTCCAGAATATGATGTACTCCACTTCGTTCCAAACAGGGTGGACAAGTCCAGCGCTCTTAAAACGAGGCGGCCCTTCTTTTAGCTGAGGTTATCCAGGAGTATTTCCTGTACTGCAGCCGTTAACAATAACAACACAGCACATCAAAAAACACATACTGGAGCTCTATGGGGATTTTATAAACGTAGCTCAGACGAAAACAACGTCAAAACGAAAGTTTTCCCAAAGAGCTGGATATTTCAACAAATAAGTCGATAAAGTGTTTGATATTTTCTGTGAATACTCATCACCCGCAAGAGGCGTGAGAAATTACATGGGGTAAATATGACAGATGAAGAGTGACAGTTTTTTTAAAGGACCAGAGGAGGTCAGAGGCAGGTGCTCTGTGAAGAATTTGTGGACCAAAATGGATGAAGACAATGGAACGAAGACACAATTGCTTAGCGGCCAAGGATAAAATGCACGAAATGGCCGAAAAAGTGAAAGAGGCTGGAAGCGAGGGGACCGAAAGTCAGGACAAGCCAGAATCAGACCAGGATGGAGCAACTGATGTGGATCTAGCTGAGACTTTCTGTCCTGATCATGATGACGCTGGAATTAAAACTAAGAAAAATTGTTTCAGAAAGCGCCCTTCGTCGTCTGGGACTTCTGTTATGGAGCCAGGTGATGAGCTACCGCACACATGTCGGCATATTCCAGAGCGCATCCGAAAAGTGGGGCCAGAGTTCTACGAAACAGTCGACAATCTAAAGAGCTGTTGTCATACGTCGGAAACTCAAGCCGTGGCTACCGTTATCACTGTCCGTAACCGGATGTTTGACAGACATTGGCACGCTCATGATGTTCCCGACAAATGGACCTCGACGCAATTGTAGAAAGAGGTTATGGACTCCGGACGAACAGGCTGTTGTCACCCAAGATTACTTACACTTACAGTTGTCACCTACTGTAATGATGGATCGAAGACCCGGGGCACAGACCTCACCAACCTAAAAAGAAGTTTATCTGAGCAGCATCTCTTGTAGAAAAGATGTTACGTTTGCAGAATTCAGCAAGGCCAATCAGGTGGCCTCCTTCCATAGTTTATAATCACTTCATACTCGTCGCGACAACACTTTAAAAGCCACCTCAATAGTGTGGAAATGTGAGTAATACATGATACAAGATGGCCTCACAGATTTCGGTCGTTTGAGCTCCGTGGAGAACTGAAGTATTTGAAAGAATAAACTGGCAAGGGTCACGTTTTGCTTTTTTCACGGTCGATTGTTATTGGCATCTTCGCAGGCTATCAATTCCGATCCGATGGTCCGCTCGTGATATTCTATTTGTAAGGATTCAGGTGTGATTGGGTAAAAAAACCTACAAATGATACAAATCAACAAGCGCTCCGCTGCAGGCAGAGGTCAGCATGGGACAATACGTTGTGGACTCCATCTCTGGAGGGCTAAAGGTCTTAACAATAGCTATACCAATTGCATGTATAAAAGGGACAGAAAATAAGCAAAACGCTTAGTTTGTTCTGTATCATTACCATGTCAGTGGCTCCGGTTGACTCCTCGGGAATTTTTTCCTCTAAAAATGTGGTCATTGTAACGACCTGCCGAACGTAAATTGTTTCCCATCTACAACCAGAACAGGTATCAACGGCAGAGTACTGCTATGTCTAACACCAATGCTACTGTTTCTCAGTGTTGGTTGAATTAAGTCATCCGATGACTCACTGCAAGTCATTATACTATACTGGCTACACGCACGGAGCCTATTCCTGCATTCCAAACTTCAGAGGGTATGTACAGGGGGGTTGCTCTCATCTGACGAAAATAAAACTATGTTTTTGGATTCAGCATGGTCGACTTCATAAATTGAGGGGGCGGACAAAGAAGTTTGGATTATCACCACCTCCTAATAATAGCAGCGAGTGACACCACTCTTCGCTACCAAGGAAGGCTTGTTGGTGATGACAACATCAATGAGAGTCCTGGCTGGTCGGTACGTCGGTACTGTTTCATTGCACACATGGAGATTGTATGTCCGAATCACGTATCGGAGCTTGTGAGTTGGTGTGTTAGCTCCGCATTCTCTCTTCAAAAGGCAGGCGTTCAGGTCACCCGCCAAAATCACGGTTTTCACTGGATACGCTGCCATTATAAACTGCAGCTGTCCTTCAAGGTCGTCAAAATCGGCGGTCAACTGCTGGGTAGTGTTCGTTGGGTGACGATATAATGAGGCAATGATGATTCCCGTTCGTTTGCCCACTCGAACAAGCCCCCAAATGACTTCCAGATTTGAATTATTTTTGGCAACGGTGGTTGGGGTTGGAATCATCTCTATGTATACCCCTTCTCGCACCAGCAAAGCAACTCCACCGTGTCCCTTGGCGAGCTGACTGGCCTTATAGGTCGGTCGTGTCGGTGTAATGTGTATACGTCCATTTCCAGTAGACGTGATGGGACATTATCGGTGAGCCACGTTTCTGACAAAGCCAGGATATCAAATCTGTGTACCTCACATAGATCGACGCGTAACTCCGGTAGCTTAGGCTTCAGAGATTGAATATTCAGCTGTCCAATAAGGATTTCTGTCCACGCTTGGGTCCGTTGGGGCCGATCCACTTGACACCTCCTCGGCTACCTCTGGCCCGCCGCCGCCTATCCGCGCGTGCCGGGCGTACGCCCGTCTCACCCAGGTTCGGTAGTGCAGGCACCCGCACAACGGTAGCCGGCGCCGGCGCGGCCGCTGTGACGTCAGATGTGTCTTGGTTTGCCCTTGACCTAAGGTCGCGATATGCCCTAAGGGCATTCGCGGACGATTCTGCCAGGGTTTGTGGGCAGGGAAAGCAGCGCGTACGATGATTTGCAGTGCTGACGTCACGATGAGCATCAGCCAATTGAAGCCCTTGAAGCGTTTCAAGTATGGTAGTGGTTGCCAGATCATGACATCATCCACAGGCCTATATTTATTTCTTTTCCTAGAGGAGTATTTCAAAAATCAAAATATTTAACATATGGTACATTTTTCAGAGAAATCATGAGTGGTTTCATTATTTTCGGCCAAAAGTACGCCTAATTACACTAAATTCCAGGATTCGAGCAAGGTGCCAGATTCCCTTTAAATGTTATCTTCATCCGACAAATGTTCCTATAGAGTTATACATATAATCAGAACGGTATTGATCCCTTCTTTTCGATGGTGAAGCTAAAAAACTACCCATGCACGATTTCCGTGGTAATTTAAGCTGCTGGATTTTTCTGCTCGCCCGTAAATCGGACAATTTTAACCTTCCATGACTTCCCATCGGCTTATTTTAAAGCGAACTTTCATGTCGAAGCACTAGATGCCCAAAAGACGAGGCCAAATTATCGAAATGGTCACTATGTTACGTGAAAGTTGACTGAGTAAAAATTGGAAAGCAAAATAACACAATTTTAGATTATTTTTGGCATCCTGAAATGTTTAAGGCAAGTTCATTTTGTTCTAGTCCTCGGCGCTTTCTGGCGAATTGAAAAGCATTTTGGTATAAACCTATAATTGATCTTAGATTAATTATTAGTTATCTAAATATTTAAATGTAATACTATAGTTCGTATTATCTTATATCACGTTTTACATTATTATAGTATTTGTCTAATATCATACTTCGAACCTATACTTACTCTAAGTTTTCAGTAGGCTTCCGGATTTTGTAACAGCCGTGAGACAGTATTATCTCATATTCTCTCTCTCTCTCTCTCTCTCTCTCTCTCTCTCTCTCTCTCTCTCTCTCTGTCTCTGTCTCTGTCTCTCTGTCTCTGTCTCTGTCTCTGTCTCTGTCTCTGTCTCTGTCTCTGTCTCTGTCTCTGTCTCTGTCTCTGTCTCTGTCTCTGTCTCTGTCTCTGTCTCTGTCTCTGTCTCTGTCTCTGTCTCTGTCTCTGTCTCTGTCTCTGTCTCTGTCTCTGTCTCTGTCTCTGTCTCTCTGTCTCTGTCTCTCTCTCTCTCTCTCTCTCTCTCTCTCTCTCTCTCTCTCTCTCTCTCTCTCTCTCTCTCTCTCTCTCTCTCTCTACTGAGACCTTGGTTTGGTAGGTCATCGGTTAGCCGGGTTCATATCTGGCTAGACTGCGCCGCACGGTCCAAGGCGCCGCAGGGTGGGACCGCACGACGACTGCTATCACTGAGCATCAGGTGCCCCGTGCACGCGCGAGATGTGTTCTGGGTGGCCTTAGCCTCGCCATCCAGCACTCTAATACTGGGTTTCCAGATGGCATACTTTTAGTAATGGATACCCTGAAACTGAGCGCATGGGGCTTTATTACAAAGCCAAGAGAGAGCCAGTGTTCGCTATGAAGCTTCCCTCCCCATAGTGCCCGGCTCGGGGGCCTCCGCGCCCGTAAGCTTACACCAAGTGAGCTGAATAGAGAGCAGACAGTGTGCGCTGTTAGATGAGAAGCTGATGGCACATACGATCCCACCGACAGTGTCAACTGAATGACAAGTTGTCACACGAAATACACGATGGATTCATGACACGGCACGAGGCTAGCATGGTAACGATCGGGCCTGAAGGTGCAGGGCAGCCCCGGACCGGACGATGTTTTTTTCAGAAAGAAGCCACCTCCGAGCTCGGAGCCCCTGATTGGACGATGCTTTCTCAGGAAGAGGCGACCTCCGGGCTCGAGCTCCCTGATGGGTCGATGTTCTCTCAGGAAGAGGCGACCTCCGGGTTCCCTATTCTGAGCTCACTGCCTCTGACGCAGCTTCATCGGAAACGGACATACCGAGATGTGATAAGTGCGTGTGCACATGGCCAGGGTTTAGCCAGAGCTGCAGATGGAGCCGCCCGGGGCCCCTCATTTTCTCGGGTTTAGTGTATAGGTATGGAACACAAGCGTCGCCACCGGCAAAACTACAGACGGGGCCAATTCATCTTCGACCTGCTGCTGGCAGCAAAATTTCCCCATCGAAAACGTACGACTCGTCGGACTTGAGCTCATTGTTGCTTTCTGCATTGCCTTGTGCAAATTTCTAGTTTCTTCCCAATTTGGAAAACGCTGACTATTTCAGCGTTTTCATTTATGTATCGTACTTACGTAAGTTTTCGAAAATAAAAAACCGACAAACTTGTTAAAAGATCCATGAAAAACTAACAAAAGAATGCAAAATGATAATTTAGCATCACTGTTGCAATTTTCCCGGTAAATTGCGACCTTTAGAACTCGCTGCGGTCGAACGCGCTCAAGCCGTTGGCTTTAAAACAATCCATCTGTGGTGGGAGCCTCTCAAATTGCCTGCTCTCCCCGCGGAACCATGCTGTCGCCACCCAGCGCCGCGTGCGAGCTTTGCATAGAAACACGAGATGGAACGGCCGGACCGACGCTAAGCTAACGGTACATTGGGCGCCGCGTCCTGCACATTCAATGATTAGGTTCTGTCGTTACCTGAATAACAGCGATGGTCTTGTCGGTATGTTGTCGGCTGGCTGCTGCTGCAATTGTGCCTCGGAGGCTGACCGTGCATTTTCCTCACGGGATAAAAACCCAGAGACCTTACTGTACCGGAACTGCTCAGCTCTAAAACTGCGGGGATCAGCGCAATCTTCACTCTTCAGTGTACTCCTTTACCTGGAGTTAAGTGGAGTATATGTACATCGTGCAGTGTGGTCTAATTATTATGCCGTACAAACATAATAACTGACTCTATTGATTAATTACCACTGCTGGCAGCATACCCGAGCGGTCCTTCACTAGGACTGAAAAGAACGGAACTCAGTCTCTTCATTCCGAGTTTGGTAGGGACGCTATAAAAACCTATCATGAATCTCACACATGAGACATGCTAGCAAATAAATGAAAAAATAAGAAGAGTTAACTGCAAAAGATGACGCAACCTCTCTGAAAACACTCCAGGCGGCCAGAACAGCGCGAACCGGCAGCGGTCCACCCAGTGTTTTGTCGGCCGGAGGTGGCGATAAGCTGGTTGTTTCATGGGCAGTAGCAGGACTGTCATCATGCCGGCAATATTAATTACGCCATCGCCATCACAGCGGAGATACCAGCACAGCAACACTTTGAAAGGTACAATATCGACAGCGTTCACCGGCACAGTTGGCACCTTATGGAAAGGATAGCTTTCAATGGCGAGAAAACGAAACACCCCGAGTGGCATTTATTGCGTGTACTACTGGTGAACGATTTGGCATCAACGCACAGTGGAGGAAGGGATTCCTAAATCTGCAGCCACCCCTTTCCCCACCCTGAGGCCTGAGATCTTGCAAACCAAGACCGTTAGAAAACGCTCGTTTGTTTGTTTGTGAGGGTTTTGGTAATCTACATTATAGCCAATTTTCCTTGGCCCAGGAAAATGTATTTAGGGACAAACGAGGTCATAAAGGTCAAGCTTGGGCCGTGCTGAGGACCTATTTGGGCATACCGTAATTATGCAGAGAAAGTTGTGAATACACTGAAAGCGGAGTAAGGTCCTGGAAAGACGGTCCCATACAATTACTTCTGAAATTTTGGGGCCAAGGCCACTCAAGCAGGGTCTTGAAATTGCTTTCACGCAAGGTGGAGAGTGAGGCCAAAACCCAAAAAGAGGCCAAAATCCCCCCGCTTTCTTAACATGCCTCATTTTTGTCATGTAGTATTTCCAGGCTTACAAGCCCCATCACAGCCTTTTTCCTGGACCTGTTTATTGCGTCTTACCAAACTTTTAGAGTAATACTTTAATTTAGGACTGTATTTATATGCCTTCATAATACAAGCAACAAGTACCACCAGCTTGTTTTGTTTTGACTGACAGTAGATGAAAATATCTGCTGTAGAATGGAAGTGAAGAATCATCATTCTGCTATCTCCTAGTGGAATGAAAACATTCTGACGCTCCGCAGTTGTAGGTACCTCATAATTCAGTGGCGGTGGATAAAGGGGGGGCAAGGGGGCAGTTGCCCCCCCCAAATTATCAGAGGGGGCCCCTGGAAAAATACGCAATTTTAGCTTGGTTCTTTTCTGAAAGTTCATGAACGACCTGACTGAGCCCTCAACAGTTTCTCGACTCGGACAGTCTCCGAGCTTCATCTCAGGGTCCCTGAGCTTGGGCTCAGGGCCCCCTAGCTTGGGCTCGGCACCCTCTAGCTTCGCCTTTAGGGGCCCCAAGCTTAGCCTAAAGGGGCCCCTGAGCCTGGTCTCAGGAGGCCCAGATCTTGGTCTAAAGGGATCCCGAGCCTGGTATCAGGGCCCCCACTCTGTTTCAGGGGCCCCTGAGCTTCGTCTCAGGGACCCCCAAGCCTGGTCTAAGGGGCCCCCAAGGCTGGTCTCAGGGCACCCAAGCTTAGCCTTAGGGAGCCCCCTGAGCTCCGGTCTCAGGGGCCCGGAGATTGTCTAAGGGGGTTCTGGAGCTTGTCTAAGGGGCCCCCTGAGCTTGGTCTCAGGGGACTCCAAGCTTAGTCTCAGGGGACTCCCGAACGTGACCTCATGGGGGTTCCGAGATTGGTCTCAGGGCCCCCAAAATTGGTTTAAGGGGGGCTTCCAAGATTGGTCTAAGGGGCCCCTGAGATTGGTCTAAGGGGCCCCCGAGATTGGTCTTAACCTTCGCCCGGGTGGGGGTCTTTTAGACCCCCCTCGGGTTTTTCCGAAGTGGCCAAAAAACGGCGGCGCGCAGCGCCGCCAAACCTGGTCTGGCTGTTCCTTCATCCTTCTTACATCTTTCCTAAAATTTTTAGCTCAAGGTCATATCAGGTCAGGTCACCAGGCCAGGTGAAGTGACCTCACCTCAAACAATGCTTAGGACCGCATAACTAAAAGAAGGGTTAATCGATCAAGTTGAAACTCATACAACATATTGGGCCCACCAGGAGCTACAACATTTGCTCTGGGATTTTTGATATTGGTGACCTAAGGTCATGTGCAGAGCATGACCTCCCATTGTCAATACATGGGGAAAGTCACGAAATGAGCTTTTCTCAGTAAGTATGGATGGAATCAACTTCAAACATCGGTTACGACTTGCTCTTAGCCCATTTCTGAAAGAGATGCCAAAAATTTTGACTTGTGACCTTTAAAAGGTCACCCTAGGTCAAATAAGCATCTTTTGGTGTTTTACTCTATAAATTTTGAATTAACAAAGATAAAACTTTTATTTTGTCACCGAAGTGTTTGTATAGTCACTGCAAGTCAAATGATATACATCATGACTATACCAGGTCAAGTTGGGTCAGACCGTTGACCTGGGTCAGGTCAAATTCTTAAATTTGACCTGGGATAGCAATATTATATATAATTGGATTCGTATTGACGAGAGGATTGCAATGGTGCATCAACTATGGCTGTATCTTGTTTGGTTTGGAAGTTATTAGCGAAAAAGGAAACGCCCTTATGCATGGGTGGCTATGGACATTCCCAAGAATATGCCCAATATTCAGTGACCTGTAGCTCCTTAGGCTTTGACCTGACACGAAAATGAATGCCACTGTAATGAAAGAGCAACTTAAGAACTTTCGAATGGTGTTAGAAAAATGTTTCTAGCTATCATAGTTTCTGAGATATATGAGGTTTTCTTAGTACACCTCATATTAGGGATTTTGACCTATTTTGACCTCTGGTGACCTTGATATTGACCTGACAAGAAAATGACGGAGGTATTTTCGATATCATTTTTGAAGAACTTTCGATTGCCGTTTTGCGCTTGTTTCTAGCTTTCTTAGTTTTTGAGATCGTGGGGGTCTTTTTAGCCCCCCACCAGGGCGAAGGTGGCTCGTACCCGCCACCGGGGCAAGGGTTAAGGGACCTTAGCTTGGTTTCAGGGGCCTCCAAGCTTGGTTTCAGAGGCCGCCAAGTTTGGTCTCAGGAGCCCCTGAGCTTGGTCTCAGGGCCCCTGACCTTGGACTCGGGGGCATTCGAGCTTGATCTCTAGGAGCCCCCCAAGCTTGGTCTCAGGGGGCCCCCAGAGCTGTGTCTCAGGGCTCCAAGCTTGGTCTCAGGGGGCCTCCGAGATTGGTCTAAGGGGCTCCCGAGATTGGTCTTAGGGGGCCTTGAGCTTGGTTTCAAGGGCCTCCAAGCTTTAATTCAGAGGCCCCCAAAACTTAGTCTCAGGGGCCCTGAGGTTGGGCTCGGGGGCCTTCGAGCTTGATCTCTAGGAGCCCCCAAGCTCCGTCTCAAGGAGCCCCTAGCCGTTTCTCAGGGCCCCGAGCTGGGTCTTGTGTGTGCTCAAGTCAGTATGCCTGTCATTTGCGTTTTTTCTGTGCCGACATAGACGACAGCATCAAAGCGCCTCCAGTTCTCATTCTGCGGGAGACGGAATTTTCCGAAACAAAAGTACTCAGAATATAATAATTCGTGTTACCAACCATGTTTTATTATGTAGATGTATACGAAAAAACAGCATTCATTTTTTAAAAGAACTATTTGCCTCGGAAGGCCGTTGTTGTACCGTTATTATAATTTTGCTAAACTCCGAACGTGACGCTAGAGCTTAAAGCTTTGACGTTCAATGTCCGAGGCTTACGTGAACCTATAAAACGCAGATCCATATTTCGAAATCTACACGTTAAATACGCTGCTTATTTTGCTGCACTACAGGAAACATATTCCATCTTGGAATCCGAGATCGTGTGGAAAATCGAATGGGAAGGCAAAACCTTGTTTTACACGGGCCAACTAAACAACAGGGAGGAATAGACATTTTTTACTGTGCCAAATACAACTTTTACCATTTATGACGCTTATGGAGGAGCGGAACCAGGATTTTGCAAGGGGAGAGGCTGAGCTTTGAAAAATGGCGAAAAAGGGGGAATAGGGCGAAAAATGACAACAATGGGGCAAAGGGGCTGAAGCCCCTCAGCCCCCCTGGATCCGCCCCTGCGCTTATGCCTCTGACCTCAGGCAGCAAGTCCCAACCAATAAATTGCAGTTTTTAGGGGGCCCTTGCTGCCGAGGGGGCCCCATCGTCAAGGGGGCCCCCTGGAAAAATTATTGCCCCCCATCCGAAAAGAGCATCCGCCGCCACTGCCTCATATACCTATAGATAGGATTTCATAACCCTGAATCTCAAACCCATTAACATAGAACTAAGAAGCTACATAATTTCTAATGTTTAGATATAGAATACACTAATTGGCCCTGATGCCATAGTAAATAGCCAACCAGATAAAATCCCTCTTCCCCTTATTTTGATGTTCTTCAACTTTACCCATGCAAGCACCACACAGGCTATCATTATCTAATGCAAGACGTGGGGTTTAAACACTCAACCGCTGCCAGGATTATTTTGCTTTGCTTTAATGTGTGAAAACCACCAGCCTATATTTGTATGTACAATCAGTTCAGATTAAGAAAATAGCAACCATACCCAGCCTTCAAAATCATGAGCCGCAAAAGGTACAGTCTGAGCTTTCCTCCGAGTTGTGGAAAACTTTTGCAAGGTATTATGACCTCACCCAGTACTGTACTGAGCAGGTAGGTACTCATCTATCTCCTATAGATATTTAACACGCGCATTGACGGGGGTCTGAGCCACCTTCGCTTTGATGAGGGGTACCTAGGGCTGCCCATTTTACTTGCACCTGCAGGTTTCCGAAATAGTCCACCAGATTCCCATTATTTGGCCTAAATTCTACTCAGAACTGGTTTTGCTTTCTTCGAAACTCAAAAACTGACCATGCGCAGCGAGGTTGAAGATATCCCCCATATCGCACGAATACCCCAATCTATACCATGAAACATAAGCTATCAAATATATCTAGCAAAAAGACTACTGGTTATATTCACCCACCTCGTTTATTGCGCTTCATTGAATACGAATCCGACAAGAAGCTTACGTGTAACACAGTACCAAGTCACAGTCATTCACAAGAAGCATTAATAATTGTTGGGGTTTAACGACGCACCAACTGCCAGGGTCATACGGCGTCGCCAACTCTCACCCTGTTGGAAGGGATTTTGGGGATCAGATCGACTTATTCAGAGGCTCCGCCGGGACTTGAACCGGGACCGGTGGCTTAGAAGACAACGGTGCTATCCACTAAGCCACCTCATCCCCGACTTGGTACTGTGTTACACGTGAAATTTCATTCGTACTCTATGAAGCGCAATAAACGGGTGTGGCTATAAAATCGATAGTCTTTTTGCTAAACATATTTGATAGTTTATAGGTTTCATGGTCTAGTTTACAGTATTGCATGAGAGTGATGCAGCGGGTCTTAACAATAGGATGAAACCCATAAAAGTGACTTTTTAGAAATGATGTCAAATGGATATGATATGTTTAAGAATTCATTGGAACACGGGAAACATTGCTTACTTCCATTTACCGTGCCACGTCGATTTCGCGGCTGCTGAAACAAGACAATTCTTTCATATCATTACATACTGCAATATTACTAAAAAACAACGGCATGATTCCAAACAAGAATCGCAAATACTAACAGCTAGCCATCGTTGCATTGTTACCGCTCAGATTTCTGTGACCTTCTGGTCACAGAAATACGGCTCTAGCTGGTCCAAACAACATAGTGCGACCATGTTAATAACGGTGTGTTTTGAAAATAAATCCCACACAAAGCAAGTTTTCTTAAACCAGCAAAAAATTGCTATCAAGATCAGCTGGAAAATTGTAGCGGAAAGTTGAGTGAGTGTCCTCTATAGTCTATAGTGAGTGTCCTCTAATGGAATTATCAGGTTGGCATCCGGAGACCGAAAACAAGTTATGACAGCTTTAGTCCTTCTGATAACTAGCGGAGGACAAAAATCGTGAATTTGTTTTGGGTCATCGCATGCCAGCCTAATGCTGTTCCCATTTACATAATATAGAGGATAAAAACTGGCGATTTTACATATGTGTACGCAATAGCACGTAACATGGCGTTAGCTGCAGTTGTCAATATGCTGCAAATCAAACACGTTTCCGTATAAATCGCAAGTTTTACTCAGCTTATTGCTTTTGGTCAGATTTGCCGGCTTTGGGGTCATTTGAACCAATTGTACTGAGCATCAGAGCCATCAAATAACCTGAATAGTCTCTGTGGTGGAACTGAAAATGAGTGTCAGAAAAGAAAATGTATGGTGTTTTCATGCCTGACCACAGCGTCATTTGACGGAAACCTGAATTTAAAACACAAGTATGTTTTGTGTTTGTTTGTACCACTCTAGTTAGTTAAAAATTGATATTCTATCATTACAATTCCTTGATTAAAAAAGACCATAACTCATAAGCGGATCCAGGATCGCCGATCGCAGGTGGGGGGGGGGCACCTTTCTGAGGTGGGGGCTGCCATCCAGACGAAGGGGGCACCACTTTTGGCCGAAAAATCTTATCAGATGAACGTGAAATCCTATCGCGAGGCGCCGATTTTCGCATGGGGGTTTGGAAGCGGCATATTTGAAGGGGGCGCCATCGACCCTTTACTGGAGCGCCGTGACCATTTTAGGGGGCGCTGAGGGTCGGTCGGGGAGGGCAGTTCTGTCCCTCTTTGCCTGCCCCTGGATGGATGGCACCTGCCCCTGGATCCGCCTATGACATTACCAACGTGTAGTGATATTTTTATGGCATCACTATATTATAATTTGTCGAAATATGGAATCTGAATATTATATTTTGTATTTTTATCCAAACCATTTGACCACCAGCTTTCAATTGAAGTAAAAATCATCATTCTATCGTAATAGGTTCTTAATTAAAAGTGATTATCACCAGTATACAATTATGATATTTTACTGACATCACTAAATGGTCATTGGTCGAAAGCCCAATATCGAAAACCATTATTGCGCGTGCTTGCTTGGACCACCCAATAGAAAGCCTTCATTTGAAGAAAAATTATTGTTCCATCGTAAATAGTTTTTGAACTAGAGGCTCCAACCCGTTTTCTTCTGGTCTCCTGCATCACCGTGTATTGGTACGATATAGGGGCTATGTTCACCCCAGCTGCGCATGGTCAGTTTTTAGTCTCAAGGAAACCAAAACCAGTCCTGAGTAGCACTTTAACCAAATAATGGGAATCTGGTGGACTATTTTGCAAACCTGGGGGGGTGCCAGTAAAATGGGCAGCCTTAGGGGTACCCGCCCCCCCTAAGATCTCGAGAACCACGGTAGGTAGCAAAAAACGGTAAACGGCGTTGGGTAGCCCATCCACTTCTCCATCGAAAATATTTCAACCATTTTTGTCAGGTCATATTTAAGGTCACGAGAGGTCAAAATATTCCATCATAGGGAAAACTTGTAAATTATGTTTATCGGCCATTTCATCTGAACAAGTAAAGATAGAGCAAAACGACTTGGACCATGTGAATTGTCGCAGCAAGCCGAATCGAATGATATATAATTTGACCTTGCTAGGTCAAATCAAGGATTTGACCTGACCTGAGGTCAGGTCAGGGCCAAATTATATAAAATGCATATCATTAGAACTGCAAAGCCCAGGCTAGTCTAATGCAGCTAAAATAAACGTTCTATCACCATCCGTTACTGAGTTATTCAGTAAAAAACATTTTTCCCATGTATTTCCAATGGAGAGGTCATGCCTCATACCTGGCCTTAGGTCATCGATATCAAAAATACCGGAACAAATTTTAGATAACTCGGTGGGCCCATTATGTGATATGAGTTTCAATCGGATAAGTTCACCCTGCTCCGACTTATGCTATCTTATACTTTTTTTGAGGTCAGGTCACTTGACCTGTACTGGTGACCTGACCTGACATAACCTTATCTTAAAATCTTCACAGAAGTTGTAAAAATGATGAGGGAAAAGGTATGCCAAGTACGGCGGCGCTACGCGCCGCCGTTTTTCTGCTGTCTCCGAAAAACCCGAGGGAGGGCGGGTACCCGCCCCCGTCAATGCGCGCGTTAAGATAGGAGACATGGTTCGATTTATTGTGAATTTCCCGAAAGGTAAGCTGCAGTGTCAAGGATAAGAAATGAACCCTCATCCACAATATCCCTTCCAACAGCAAACTCAAATTCTTTCCACGCACTCACTCAATTTCCAGTCTTCCTTGCAATAACCATACTGACATACTGACCTCAAAATTATGTATTCTCTGCCTTGGTGATATTCCCGCCTCAAGACAGGGCTCGCCAAGTTTACCAAAGTAACTAAAAATCACTTTGCCTGCACTTGCGCACCCATTCATGACACCCGAGATCATTTAGTCCCCCCAAATACGACAAAGTGACGTCATTGTTTTGAATGGCCGAAATCCAGCTGAGGCCTTTTCACCGAGGCCAATTCGGTACTTGGATGTCTTTGGAATCCCATTTATCATTAATAAACGCCTGGTTGAGGGCAATCGAAAGCTAGAACTGTTGCTAAAACATGTTTCAACTTGAAAAAAAGCTAACAAAAAGAAAAACAAAGGTGTATTTTAAGAAACAGATTGAAAGGTGGAATCGGCCTCACTTAAAGTGGATATTTGTACCGAAATCACGATGTTGTTCTGAGTATTTGAAAATTTCCAAGAAGTTCTTAAACCGCATAGTAAAAATACCTAGAAATTACCTATTTATTTTTCTTGAAGAAAAAATGTATTCCTTTAAATTTTTGTTCAGTAAAATAATATATATCCTAATTTATTCATCTATGTTACCAACACTAAAAAAATAATAAAAAATCCGAGTTGACTTTGGCAGCCTCCCTTGAATTTACAAGATTTCCGGCACATTATTGGTGGTCTTGGTAGGAATCTACGTTTCATTTTAAACCTTTCAAACGTGACTTGTATCCTATTCTAATGCGAATAATTGCCGAAAAATAAAAGTGGACGAAAACGAATGCGCCTCGATCCAATCGACCTCACTGAACAAATACCCACGTGAATTATTTCCTTCGCCTGAAAATCTGGTAGCAGCCAATCCCAAGCCGGCTCAGGCAAAAAGTATGCGCCATCTTTTGTGTTTGAAGGGCCAGAAACTCCTGGGACATGACAAAGTTTGTTATACCTCCAGAAAACCTTTGTTCCCTCACTTTTCCCATGTCACCGTTGGTGTTTTTTCTGTGGGTTTGATGTTTTAGTTTGGGGCAGGCCGGGATTGTTTCGTTTTGTGCCGCGTTAACATGCTGTCATCGTTCTTGATGTATGTGAGAGTAGGATTGGCGTTTGAGATTGGCGAGAAGACGTAATCAGGCAAGATATTACATCACTGGTGGTTGGGAATTATACTTACATTGTGTGGGTATTCACTGTCATAATTTAGATGTGTATTATATCGGTTTTCATACCCGGGAATCTTCTGCCAAGTGAGGCCAAAACAAGTCCTTGGTGAGCCCTAAATAAACCTGAAAAAGACACGTTTTCCACTTAAAATTGTGAATTTCAGGACACTGCACTCAAGGGCCACCTATGAGGTCACAATATGATATATTTCTCGTAATATACACCATAACTAGCCTTATACCAGCTACTGGGCGAGAACCGTACCTAACTATGACGTCATAACATAAAATGCGCCACAGTGGGTGATTATCTGACGGGATGCACTGCGCCAATGACCTTGAAAATAATGGTATGACCTTGACCTGTAAAATTGACCTTGACATCATGAGAGGTGAACTTAACATAGAATCCCGATTATATGACGTTGTGAGGTCACCGCTCGGTTACAGTACAGATGATTGTCACGATAGCACGATTGTAGCAATCCCAATATATAGGCCTAACGTTGAAAGCCTGTAAGTGAAAAGAAATCCTGACCGATTTTAAACATTATTTCCCCAATCCATGCGCTCACCAATTCTCTCAAATGTAGCCTTTTTCTGCTGCGAAGGGTCCCCCAGCCACCGGCGGGGAGGGCACTTAAGGACCCCTCCACTGCGCTCGCGCATTAATCTAGCTGGAGAGCGGAGGACAGAGGGCGGCGGGCTGGACTCACGGTGCCGGTGGCCTGGCTCTGCTTGGGTCGCGTCATCTGAAGAGTCGCCATACTGGATCACCGCCGCCAGGTTCTGCGCCCTGTCACGAAGGGGTGTGAGGTCACATGGCAGACATAGATGCCGAAAAACGCACGCAACACACGCACAACGCAAGACCTACAAGTATTGGCGCATTTCAAAATACATTACGTCACTTGGATATTGTGTCAGTAATGTTTAGCATGAAAAAAACTTGTAACGTTGCATTTGGTATGTTTGCTCGCCTCTATCCCAAGAGAGGCAGCGAGACGGAGCTGGTGTCACGGGCGGACTCCAGAGGGGGACACGTAGGGGTACTTGTCCCCATCGATCCTCGGGGCCTCCTGAAAGGTCAATCGTGCCCCCGAAATGGCGTTCTCCAAGGTGCGAGTATCGGCGCCCGCATTAGGATTGTGCGCCCACCTGATATGTTTTTAGGTTTTTCCATCCAAAAGTGGCACCCCTTGGTCCAGATGACGCCCTGGATATTGTATGTATATACATACAACCTCCCCTCTGATCGGTTATTAGCCCCGCACCAGGAGGCTTGTAATCCACCTCCACCCGTGGGGGCGGAGATTGTTCTAGCTCCGCCCTCCGTCCTCGATATCGGCCCCTATGCGGGACAGTGAAAAGGCGGGCGGTGGTGGATAGGTAGCCCATTGGAGGATCACGACACTGTACCGATCACCTTTTTACTAACGTCGATGCAGGTCGTAACAGGCCAATGAAGGTGACAGGATAGAGGTTGTTTGGCTCTGATGTCTGACTAGGTTGGATTAGAGCAAATTCTAAGTATCGTTCGATTCCCATCATTACAGCAAATCGATGGTCTAGGTCTAAATTTACAAATGAGCTGACCCAGTGTCAATTCAGGGTCACCATCTGATCTTAACGTTTGCCCGTGTGGTGGTCTTTTTATAACCCCCTCGGGTTTTTCCAGTGACCGAAAAACGGCGGTGCGCAGCGCAGCCAAACTTAGTCTCGCTATTCCTTTATCATTTTTACATAATTCCTGAAAATTTGAGCTCACCATTCTTGCGAAGTTATTGGCCTTAGCTTTACCTACTTAGATAGTCACGGATGACATTTCTGAGGTCACAGATTGATGACACCTTGACACTGGGAGGCCGAAGCTATCTCGGCTTTGGGAGAAGAAAGTCATTCTATGCCGCATCTGCATAGATAGAGACATTTTTCGATCATTTTCCGTTTTCCCCATGAATGTCCAATGGACTGCTAGTGGCTGTCCTAATGACCAAGTTTATAATCTGAAATCTGGGTAAAGGTTACACAATCAACACCCGCCCCGGTGGGCCTCCAAGCCACCTTCGCCCTGGTTGGGGGGGTTGTTCAAACACTCCCTCGAACTCGCAGGATCCCCTATGCGGGATAGCAAAAAAACGCGAAGGCTGGTAGATAGCTCATAGCGATTCATGAAAAACTACATCTACCTGGAGGCTGGGAGTGCATGCGCCTGTGGCTGCAGCGACCCCTCCAGGTACAATCCCATCCTCTTTATCCTCATCTTTCCTCATCCTTGCCATCTCCTTTTATAGTATATAATCACTTCATACTCAGCACAACACTTTAAAAGCTACCTCAATAGTGTGGAAATATGAGTAATACATGAAACATCTGCCACTTTTCGACTCAGGTCAATATTGAGGTAATAACAGGTCAAAGAAGGTGGCATGTTAGAGAAGAGTTTCTGGGCTCTAGAGGTCTGACGGAGTCGAGTTAGAATCACTTTTTGGAACCATTCCCTTTCTCTCGCCCCGGCAAACAAAATGATGAATGGTATGAGCATAGTAGGTCAAAACATAAAAATGAGGTGAACTAAGGTCATGTCAAGGTCACCATCTGACCTAGCATAGTCAATATGCGAATCAATCGACTCGCAATAATCCAAACGTAATGGGATCAAAATAAAAGTTTTATCATTATTTCCTGCAAAGATGTTGGCCCAAGTCTGAAAACCTGCTTAAGTAACCCCTGATGACCTCTCACAGGCCACAAGTCCAAACTTGCAACATGAACCTGGAAAGGGGCCCAGGATACTACGATTTACAGAAGATGAAGGTATTTCAAGCTGTATCTACACAAATAAAGCCATTTTCGCCCAATTCCCGTTTTTACCATGCATATTGTAAAATCCCGGAAAATATTTTGTAGCGCTCGGTGGGCACAACATGTGGTATGAGTTTCAATTGGATATTTTTACCCTGTAGGTGAGGTCACTTGACCTGCACTGGTGACCTCACCTGAGATGACCCGACCTTAACATTTTGGAAAAGCTGCATGATTGATCAAGAATAAGGTGTGTCAAGTACGGAGGCCCTCTGCGCTGTCTTTTTGGTGCCGCCGGAAAACTCGATGGGAGTGCTCAAACACCCCCCTCACCAGGGCGAAGGTTAATTAAGTATAAGGTGGGCCAATCACCGTGGCCCTCTGAGCCACCGTTTTCAGGCACATTCAGAAAAAGCGGCGAGGGGTGTTCAAACACCACCCACTAAGGCAAGGCTCAACTTGACCTGGAAACGTTTTGTTAGCCTACCAATTTGTCCTTCAATGATCTTTTTGAATGTTTATAAACTTGATCTAGCTCTTCTAGAGGCAAATTTACAACTCGGTTAGGTCTGTCTCATTTTACAAGAACAAAATCGACTTACACGGGTTTAGAAATTAACTAGGTACGTTATAACTAGTTGACTTCACCTGACATCAATTTTCAGCCATTGTCAGATCGATCACTTGACATGTATGCAAAATGCGGAATCCCTCATTCAAATCGGCTAGGAATGCTTCACGAAAAACCAAGAGGGTTCTGCTGGGCTATTGCTGGGATTTTCGCCAGAAATCCCAGCAGTAGCCCAGCAGGGCCCCATTCATGAGACCAACGGCCGCCAGGTCGCCGCAACCCGTCGCGTGACATGTGAATCTGTACGGTTGCAATTTTTACTAAAAGTTTAAGTTGAGGAATTTGGGGGTGCGGATGCCAATAATTGAGAGTTTGGAGTGAATGGAACTGTAATCATTTTGCATTATCAAAGATAGTTTGAGGCAGTTATGTTGCTTTCTGTAATTTTCAAATGAGCTCCGGAGACGATAGCCGGGCTCGCGAAGGATTTCGTTTGTGGCCCGCACTCCTTGGCTGGTGGTGAGAGGGCTCCGTGCTCGACTTAGCGGCAGGCAATGTAGGTTTTCGAGATAACCAGTCTATGATCGTTTCTATGTTCGTATGCTAACCCTCGCCCTAGTGGGGGTGTTTGAATATCCCCCTCAGGTTTTTCCGGCAGCACGAAAAAACGGCGGCTCGAAGTGCCGCTGTACTTGGCACACCTTATTCTTGATCAATTCCGCAACTTTTTTTCAAAATTCTAAGTTTAGATCATCTCAGGTCAGGTCACCAGTGCAGGTCAAGTGACCTCAACTAAAAAATGTTTAAGGTGGCATAAGTAAAAAATGGGTGAATACATCAGATTGGAAACTTATAAATATAATGGTTCTACCAAGTTCTACAAAACATGTTCCGGCATTTTTCATATCGATGACCTAAGGTGAAGTACGGACCATTAAAAATACACGGGAGAAACATAAATTTGGTTGTATTTTTGTAGATAAAGCTGATGATACGTTCATATTCTCAAAATCAAAGTATCCTGGGCCCTCTCTCGGTTCATGTTGCAATTTTTTACCTGTGACCTCTGAGAGGTCATCTGAGGCTACTTAAGTAGTTTTCAGATTTAGGTAAATAACTTTGCATGAAATGATGATACAGCTTTTTTCGTACCATTGTGTCTGAATTGCTATTGCGAGTGGATTGATATGCATATTGACTATGCTAGGTCAAAAAGTGACCTCGAGCTAAACTGAGGTCAGGTCATTTTGTCTTTTGACCTAGTGCGGTCATATTATACATTATTCAATTCGCCGTGACGAGAGAGAGAGAGAGAGAGAGAGCGAATGGTGCCTAAAAAATGTTCTAACTGAATTCTGTCAGATGCTAGAGCCCAAAAACTTTGCTCATATTGCTAACTTCTTTGACCTGTCATGACCTCAATATTGACCTGAACCAAAAAGTGACTGATATAGTTTATTCATGAATTTGTATGAGCTATCCATCAGCCTTCGCGTTTTTTCACTATCCCGCATAGGGGCCTAGTTCGAAGGGGGTGTTCAAACACCCCCCACCTGGGCGAAGATGGCTCGGAAGCCCACCGGGACGCGGGTTAAAGGATCTGCTTAAATTATGTCCCACGTTTAAATCATGTCTCTACTTAAATTATGCCTCTGTTATATTATGTGCCATAGGGACAAGAGAGTAATCTCCAGTCTGCAGCGGAGTTGTGCAGATATCAGATGATTTTGGGCACTGTGTTGTGGTGATTTTTGTATACTGTCGACAAATTTTTATATTGCAGAGATTTTCACTCATATCACCCCTGCGGGAGGCCCGGCAGCTGCGGCGGGAGGCGTTTCTTTCCAGTGCTTAATGTCGGCCCAAGGTGGGGGTGATCGCCCCAACGCCCCCACCTTGGATCCACCCCTGGACCCGACCGGTGCCTAGCGAAGCCACCTGTCAGGATTCCGCTAGACTTTCAATAAAAAACGGATTCACACGCCCACCCGGCCCCACTCAGGCATCCCGGCTGACACCCAGCAAAATGACCGGCTGGGCCCAAGCAGAATCCCGGCGAAATTCCTGACTGGGTTCAGTTTGTCTCTCAAAAAAAATTGTGAGATCACGAATTCTGAGACTTTCTGAGACCCCAAGAATTAGTCTCAGGCAGCCTCGCACATCAGTCTCCGGCTCCCGAGCATTGCTCTCGGAGGGCTCCCGAGTATGTCTCGCGAGCCCCGAGAATCGCTCTCGAGACCCCCATAACCTGGTCTCAGGGCCCCGAGGGCGCTGCTCGTGACCCAGGTTCGGGGGACTCCCGAGACTGATTTTCGAGGGCTTCCAAGATCAAGCTCAGGGGGCCCCGAGAGTGATGCTTGGGAGCCCCGAGACCAATGTTTGGGGTCCCTAACCCGCGTCCCGGTGGGCCTCCGAACCACCTTCGCCCTGGTGGGGGGGGAGTGTTTGAACAACCCCCCCCACCCCTCGAACTCGGCCCCTATGCGGGACAGCGAAAAAGCGTGAACGCTGGTGGATAGCTCATACAAATTCATGAAGAAACTATATATATATATATATATATATATATATATATATATATATATATATATATATATATATATATATATATATATCAGTCCCTTTTTGGCTCAGTTCAATAATGAGGTCATGACAGGTAACAGAAAGTGGTATTTTGAGCAGTTTGAGGACCCAGGTTCTGACAGAATTGATATAAAATCATTTTTAGGCACCATTCGCTTCCTCTCGTCACGGCGAATCAAATGATGTATAATATGGCCATACTAGGTCAAAACACAAAAATGACCTGCCCTCAGGTCAAGTCAAGGTCACTTTTAACCTAGCATAGTCAATATGCATATCAATCGACCCGCAATAGTAATATGAACGGAATTATATCAAAATCACACCCAACCAAAGCAGGCTCCAAGCAGTGACGGCGGAACGTCCGAATCTAAGGGGGCACCATAGACTTTACACCCCATTTCTTTCCAGTCGACGCCAAAGGTTTAGTGTTAAATTTTCTAGTTTAAGGGGGCACCGTGCCGTTGCCCGGTGCCCCCCCAGTTTCCCCCGCCAGTGACCCCAAGCACAACCAAGCCAACCCGAATCAGGCCATTCATGGAAACACCACAATTGAATCGAGCCCCAAATATCCCATGGGAGAGGGACTATAGCCTCCAAAGCCCCCCTCCCCACCCCCCTGGTTGCACCACTGAGAGGGTCCAATCAGAATCCCCCACCTACCGGGCGGAGGCGAGTTTGGAAAACAAACTTGTCCCGTCCAAAAAAGATACCTAGTGCCCAGACAGCATGAGGCCGTGAGCGATGCGTAGTAAATAGAAATCATAGATAGGTATACCACCATAGGTGGCATAGGCGTAGGAACGGGGTGGGCCAGGGGGCCATGGCCCCCCAATATTCATGATTCTTAACCATTAACCCTATGGCGTTGACTGGAAAGAAATGACTTCAAAATGCCCGCTGGCCCCTCCCCAATATTCTGGACGCTCCTACGCCTATGATAGGTGGGACGGAAATTAAAAACGAAATGGCAGAACCCGACCGACACCCCGGGAGTACCTAGGGACCTAGGTACCTATTTACCTACCTACCTACCCTGCCACCAGACCTCAAACCGTCAATGTGGCTACCTATAAAAGTTGAAAGGAATCTATGGACGCACAGCCTTCTTAATCGAAGTGAACGAATACTGAATGCACACAAAAACGTTGCACCGATGCGAAGGCAACCGGTATGCAAGAATAATGATTGACGCGCGCAGCGTCGAAAAAATAAAATTCCTTCACTTCCGGCCGTTCGTATGGCCTTGGCTTCTCGCTTTATTGACATTCGTGCGTTTGAAGCAGAATGCGCCTAGCTTACGAGAACTAAAAATAGTCATTATTATTTTCAATGAAAACAATATGCAGTTTTCATTTTCGCCTTATTTTTTATAAAATGATAGAGTTTTAGATTATCTGAAAAGGAAATATTTATGTTTCTTATCTTCTTTCCCTGCTAAGAAGTAATGAATATTTCTTCACCCATGGAAATTCCTCTGTTCGGAATGTATAGTTCTTTATAGTTTTCTCTTTCTTCCACTTTGGTTGTTACCTCTACCTCTGACTTTTGGAGGAAGCGTATGCTCATTTTTAGGAAAGTAGTCTACCGATGGACATATTGGATCGAAATATTGCCAATCTAATGCATGGTTGTCTCCAATAATTTTTCCTGGCAGCTAAGAATATGTTCTTGAATAATTTCCATCAGGGCTGACAAAACTGGAGCAGATCTGAAGCATATTGATGTGTGAGTAATAGCCGTGTTATTCTGCCGGCAGAACGCATACTAGTATGCCGCACGCATGCGCAGTATGGTATCATGGACCAAAAGATACCATACTGCGCATGCGTGTGGCATACTAGTATGCGTTCTGCCGGGAAGAATAACACTGCTATTAAATCTCGCCGTCGTCGTTTTGCTTGACGCTGCCCCTGTGGTCGGTCCACCTATTTATGTGGTCGGCCCCGCCGCTGGTCTGGTCCGGATTATTTATTTACATAATACATCATCCAGTTCGTAACACATGGTGGTGCTAGCACGGGCCTGGATTACACAGTTGTATAAAATTATTACGCAATTTACTTGGAATCCTTTCATAGTGTTTTTAGGCATGGGGAAAATTGTTTGAATGGCTGGAAGGTAGCTAGCCTCACATAAGCAAGCTTCATACAAATTTGATAGATTTTGGTAGGCCTTCATCTAGTGGATCGGTCAAAGCTCATTTATTTCAAGCACAAGACATTTGGAAGGTAAGTGGATTTGTGCGTCTAGATGAGTTTAGTTTTTGAACAATATGTTTTACTAGGCACCCAGTCTGCAGAACGTGGCAGATTTCGACGAGATCTCGTTGGGGCAGCCTCGCGGCAGACCTACCGATTTGGGGCAGCTTTTGGTCGATCTTGGGGCAGATGGGGGCTCTTGGGGCAGGAACTAGTACTTGGGGCAGCGGTCGGCACGGGTAATCGCCGAGGGAAGAAGAAAAATAATGAAAAGGAACGACAATCATTAGTTAAAGTTGCGCTGTAAAAGCTGAATTGTCTCAAAAGCGTCATGTTTGTCGTCTAGAGAAATATGGTTAAAAAGATACCAAACAAAGGAAATTTTTAATAGATGTAAAGTCAAAGTTCCTGGAAGTGAATAAAAATCAGGCAACAGGCGCCTTTCTAAAGCTAAATTTAAATTTATTTTCTAAATTTGTGATCTAAACCTAGTTTTAGTTACAAAAAACAATCTTAGAACTCGAAATAAAATTTCCCTGTATGTAGTTTTTTGCATTTCCTCTGCTATGTTTTGATCGCCAAAGGTCGGCAAATCGGGTATGTCAAAAGGTCCACTGTTCAAAGGGTCCACCGTTCAAAAGAAAATCATGCCAGCCCCCTCCCCCTAAGAACAAATGCTAGTCACAAAAGCGTACGGGAATCTTTCTTCGCTTGGGTCTTGTGAAAACTAGGGTTGAAAATATTCCAAATTTTGTCATGCTTTCATGCAAATGTGAGAAAATGGAAGGGGGAAAATGCTTTAGCTGTGGAAAAAATTATTCTTTATCGAATTTAGTTATCAATTGAAATATTTTTTAAACTATTGATTATACGGCGTGAAAGCAGTGGCAAATGATGTCTTTAAGGGAAAATACTTCGCTTGTAAATATACCTTTGAATAAAAGTATTCTTGAAGTCGTGTATCATGAATGCAAGATAGCTGCTGCTGTGCGTGGAGGGTCGTGAGTGCGTTGCCATCGTCGAGTTGGATGCACGGTTTTCTTTCATTTCTGGGTGTTTCATTTAAAATGGAGTAGATAAACATATATCGGTAAAAATACCCCCCGTTGGAGGAGTCTGCCCCAGCATCCAAATTTCTGCCCCAATTGGGGCAGGCTTTGGGCTGCCCCAAGCGCCTCGTCGAGTCGCCTGCCACGTTCTGCAGACTGGCTAGGCACTTTATGTAACTTTTTGTAATGATCAATATGGTATTTAATGTGCAAAGAGTTTTGTTGTATTCAAGTTGTGATATCAAAATAAATTGTATATCCTTCATATGATTATTATAATATATTTGAAATGAAAAAATTGCTGCTAGAGACCTCATTCTGTTCCTCTGCTTTGCTCAAGGCTGAATTACTGGCCTGTCTTAATTTCAAGTGGGAAATCAAGATTGAGGACCTAACTGGAATTGATGGTGTTACCAAACATGAGATAATCTAAGCCTAACTTAACTGAAGCTAACCTAATCCTTCATGCATAGTATTGATATGACATCATCAAAATTTGGGTGATGTTTTCGTAGGCTGGATGTAGTTTCAGACAGTAGTGATGTGGCTCAGTGTCACAGTTTAATGCAACATTCTTTCTGTCAGGAAATTCATGTGAAAATACAGGAAAGTTTTTAGGAATATAATATGTTATCTTTCATTGTTGTGGTGCACCTTCAATCTGGCATAGCCAGGATTTCGCTCAGGGAGGGGCGGCACCCGAAAAGGGCCCCTGCGACAGCAAAAAAAGGGCCCTGATGGATAAAAAGGGCCCTGCTGGTTACAGAATTGAGTGCTGAAGAAGGCTTAGGAGGGCCCTGTCTGGTATAAAATACCAAATTTGGCCACAGAACATAGTGTGGGCGAGCGGCGCTCGCGAGGCTCGTGTCCTCAGTGGGCCCTTCGGGCTCTCTGGGAGGGGCGGCTGTCCCTGCCGCCCCCCTTGACTATGCCCCTGCCTTCAATTGGCATTTTGAAGGGTGGAGAAGACTGCTGATTCTGGTGATGTATCATTTTCATAGAAAGTATGTTAATTAAAATGTTACCCAGAGTAGCTAACTAGTATCTAGTCCTATGTTGTCAAGAGTTACATGTTCCGTAGGGACTCACTGTCTGTCTTCACCTTCACTTTAGTGGTGTTGCCCACCACCAGATAAATTATAATTCAAAAGCTAATAATATAGCATTCTGTGGAAGGGTGGTATATTCCTCAAAACAATGTTTCCTCAGTAAGGCCCCCTTAATTCATACTGCTCACCAGAGCTGAGAAGTGTGCTCAATAGCAGCTTGTGGATTCTCCAAACATAGGCAGATCCAGGATTGCCAATGGTGGGTGCCATCCAGTTTGGGGAGCACCATTTTACCGTCAAAACCTATCAGTGGGCACCAATTTTCGCATCCTGGGGGGATGGGAACCAACATTTCAGGGCGTGCCATCGACCTTTCAAGAGGCACCGAAGGCCGATAAGCTGAAAAGTAGTAGAGTAGCTTGTGGCAGATCTCAAAAATTCAAAACATTAGCTTGTTGAGTGAAGCATCACCAAAAAAAGCTAAGGGATGAAAATTGAAAGAGTATGTTCTTATTGCGATGGAGAAACACAGGTCTCTCCATCATAAGAACAGAAGGAGCTTGAATGCATATTTTGTGTGATCTCAGGATCTCATTATTGTGTTCTATAACAAAATGCTCGGTAGTTTTTTTGCAGTATACAGATATGTAATCATCTTGTGTGAAGTTTATGGTAAAAAGGAATGAAGACAATTATTTGGATGGTGCCCTAGTAGTACTTATGCCAAAAAGTAGTCATAATGGGGCCTCAGTTACCAGTTTAACAATTTTGAAAATGTAGTTTCAGCTAGTCAAGGAAGCAGAAGTGGCATTCAAAACTTGGGGCGAACATTATAAGAACATTATTTCATTCATTGCAGTAGGAGGTATAGTGGTCAACATTCCTAAAAATCGCTATATATCCAACATGGGAGTGATGACCCATAACTGTGAAGTCTCCTTTCAAAATTGAAAATGACTGTTGAAAATGGAAGCACCTGGAGGTACTCCAAGCCAGTGATGTTTCGATATTGCTGTATTTCTCCAGAACTTAAATGTTTTTGCTGCAATTACCTTTTTCGGCGACATATCGACCAATTATCCTAATTTCATGTGTCTCTTCTTCTTTCTGCTTCCATGTCTGCCCAGGTGGATCAGTGCTCCCAATTCCAGTCCCTCCTCCAAGACCCCAAAGCCTGGTTTAACCATCACTCTGATGGGGAGGGGAGTGGTTGAAGAACCCCTCCCCCGAGTTTTTCCGGTGGCACTAAAATACTGTGGCGCGAAGGGCTGCCGTGCTTGGCGCACCTTATCCTTGATCAATTCGAAACTTTCTCTAAAATTTAAAGGTTGGTTCCTCAGGTCAGGTCACCAGTGCAAATCAAGTGACTTCACCTCCAAAAATTTAAGGTGGAATAAGTAAATAAAGGGTGAATCATCGAATTGAGACCTATACCACACCATGGGCCCACCAATTACTACAATATGTATGCTGGTATTTTTCATATCGATGACCTAAGGTCAGGTACAGACCATTGGAAATGTATTTGGAAAACAGAAGTTGGGCAGTATTTGTTTAGATACAGCTGAGAATACCTTCATATCATAAGCGCCGGAAAAGGGGGAGGCCAGAGGGGCCTGGCCCCCCACTTTTGGCCCAAAATTTCCTGATCTCGGTCAAAATTAGAGAAAACTGGACATTCTTATAACTAGCTGTTGTGTTAAGCAACGAGGAAACCCAAATTCGAACAGGTTTTTGTCCTGACGTTGAAATTTGTTTGTCATCATCAAGTTGAAGTTTGGCTGCCCCCCCCCACTTTTTCCCGGTGGAAACGCTTATGCTTCATATTCTCCAAATCGTAGAATCCTGGGCCCCTTTCTAGGTGCATGTTGCAAGTTTTACCTGTGACCTCCGAGAGGTCATCTGGGCTACTTAAAGGGAAGGTGGCACCTTCATAACGTGATTTTAACTGAGATAGCCAAGTTATAAAGCAAGTCGGAAAACCCGTACTCAATATATCCATTTGTCTTGGAACTCGATATTTCCGTAGAAAAAGCTAAAACCTACCTGCAATGTACCCCTCTTGTACCCCTACCAGCAGGCCACAGTTGTCATGGCTGTTGGTGTGACGACATATGCTGACGTCATGATGAGCATCAGCCAATTGAAGCCCTTGAAGTGTTTCAACTATGGTAGTGGTTGCCAGATCATGACATCATCCACAGGCTGATATTTATTTCTTTTCCTAGAGGAGTATTTTAAAATAAAAATATTGAGCTTCTTGTACATTTTTTAGAGAAATCATGAGTGATTTCATTATTTTCGGCTAAAAGTACGCCTAATTACACTAAATTCCAGGATTCGACCAAGGTGCCACATTTCCTTTAATCCTGGAATTTAGCGTAATTAGGCGTACTTTTAGCCTAAAATAATGAAACCACTCATGATTTCTCTGAAAAATGTACAATAAGCTCAATATTTTGATTTTTAAAATACTCCTCTAGGGAAAGAAATCTCGAGTTCCAAGACAAATGATATATTGAGTGCCGGGTTTTCCGACTTGCTTTACAACTTGGCTGTCTCAGTTAAAATCATGTTATGAAGGTGCCATATTTTCTTTAAGCAGATTTCAGACTTGGTCAATTACCTTGTAAGAAGTGATGATAAAGCTTTTATTTTGATACCCTTACGTTTAGATTGTTATTACGAGTCGATTGATGTGCATATTGACTATGCTAGATCAAATAGTGAACTTGACCTGACCTCAGGTCAGGTCAATTTTTGTGTTTTGACGTAGTATAGTCGTATTATACGTCATTCGATTCGCTGTAACGAGAGGAAGTAAATGGTGGTGCCTGAAAATGATCCTAAATCAACTCTGTCAGATGCTAGAGCCCCAAAGCTTTTTCTCTAACATGCCACCTTCTTTGGCCTGTCATGATCTCAATATTGACCTGAGCCCATAGGCGGATCCAGGATTGCTGATCGGGGGGCGCCATCCGGACCAGGAGGCGCCATTTATGACCGGCAAAAGCTATCAGGTGGGCGCCAAATCCTATCGGTGGGCTCCGACTTTCGCATCCTGGAGGGGGGTGTGGGAAGCGACATTTCAGGGGGGCGCCATCGACCTTTCAGGGGGCGCCGAGGGTCGATCGGGGGCACGTGCCCCCCCCTGGATCTGCCTATGCCTGAGCCGAAAAATCCGGGGGAGAGATGGTGAATTTTAGATATCATTTAAGTTGGAGTTCAAAAACGGTTTCCTAAATCAAGGTAAAACTCCCTAAAACTTCACAAATCGTGTAAATCCATCGGGCAGGAAGCTTTCCATGTTTTGGTCCAGGTGGCATGTTGGGTTGTGGAAAAAATGGTCTCAAGCTTACACATTTTTTTCGGAAGGTGTGCTTCTATTTTTATTAGTTCCTAATTCTGGATCATTGTTTCCATTATTGGGTACGTAGTTTTTGGGAATTTTGATAACAGTTACGTCCATACACATACAAATATATTGCAGAATAAAACACAATCAGATTAAAACAGTACATAAAAAGTAAAGGAAAGTTCCCACGGGGGAAGAGTGTGGAAGAAAAATATATGCAGCAAAACGGTAAAAAAACACTCGCACGCGGTAAAAGCACTTGGAGACAATGTATACCCATCGCCAGTGACTGTCGACCCCACCCCCGCCCCGACCAGACCAGTTTTCCCTGTTGTTCTCAGATGTCCAGCCATTGCACATCTCTCCTAAGTTGCTAATGCCTATGCTGGTTCCGTTCAACTTGCCAAGCAAGCATCACACTGTTACGTTCCTTCATTGTTTGGTTCCGAGCTTCACTGAGCTTATACGTTATAATCAACGTGCTGCTTACGCAAATTTGTAATCGTTCTACTAACGTTCGAGGCAGGGGGTGTAGGCAGGATTTTTCCCAGGAAGGTCAGATCCGCGGGGAAGGGGGTAATAACATAACACTTGTCAAAAACAACAATGAGGCAAGTGCTTCTACTCGTGGAGTTTGAATAGTGGCGAGAACACAGTTTTGTGTATCTTCACCATAATTGACTTGTCCCTGATCTCTTGTGTAACTTTTTCCAACTTTTCGGCCTGAACCCCGGCGTGTACTCTGTCGGCAGAGGTGGATCTGGCATCACAGTGGACCTGTACCCTGTCGGCAGCCAGGTGGATCTGGCATCACGGTGGACCTGTACCCTGCCGGCAGGCAGGTGGATCTGGCATCACGGTGAACCTGTGCCCTTGGCAGGCAGGTGGATCTGGCATCACAGTGGACCTGTATCCTGCCGGCAGGCAAGTGGATCTGGCATCACGGTGGATCTGTGCTCTGTCGGCAGGCAGGTGGATCTGGCATCACTGTGGACCTGTACCCTGTCGGCAGGCAGGTGGATCTGGCATCACGGTGGACCTGTGCCCTGTCGGCAGGCAGGTGGATCTGGCATCATGGTTGACCTGCACCCTGTTGTCAGGCAGGTGGATCTGGCATCACGGTGGACCTGTATCCTGTCGGCAGGCAGGTGGATCTGGCATCACGGTGGACCTGTTTCTGAAGGGTGTCGGGCGGCAGCTCTCCCAGCTGCTGCCCGGCAACAATGAGGTGGAACCAGGCCTGCGGGACCAACAGCATAGCATGGAAGTCATCAAAAAACCTAAGGTACGGCGTCCATGTCCTCGGTAAACGGATAGTCGACGTCATAATTTTTCTGCATCATGTTGTATACGTTGCTTGGCTTCGTTGGTGTATGTGTTTCACCTGACCTTAAAACAGCCCTTTCTTGCCAGAATACACATTGGTTTTCGCCGTTTATCTTTACTGCGTATACGCAGATTGTGTTCGCTCCCTCTGAATTTTTGCTCGGCCTGGCCACGTCTTGTGTCACGCAGGCTGTGAGTTGTACGTTAGAGACTGTGCTGAATTCCGGTCCATGTGCGGCAGGTGGAGAATGTTCGGATGCTGGAGCGGTTTAGCTCGGGGGACCCGGCGCCCGGCACCCTCTACCTCACCGCCACCCACCTCATCTTTGTCGACCCCAGGAACAAGAAGGAGACATGGGTGAGGGTAGCGACGAGAGCCCCGCTCAAGAAAGCCATCGGAAAGCACTGTTCCTTTGAACCGATATCTACAGCTATTCTTAATTTCTAGCCAGATTCACTTGTTTTTCGCATTCTACTCCTCGACTCGAAGGAACAAGCCATATTTGTTCTCGGGTGTTTCTCAGATCAGAATATGGAAGCGTGAAGTATAGTTTGTGTCGGAAATCAGCCTTGCTGTCGTGCCTGCTGCCATGGTCGGTCTGTGAAAAGTGGTGGTTCATTGGGAAGCCCGTGCTTTTAGCCGTGGTTTGTTGGCTGAAGTGTGGGACTGCGCGATCTGCGAGTGGTGGGGGTGGGGGTGCTGTGCGCTGACGGCCGGCGGCGTCGGCAGATCTCTCACATGCACGTGGCGTCGGTGGAGCGGCTGGCGCTGACGCCGGCCGGCTCCCCGCTGCTGGTGCGCTGCAAGAACTTCCACTCGGCCACCTTCGTCATCCAGCGCGAGTCCGACTGCCACGACACCTTCATGTCGCTGGTCGCTCTGTCGCAGCCAGGTACGCCCTCTGGTATTTATCGCATTTCTCCCTGTCGACACCAGGTACAGTCTCTAACATGCTTATCAGTGACAAAACTGGTGATGAAGCTAACGCAGAGAGGTATGAATTACGGCAGAGCATATTTATGAAAGGCTCAATCACTGACAGCCCTTCGCCTGTCAGCAGCTGCAGCAGATGCTATCTGGTGTGTGTATCTATCATAGTGAAGCTCTCTGGCCTTTACATTTGCCATGCCCTCACAAATTTATCACCACAGGTTCGTATTAAAGCTGGGTGCATAGCTTCTAATCTTAACACGGTCGCCAACATTCCTGAGTTCTGGGGCGTTGCTTACTTGTTTCTGGGTGGCCAGACGGGACCTTTGTTGTCAGTACTTGATATACGGTTGAGAGGCTGGTCGTGTGTTACAGCGGAGTTGGAGGAGCTCTACTGTTTCCAGTACACGCCGCGCAGTTCAGAGCTGAAACAGACGGACGGCTGGGACATGTACGACCTCCGCGACGACTTCAGGTCAGCAGCCAAGCTTTGTGTCGGCCAATGGCGGACATAATTTGGTTCAAATACTGGAGCGGGGTGAGTGGGTGGCGCAGTCGGTTAGCGCGCGCATCTCGGTGGATGACGAGAGTTGCGAGATAGAGCCCACCTGGGTACAGGATTTGGGGCTTTGTCGCAGCCCAAGCCTAATACATTCGCCTCGCTCTTAGATATCATAGAACCTTGTCAGAAGTCGTTGTATTTAGGGTGCCGTGAAAACTTGTTGCGGGCAGGCCAAAAGTGTTTCTCGCGTTTTCACGCTTGATATTCTTTGGGTCGACACTTTTGCCACCAATCGCCGTCGCCTCTTGTACTCGTCACTCGCCTCGCCTCGGTCAGACATTGCGTGTATGGTCGACGCTCCGCCTGATCTGACCCACCTCCCAGCGGCCGGACCATCTGACCCACGCTCCGCCTGATCTGACCCACCTCCCTGCGACCGGGCCTCCTGATCTGACCCACCTCCCAGCGGCCGGACCATCTGACCCACGCTCCGCCTGATCTGACCCACCTCCCAGCGGCCTGACCATCTGACCCACACTCCGCCTGATCTGACCCACCTCCCAGCGGCCTGACCATATGACCCACCTCCCAGCGGCCTGACCATATGACCCACCTCCCAGCGGCCTGACCATATGACCCACGCTCCGCCTGACCTGACCCACCTCCCAGCGGCCGGGCCATCTGACCCACACTCCGCCTGATCTGACCCACCTCCCAGCGGCCTGACCATATGACCCACCTCCCAGCGGCCTGACCATATGACCCACCTCCCAGCGGCCTGACCATATGACCCACGCCCCGCCGGATCTGACCCACCTCCCAGCGTCCGGGCCATCTGACCCACACTCCGCCTGATCTGACCCACCTCCCAGCGGCCTGACCATATGACCCACCTCCCAGCGGCCTGACCATATGACCCACCTCCCAGCGGCCTGACCATATGACCCACCTCCCAGCGGCCTGACCATCTGACCCACACTCCGCCTGATCTGACCCACTTCCCAGTGGCTTGACCATATGACCCACCTCCCAGCGGCCTGACCATCTGACCCACACTCCGCCTGATCTGACCCACCTCCCAGCGGCCTGACCATATGACCCACCTCCCAGCGGCCTGACCATCTGACCCACACTCCGCCTGATCTGACCCACCTCCCAGCGGCCTGACCATATGACCCACCTCCCAGCGGCCTGACCATATGACCCACGCTCCGCCGGATCTGACCCACCTCCGTGCGACCGGGCCATCTGACCCTATCGCCCTGTCCCACAGGCGTATGGGGGTGCCGAACACGGCATGGACGGTGTCGGAGGTGAACACGACGTACGACGTGTGCGACACCTACCCGCCGCTGTTGTGTGTGCCGACGGCCGCCTCCGCCGCGCTTCTGCTGGGCTGCGCGCGCTTCCGCAGCAAGGGCCGCCTGCCCGTGCTCAGCTACCGCCACCACAACGACGTGGGTGGCTTCTCCTCTTCGCCACCTTCTTAAAGGGAATGTGGCACCTTGGTCTAATCCTGGAATTTAGTGTGATTAGGCGTAATTTTAGCCGAAAATAATGAAACCACTCATTATTTCTCTGAAAAATGTACAATTAAATATCTGCCTGTGGATGATGTCATGATCTGGCAACCAGTGGCGGATCTAGCCGGTTGGTTTGGGAGGGGCAAACCAGAGTCGAAAAGCAAAAAAAGTCACACAGTGAAAAGTTGCGTTACAATATGCCTTTTCGGTACGATTTTGCGAACTGGAGACGAAAAGCAAAAAAAACGCCACGGGGTGAAAAATATGGGCTCAAGATAATTTTTTTCCTGTCCAAGCCCCAATATTTACACTGAACTTCACTAATTCTGTTTGAAGTTGAGATTTGAAGCACCAAAATCTTGCTTGCAAGCTAAAAAGGAGTCGGGGAAAAAGGAGGTCGATCGCTTGGGGGGGCAAAAACAGTTTTGCCCCGAGCTTTTCCGTTTGGGGGGCAGTTGCCTTTTTGCCCCCCTGGATCCGCCACTGCTGGCAGCCACTACCATACTCGAAACGCTTCAAGGGCTTCGTTTGGCTGATGCTCATCGTGACGTCAGCATATTTCGTCACACCAATATGGCTGTTAACTGTGGCCTGCTGCTAGGGGGTACATTGCAGGTAGGTTTTAGCTTTTTTCTACGGAAATCTTAAGTTCCAAGACAAATGATATATTGAGTACCGGGTTTTCCGACTTGCTTTACAGCATGGCTATCTCAGTTGAAATCACGTTATGAAGGTGCCACATTCCCTTTTAACCCTCGCCCCACCGGGGGCCATGGCCCCCCTAAGGTTTTTCCGGGATAGCAGAAAAACGAAGAGGCGCAGAACCGCGGTTGAGGGCTCTACCTCTCACTGCATCATTTTCCCACCATCCCTGAAATTTTTTACCCCGGGTCACCCAAGGTCAGGTCACCAGACGAGGTCAACCAAGGTCACCTCACTTCAACTTTAGAGCTCTGTAAGAGCTACATTTCAAAGTCGATTGATTTGAAACTTCCTACACTTCATGGCCCTTCAAGGGTCTACAAGGTGTATATCCGGGATTTTTCGATTTCGTGCCCTGAGGTCAGGTCACGAGGTGACCTCTCCCATTGACAAAGCATGGGGAAAAGCTGTCTTATGATCTAAAAGTCACAAAAGCGATTGAAAATGCTCAGCTTGATCAGAAAGCGTTCTTGGACACCCTTTCACGGATTCCAGGGGCTATATTTGCCCTTTGACCTCTCCAAGGTCATCCAAGGTCACCAGGGGTCAAAAACAGTATTTTGACAATAACTTTTGACCTGTATAAGCTAGAGCGCTGAAACAAACACCATCGTGTTTGTCTTGTCACTGGCTTTCATTTGATATACAGCAAGGTCACTTTCTGACCTTTCGTGACCTCAGGTCATCTTAGGTCACGAGGTGACCTCTGGAGATCAAACCACTGGCGGGAGGTCTTTTCGTTTCACATAACGGAAAAAGGACTGACAATTTCCTATCAAATGTACTTTACCAGACTTCAATAGCTCTAATGGCATAAGAGTTATGCCCCGTCTGCTTAAGCATTGCATATTTGAGTGAAAATAGCCGATTTTGACCTAATTTGACCTCTGGGGGTCAAACCATTGACCTGAGCACTAAAACATGTGAAGTAATTTCTTACTGAATTTACGCGAGGTTTCTATTGCACTTTGCAGATTTGCGCTAACGCCCATGTTTTCGGAGTTAGAGGGGGGCCATCGATGGCCCCCGGTGGGGCGAAGGTGGCGCCGGAACCCCCGGTGGGGCGCGGGTTAATAAGAATAGGACAATCGTCAGTCCAAGACGCAAGCGAATGTGTCATTAACATAATTCAGGCAGCCTTGTGGTTTGGTTGGTTCTGGCCTGCTGACGTCAAGGATGCTACGGTTTTGACATTTGGGCTGATAAGGTATTCGGTATCTTGTTCTTAGTCGTATTATTGGTGTACTGATTTATTCAGGAGGGATGCGGTGTCACAGTACCACAAATAACCAGCTACGTACGTTACTTACAAACTAGGACAGAACTTACTTCTTGGACACCGGCGCTCTCCCATCCCATAGTTACATCAAAGTGAGTGAAAATGACCTCTCCCTACACTGTTTGGGTGTGATGGGACTCTCTCTCTCTCTCTCTCTCTCTCTGTCTCTGTCTCTGTCTCTGTCTCTGTCTCTGTCTCTGTCTCTGTCTCTGTCTCTGTCTCTGTCTCTGTCTCTGTCTCTATCTCTGTCTTTGTCTCTGTCTCTCTCTCTCTCTCTCTCTCTCTCTCTCTCTCTCTCTCTCTCTCTCTCTCTCTCTCTCTCTCTCTCTCTCTCTCTCTCTCTCTCTCTCTCTCTCTCCCTCTCTCTATCTTTCTCTATCTTTCTCTCTCTCTTTCTCTCTCTGACCGCTGCCTGCGGGCCTCCGGACAGGCGGTGATCTGCCGGTGCAGTCAGCCGCTGGCAGGCTTCAAGGCGCGGTGTTTGGAGGATGAACAGATGCTGGAGCTGGTCCGCACCACCAACCCCACGGACAGGCTCATGTATGTCGTCGACACCCGGCCTAAGGTAGGTGCCAGGCACCGCTCGCCTCTAGTAGGGATTCTTTCTCTGTGTCCCCTCTTTAAATGCAATATTGCCTGGTGCTGACTCCCTGGTGTATCATACTGCCCCTTGCTGATTGGTCCATGCACCCAAAAGTAAATGTCGGCGTTGGTTTTGTTTTTACGTGGAGTTTGGTTCTTGATTCCGTTTTAATCTTCAGCACCATTTTGATTTTTCAGATCAATGCAATGGCCAACCGGGCCTCCGGAAAAGGGTATGAGAATGAAAGCTTCTACCAGAACATCAAGTTCTACTTCTTCGGCATTGAGAACATCCATGTCATGCGAAATAGTCTCAGCAAACTTGTCGAAAGTTAGTGAACTGTTGCGGTGTCACATCGCTTCTTATGCAGGGGTCCGAGGCGAAATGAAACTTATCGATCCACATTAAAAAAGAACTGTTTCTTGTGCAATTATATATCATAGTGTGTATGTTTGCCGGTGCTCAAGAGGGAGCAAAATACTTTACTTTACAATATATGGTTGATAATTTTGTAATTTCAATCTCAGCGCTTATCCGTAAAGTATTATTTTTTCAATTCCTTTTAAATACCGGTTTTTCCAAGTTTGGAAATGACATGACCTGACCGCCGTGCGCTGGGGCCGGCAGCCTGCGAGAGTAAGACGTCGGCGATGACCACCTTCCTCTCGGGCCTGGAGTCGGCCGGCTGGCTGCGCCACGTGCGCGCCGTGCTGGAGGCGGCCCAGTTCGTGGCGGCCTCGGTGGAGGAGGGTGTCACCGTGCTCATCCACTGCAGCGACGGCTGGGACCGCACCTCGCAGACCTGCGCTCTGGCTGAGCTGCTGCTGGACTCCCACTACCGCACCGTGCACGGCTTCCAGGTCAGTTCGCCACCGAAGTCAGCTGCCAGTGCGAGTGTACTCTTATTTGTGATGAGTGGGTGGCATGTGTAGATGTTGGTCAAAGGCGAATAGGGATAGCTATAGCCTTGGTGACACAGCTTAGCACCATGGCGAGGATCATTTAGGACGGCTTGAAAGTCATTTGGTTGTGTTGAGTGATGGTTTGAAATCAGTGCCGCCGGCTTTTTCGCATTCTCCCATCGGGTCTGAACAGCTTAGCTCGTGTTAGTGGGTCTCATTGAATACAGCGGGAGCCAATTGCATAATCAAACAGGCTAAATCCAAGACGTTGTGCGTCTGCAGGCTTTGATCGAGAAGTGCTGGCTGGCTCACGGCCACAAGTTCACAGACCGGTGCGGCTTCATCCAGGTCGACTCCAAGGAGGTCTCACCCATCTTCACCCAGTTCATTGGTGAGTGACCTCAGTCTGTCTCTCATACCCGCGCCCAAGCACCTGGTGTTATTGGTAACTCGTTGCCAGGTCTGTGGACCCATTGTTATCATGCGCCCATGCCGGTCTGGAAGTTTTGCTGCACGTCAGCCATCTCTTCGTCATTACATGCATTTCTGTTTTTGTCGTCCTCATTCTCGTAGTGTGGGTGCCTTTCGGCACGGTTTGACAGTGGCCACGCTAAAATCCAACGACGTAAAATCGCACGGTGCGCTTCAAGGTACGGCTGTAGTGTGTGACTACGGATGACTACTGCGTGACTGCTGAGTGTGACCGTGGTATGTGACTGCAGTGTGTTGTTTGTGGCAGCGGTACATGACCACAGATGACTGCAGTGTGAGTTCAATGTGTGACTCTCGCAGACGCGGGTGAGTGCTGGCCCAGCTGCAGTACCCAGGTTCGTCTCGGCTGGATGAGACTGCAGACTGTAACGGGAGCGTGTGATACCCTCAGACGGGTTCGTCTCTGCTGGATGAGACTGCAGTCTGTAACGGGAGCGTGTGACCCCCTCAGACGGGTTTGCCTCGGCTGGATGAGACTGCAGTCTGTAACGGGAGCGTGTGACCCCCTCAGACGGGTTTATCTCTACTGGATGAGACTGCAGTCTGTAACGGGAGCGTGTGACCCCCTCAGACGGGTTCATCTCTGCTGGATGAGACTGCAGTCTGTAACGGGAGCGTGTGACCCCCTCAGACCGGGGTTTGCCTCGGCTGAATGAGACTGCAGTCTGTAACGGAAGCGTGTGACCCCCTCAGACGGGTTTATCTCTGCTGGATGAGACTGCAGTCTGTAACGGGAGCGTGTGACCCCCTCAGACGGGTTTGCCTCGGCTGGATGAGACTGCAGTCTGTAACGGGAGCGTGTGACCCCCTCAGACGGGTTTATCTCTACTGGATGAGACTGCAGTCTGTAACGGGAGCGTGTGACCCCCTCAGACGGGTTCATCTCTGCTGGATGAGACTGTAGTCTGTAACGGGAGCGTGTGACACCCTCAGACGGGTTCGTGTCTGCTGAATGAGACTGCAGTCTGTAACGGGAGCGTGTGACCCCCGCAGACGGGTTCGTCTCTGCTGGATGAGACTGCAGTCTGTAACGGGAGCGTGTGACCCCTCAGAGGGGTTTATCTCTGCTGGATGAGACTGCAGTCTGTAACGGGAGCGTGTGACCCCCGCAGACGGGTTTGCCTCGGCTGGATGAGACTGCAGTCTGTAACGGGAGCGTGTGACCCCCGCAGACGGGTTCGTCTCTGCTGGATGAGACTGCAGTCAGTAACGGGAGCGTGTGACCCCCGCAGACGCGGTGTGGCAGCTGACCCAGCTGCAGCCGCAGGCGTTCCAGTTCAACGAGCGCTACCTGCTGACGCTCCACGACCACGTGTTCAGCTGTCAGTTCGGCACGTTCATTGGCAACTGCCACAAGGACCGGCAGGACCTCAGGTCTGTGCATCGTCTCTGTATGGGGCGAAACCTGCGGCCTGCTTAGGAACCCGAGGACCCGCCAAAACCGATTAGAATGACATGTTTCTTGGAGAATGTTTCGTTGCACATTATGGGAGGATGGCTGTTTTCGCAACAACAACAAAAAACTAACGGCGGAATATGCACGATCTTAGTTGGGAAAGGGGCGGGGTTCAAGTATCGTGTCATCACGAGTGACACGCCCGCTTTTGTTTTCGACACGATGCCTCCGAGGCTAGCCCGGGAGTCAAAGGGCCACCGGGGACGGAGAGAATGGGCAATATTCTCATATATGTAAGTGCACCGTGACGTGCGCCCCTCTGCGTGATGCTAACCGCCACGGCCCTCTGTGACTCACACGGTGCATCTGAGCTGGTTGACCCGTGTCTCACAACTTGTACCTGAGCATTTGACGTTGATCTCACATGGTGTACCTGAACGTCAGCTGACCTCCGTCTCACGCGGGGGTGTCTGACCTGTATCTCACGCGGTGTGCCTGAGTGTATGACCTCCGTCTCACGCGGTGTGCCTGGGTGTCTGACCTGTGTCTCACGCGGTGTGCCTGAGTGTATGACCTGTGTCTCACGCGGTGTGCTTGAGTGTCTGACCTGTGTCTCACGCGGTGTGCTTGAGTGTTTGACCTGTGTCTCACGCGGTGTGCCTGAGTATCTGACCTGTGTCTCACGCGGTGTGCTTGAGTGTCTGACCTGTGTCTCACGCGGTGTGCCTGAGTGTCTGACCTGTGTCTCACAGGGTGTGCTTGAGTGTCTGACCTGTGTCTCACGCGGTGTGCCTGAGCGTCTGACCTTTGTCTGACACGGTGTATCTGAGCGTCTGACCTTTGTTTGACACGGTGTACGTGAGAGTCGGACATTTGTCTTGTGAGATATATCTGGGAGCCCGGCCTGTGTCTCTCAGGGTGCATCTGAGCGTTTGACCCATGCTCCGCTGTGCCTCAGGCTGTCGGAGCGGACGTACTCGCTGTGGGGCTACACGGCGCAGCACATGGCCGAGTACACCAACGCTCTGTACGACGCCAGTCTGTTCCCAGGTCCGCTGCAGGTCAGCCTGCCGCCGCAGGCTATCAGGTGGGTGCCGCGGCCGCTGCACTCCTCAGTGGGCGGGGTCAGGGTTCCCGGGCCGCCGGACTCCTTAGTGGGCGGGGTCAGGGTTCCCGGGCCGCCGGACTCCTCAGTGTGCGGGGTCAGGGTTCCCAAGCCGCCGGACTCCCCAGTGGGCGGGATCAGGGTTCCCGGACTCCTCAGTGGGCGGGGTCATGGTTCCCGGGCCGCCGGACTCCTCAGTGGGCGGGTCAGGGTTCCCGGGTCGCCGGACTCCTCAGTGGGCGGTGTCAGGGTTCCCGGGTCGCCGGACTCCCCAGTGGGCGGGATCAGGGTTCCCGGGCCGGTGGACTCCTCAGTGGGCAGAGTCAGGGTTCCCGGGCCGCCGGACTCCCCAGTGGGCGGGGTCATGGTTCTTGGGCCACCGGACTCCCCAGTGGGCGGGGTCAGGGTTCCCAGGCCGCCGGACTCCCCAGTGGGCGGGGTCAGGGTTCCCGGGCCACCGGACTCCCCAGTGGGCGGTGTCGGGGTTCCTGGACTCCCCAGTGGGCGGCGTCATGGTTCCCAGGCCGCCGGACTCCCCAGTGGGCGGTGTCAGGGTTCCTGGACTCCCCAGTGGGCGGTGTGAGGGTTACTGGACTCCCCAGTGGGCGGGGTCATGGTTCTTGGGCCACCGGACTCCCAGTGGGCGGGGTCAGGGTTCCCGGGCCGCCGGACTCCCCAGTGGGCGGGCTCAGGGTGACATCCGCTGGTACTGCAACTGGAGTTCACGTCTCTTGAAGTTCGGCAAGCTCATGAATATGTTCACAATGTGTTCATAAATCAGTGGTTTGGTTTCGTTGTCGTATTTTTGGTCGAGCTTTTCAGCCAGGTGCAGCGTTCTTGTCTTAGTTATTGAGGGGCTGTGCCGCTTCGGTTGTATTCCACGTATCAGCAGTGTCTGGGCCCGTTTTTTTCGGAAAGTCAACGTACTCAGCGGCTTGTTACAGACGCTCTGGTTGGATCTAGGTCAGTTGGTCTCGGCTGATTCTGCCTCCAGCATTTGCAGGGACTGAACCAAAGGCAAAATCGTGTGGTACTTCGGGTTAGACTCAATGTTGATAGCGGCCGTTCGGTGTTTTCCGGCACGAGACGAGACGTGTCGACCCGACCGTGCCGTGGTCTGGCCCTGGTCCCCTTCCCCCATGAATTGACCTCAATCTGCTCTGTTTGTAGAAGTCCCTCATCTGACGCGAACCGCGCCGTATCTGACCAGAGCCACGTCCCCACGTGACCAGAACCACATCCCCTGTGACCAGAACCACATCCCCTGTGACCAGAGCCGCGCCCTCTGGGACCAGAGCCGCGTCCTCTGTGACCAGAACCACATCCCCTGTGACCAGAACCACATCCCCTGTGACCAGAGCCGCGTCCTCTGTGACCAGAACCACATCCCCTGTGACCAGAGCCGCGTCCTCTGTGACCAGAGCCGCGTCCTCTGTGACCAGAGCCGCGTCCTCTGTGATGTGACCAGAGCCGCGTCCTCTGTGACCAGAGCCGCGTCCTCTGTGACCAGAGCCACGTCCTCTGTGACCAGAGTCGCGTCCTCTGTAACCAGAGCCGCGTCCCCTGTGATTTGAACAGAGCCACGTTCTCTCTGAACAGAGCCACGTCCTCTGTGACCAGAGCCACGTCCTCTGTGACCTGAGCCGCGTCCTCTGTGACCAGAGCCGCGTCCTCTGTGACCAGAGCCACGTCCTCTGTGACCTGGGCCGTGTCCTCTGTGACCAGAGCCGCGTCCTCTGTGATGTGACCAGAGCCGCGTCCTCTGTGATGTGACCAGAGCCACGTCCTCTGTGACCTGGGCCGTGTCCTCTGTGACCAGAGCCACGTCCTCTGTGACCTGGGCCGTGTCCTCTGTGAACAGAGCCGCGTCCCCCTGTGACCAGAGCCGCGTCCTCTGTGACCTGGGCCGCGTCCTCTGTGACCTGGGCCGCGTCCTCTGTGACCTGGGCCGCGCCCTCTGTGACCAGAGCCGCGTCCTCTGTGACCTGGGCCGCGTCCTCTGTGACCTGGGCCGCGTCCTCTGTGACCTGGGCCGCGCCCTCTGTGACCTGGGCCGCGTCCTCTGTGACCTGGGCCGCGCGGATGGCAGGTTCTGGCGCGGCATGTACACACGGTTCGAGTTCGGCGTGCACCCGCGGGAGACGCTGGCCGAGGTGGCCGGCTTCCTGGCCGACCACAACCAGAGCCTGCGCGACCACGTACGGCTGCTGCAGAAGGTGAGGAGCGCCGCCCGGGTACCCCGGCCCGGCGGCACTTCTTGTGTCATGGTCAGTGCCGCTGTGAAAAGTTTCAAGATGCCAATTGGCAGACTTTTCAGAATGTGTGTTATTTACCCGGGATACGTGAGCAGCTTCGGTACGCCCAATACGCGCACTGGCCGCGGGAACGGACTTGTCCACTCGTATAACCGGGAGTTTCTAAGGTAGACTCCCGCATACATGAGTCGATAAGTCCGTTCCCGTGCTCGGTATGCAGGTAAAGCGTATTCAAGCTGCTCTTGTATCTTGGGTAAATGTTGCGTAGTGTTCCTAGAGCGAGCATAATCTTGGGCTGTGCTCTCACTGCTGCATGTTTTTGTCTCAGCGTGTGGCGATGCTGGAGAGCAGGCTGAACAGCGGTGCCGAGTCGACCGAGCCGTGCTGCTCTGACGGCGACGTGGGCGGTCAGGATGGCAGTCCTGCGGAAAAAACGGCTGCGGACCGACGTCACATCAACGACGAGGTTACGGGAGAGAGAGTCGTGCGAAAGAGCTGTGTTAAAACTCGCTCTAATCCTGGGTTTTAATGAAGCCAGTCCTAGAACAGGAAGTATACTGCTGTTTCAACCTTGAGCCAGACCTCAGATATGTCGATACGGTTTTTGTGACGTCTAATGGGAGGAGCTGATGAGTCTCCCTTGAACAGATTAGCTGGCTTCTCTTCACGCTGGAGCAGCCGTTGCGCTGGTGTTGACCTGAGCCGGTGACCTCAGGTGAACGCGGCTCTGCAGCTGCCAGCGCTGACGGTCCAGCAGCTGGCCCGGGAGCTGCAGTCGGTGGCCCTGGACTGGAGCGCCGCGCGCGGCGTACGCGAGTGCAGCTGCACCACCGCCTTCGACCACTTCAGCAAAAAGGTGTGCTCTGCTGCTTGGCGGGCGACGGGTCGGCTAGGAGAGCGATGCACGCTAGGAGCTAGGCCGGCTGCTACTTCTCAACGCAATGCATGGCAATCCGGTTACAACCCAAATTTCGAGACTCCAGGCATCATCTGAGAAATGTGCGTGTCTGTAAGCCAGATGTATCAGAACTACCAACGTTTCGGATTTTGTAACCAGAGAAAATTTGTAACGCAACTGCTGGTTTTCGGATCATGACGGGGAGTGCTGGTAAGATGGTTCCACTCTCTCACACAACTGGTCAGTTTCTTACACGGACCTGTTCGTTTGGCCTGGCCTCACCTAGGCCGGTATATTTTCGATGGCCTGCTGCCTGACGCTGCCTGTGGTGCTGCCCAGTTCCACTGTTGGCGGTGCGGCGAGATCTTCTGCCAGCGGTGTCTGGACCGGCGGCAGCGGCTGCCGGGCCACCTGGGCGGCCGGCCGGCGCCCGTCTGCCGACCCTGCTACCGCCTGCTCACCACCTCGCACTCGATCGACTCTCAGAACGCCTGAGGTCACGTCTACAACCCCTGGCGGCAGCGGGCGGCGTCGGGCGGGCCGCGGCGCCGAATCCGGCCCGGCGCCTCGCTGGACCCGTACTACCGGCCACGGCGCGGCCACTACGCCACCTGGTGACGCCCAGCCCAACTGTACTGTCCTGTCCGCCGTCTTATGTCGCTGCTGCTGGGTCCAGGAACTTCTCCTCTGAATCGAATCGTGACTGGGTTGTTGATTCTGGAATAATATTGTCTGTCGCGTTTCGCTTTTGAATGCCTGCTCTTTTGTAGTGTTTTTGTCAGGGAAGAGACGGTGTCTGATTGGTTATTAATACCTGCGCTTCACAGGATTTCATCTGGGATTCACCCTCAGTCTAGCCCTAAAAATGCAGATTATCAGAATCATTTGTAGGTGTCGTATCTACTAACGGGCTGAAGATTATTGCATTATCCCTCGCCCGGTTTTCAATTCAAAATCCAACCTTAGATGATTATGAATTAGGTCGATGCACTCTGATCCGGTATGACGGAGATTCTCTCAAAGGTCGATAACTTGCCAAAACTAGATTTCGATAGCAGTTAACAAATTTCGGACCAGTAGGACTCCGTGTGAACCCCGGTTTCGATGCCACTCGCGCTTCTTCCAGTAGCGACTGTCTTCGCTCCGGTGTGGCTCTGAAATCTCCATCCGCCCGGGAACTTGCAGGTTTGTGAGACCTGACCGCCGAATTGTAGCCGCCTTGTGCCCTGGTGTTTGGTTGAGACGTACTTCTTACGCGCTGTCTGTCGCGCACCACCCTGTCGCCTCGCTGTGAACGCCTCTGCCAGTGACGTCACGCGCGTGACCGCCGGGGGTTGGCGCTGGCCGCTGAGACTGTACACGATACCGGCGCCTGGTCAGTGGCGGGGAGTGTAAGCGTGGGCCGCCCCGCGTCTAGCACAATCATGTGGTGGTGCTGTGCAGGCCGCTGGTGTACCTCCGGCTGTGCCGAGTGTGACGTGAGTGTTCTGAGATGGCCGTGTAGCATACCGTTCGCTGGCTGCGGTGATGCCAATGTCCAGACCTGACCTTCGGTACCGACACGCAGGGTTCAGCTCATTACCACGACTCCGGGGAGAAGTGGAGGGCGTCCATCACTAGTCGGGCCCGTTGGTGTTAAAATATTATGATAAAAATGTGAATTCCTGTTATGCATGTTGAGTGCAATTCGCCACCGAAATAAGCTAACAAATTTTGATTGTATTGTTATTTGAACAAATTTATTTACGTGGGAGCCCCCATTTGCATACGAGGTCTTCCGGAAATTCAAGGAAACATCTTCGTTCCAAAGGTGATTGAAGTTGATAAGGTGTAGTCTTTTGTTCGCCTGTGCTTTTGGTGGATGGTTGGCTGGGCGTTTGGTTTATGCTGGGCTGCTCAGAAAATGTGTCTCAGTTTTATTCGGCTGTGCTGCTGAGAGTGGCTCCGGCTCGCTGCTGACAGCGGCTCCAGCTCGCTGCTGACAGCGGCTCCAGCTCGCTGCTGACAGCGGCTCCAGCTCGCTGCTGACAGCGGCTCCAGCTCGCTGCAGAGTGTCTTACCTCGCTGCTGACAGTGACTCTGGCTCGCTGCAGAGTGACTGCCTCGTTGCTGAGAGTGACTCTGGTCCGCTGCTGAGTAACTCAGACTCGTTGCTGAGTGACTCTGGCTCTCCGCAGAGCGATTCTGCTTCGTTGCTGAGAGTGACTCTGACTCGCTGCTGAGTGACTCTGCCTCGTTACTGAGAGTGACTCAGGTTGGCTGCTGAGAGTGACTCCGACTCGCTGCTGAGGGTGACCTGGCTACAGCTCTATCTTGGACATTGAATGTCTTGACCGGTTTAAGTGGCCAGAGTTGTGAATTTTTTAACTCGGAATTTTTTTACTGTCTATTCGCATTGGATTTTTGTGCGAAGAGTCTATGAAGATTCGCTTGTTCGTTTGTGTGTAAATTGTTGGTTCACATAACTGGGCTATCAAACTATGGGATGTCTCGCAAAGTGACGGAAAATCGCTCGCAACAGCAAATTGCCCGAAGTTCAGCTGTGCTAAGAAAAGGATAGGGTTGGAGATGGTTGCTTTGGTAGCAGGATAACTCGTCGGTGCTACCATTTTGCTGTCATTGCTTAAATGCATTTAATGCATCGAGAACATGAGCAGTTGTCTCGGAGAAAATTTCAGATGTCCAACGAATGCTATCACCCTTTAGTCTAACGCCTTAAATTACCGTACTTACAGTTGGATTTGTTGACTTAGGAACGTAAGTGAAGGAAAACTGCAGTCAGGGTGACCTTTGGGCGTCCCTGTTGACATGGGTGTTTGTGAATGGCACGGAAAGATTGATAAGCAGTGCTGTTCAGCAGGTTTCCGTCTTTCGTCCTGGGAGAGATGCAGTGTGCCTGAGGCGCGTCTCCTTGTATTTTTGATAGGACTTGTAAAACCACTTGCCATAACGATAGATATGAGTTATATTGGTTAAGTGTATGGCTTTGAGAGTTGTGGTAAACAAATATTATTAATCTTCTGAATTATGTGATTCTCTTGTTTCTTTTTGTTTTGTTTTTCCAAAGATTTTTAAGCAGAGGCGAGGCGATTTTGTTTTGATCCAAGAACAATATTCAGAGATGTGAAGTGCTTGACAGTTCGGAGTGGTTTCTGTCATGGTTGTGGGTGGTTTTGATACATTGTCTGCTTGAACGAAATGTTTCCGATGGCTTCGGCTCGCCGTTTAAGTGACTTTTTTTTTTTTTGCTAAGTGAACCGTGTGTGAATCTCGTTGATGGTTGAGCTATTATTTGGTTAGATTTTCGCGTCATTTCGCCATTATCTCCCGATATAATTTTTTAAAAGAACCTTTATACACGTTTTGTGCTGCGTAGTTTCTATGTTACGTTAAGCTTCATTGTTACCGCGTAGTAGGAAGCTGTTATTTTGTACCTGGCATATTCCCCGGTGGATTTCCACCCTCTGCGCACCAATAACTTCGCTGGTGGAAAACGACCCTGTGTAAGGGGAAAAACGGCGCGAACACTCGCAGTTCGCGCTTTTTGTGGTTCGTATTGTGCTTTGTGGTAAGTAACTATCGTACGTTGGTTCACAGCCGTTTATTTTATAAATTTCGTACAGTGGTACACGCTTGCAAACCCGAGTGAAAAATTAAATAATCCTTTGATTTGGAGGTGCGTTTAAATTCCCGTAACATTGCAGCATATAAAGAGCAGTGGTCACGTGGTGTCAGTTGTTGCGTGAAAGGTCGCAGTGTAATCTCTAACAACGTATTGACGTGTAAACTTGCCAGAACACTACAGTATTTTTTTGCAATCTTCTATGATATGAAGTGCTTTCGGTATCACATTTGTAGTAATATTAATCGGCGGACAATCATATCAGCGGGCCAGGTTGCAGGTGGGCCCGAGGCGCTGCTGTGCGCTTCTCGGTATCACAGACTGTACTGTGAGCTTGGCTTCGGAAAGCCGTCAGCCGTCACTTATATCCATTTCCCAGCTGGACTCTGAGCGAGATCGCCCTGATGTGAGGCGGGGGTGCCCCCTATAGTGCGGCAGGGGCCAGCTCCCCGTCCGCCCCGGATGGTAGCGGGCGGGAGTGCTCTGGGCTCGACAGTGACAGTGTTGGTCCCCGTCCGCCCCGGATGGTAGTCGGCGGGACTGCTCTGGGCTCGACAGTGACAGCGTTGGTCCCCGTCGCCCCGGATGGTGTCGCGGCCCGGATGGTGTGGCGGACTATCTGGGCTGGACAGTGGCAGTGTTGGTCCCCGTCCGCCCCGGATGGTAGTCGGCGGGACTGCTCTGGGCTCGACAGTGACAGTGTTGGTCCCCGTCCGCCCCGGATGGTAGCCGGCGGGACTGCTCTGGGCTGGACAGTGACAGTGTTGGTCCCCGTCCGCCCCGGATGGTAGTCGGCGGGACCGCTCTGGGCTCGACAGTGACAGTGTTGGTCACCAACTGGTTGCTGACTTGGCTTGCCTGCCGTCCGGCAATTGGAGTCAGCTGCGATTGAGGGCGTTCTGCCACAACACCGGCTGCGCACGGCCATCTGTGGCAGGGGCTCGATGTTTTGTGTTTAGAGGTTATTTGCCTTTTGTTTGCGCGAAAGCTAGGGTGTGTTGCGAGCCTGGCTGTAGTATGCTGAGAGGTGCGGGCGAGGCCGGTGATAGGGCGGGGGTGGGTGGGGTTCTGGAGCGGCAGTGTATGGGCTGGTCGGGTGACGCTGTGAGGCTGGCCGCCGCCATAGCTCGGCGCTGTGATGGTACCAATGAAGCGCTCCGATTCCTGACATTCCGTCTGAGTGTCCAATGTAAAGTGCTTGACCAAGCATCAACGCATATGTGGGTGTCGTGGAAATAAACAGTGCACAAGTGAATTCCTGGCTTCGACTTGGCAGATGGCGTGACGTTAAGAGGTCGCTCTATTTCACTGAAGCTTATGTTTGGGTCACGTGGAATTTGTGATTTTTTATTTTCGAAAATGGTTTTCTACTTCATCGACTCAGGGCCCTTTGGACGTTTTATGGAATTGGCCTCTCGCACTTGATACGCACTTACACACATCCTCTCTGGCCTGTCTCCCGTGTTGAGGCAGAGAATGATGGCCTACCCTGAAGAGCTGTGATATGTGGGCCGAGTTTTTCGTATTCACGGATCTCCCGTACGTGATGCCTTCCGCCGCTTATTGGCCGGTCTTGTGGCGCATCCGGATGTCCGTCTCAGCTCCCACGTTCTTACCACTCAGACACAGGCCCTGACCCGGAGACAGATGCATCATCTTCATAGGCTCGTCCTCAGCCGCCATCAGCTGGATCAGCAGCATGCGTCTTGTGCGCTCGGAGAGGTTGGGGTAGCTGCCGTGGATGAGCAGGTAGGAGAAGATAGCTACCGAACCCCGCTTCCTCCAGTGGAACTGCCTTCGACAGGGGGAACTCGTTCTGGTCCAGGTGGTGGTAGTTGGGGTCGGAGCTGCAGTCCTTCTGCGGTCCCAGCTTGTGGGAGCCGGGGTAGATGGCCAGGCAGCCGTTCTCCACGTCCGAGTCGTCCAGGTGCAGGAACACCGCTACCATCGAGTCGTTGCGGAACGGGAAGTAGTGGTAGTCCTGGTGCATGGGGTAGGGACTGCCGCGGCCCGGTGGCTTCACGTGCGCCTTGGTGTGGTGCAACAGAATGTTGTCCGTGTTCATGACGTCGCTGCAGGCTGCCAGCATCTTGTCATGCATCAGCAGCCGCATGAAGATGGCGCTATGGAACTGCAGGTTGTGAATGGAGTGCACCGTGAAGTCCTCTTCTCCTGGGGCATGCCGTCCTTTTGCCATTCTCCTGACCACGTACCCTCGATCCGGCTCCCCAGGGCCCTCTCAAACACGTTGTCGTACTCGCTGCTTATTTCGTCGAATTCCTCGTCAGTGAAGAGATTGTCCAGCACCACATACCCGTTCTCAGCGTAGAACGCCTTCTGGTCTTCGGTCAGCATCCTTACCCAGTCACACTTGCTGCTTAGAAAACGCTGCGCGAGCGATGCTCGAGTGGGCGATGAGACTGCGCCCCTCCCCACGGCACATCACAACAGACTGGCGGAGCCCGTCGCTGCCTGAAACGCGGGGCGCCCGCCGACGGTCCCGGCTACCCCGACCCTGGTAGCAGAGATGTGAGCGTTTCGAGTTTCAAGTGACTGAGCAAGAGAGCCAGGACGATCCAAGTTAGGCATGGAGGTACAGAGGCAGCAGTCACGCGATTTTAGCGACGGTATCTCGACCTGTCTTGTGACGTAATAAACTGCGTGACAAAAAGCCATGGCGTGTGGATGTGAAAGTGACACCTCTAACGAGATTGATCCTACGTGGCTACGGTTACGACAATAAACAGACCCGGGGGTGGTACAGGCCCCTGGTGCATGCCTGTCATCAGGTTCCCGTGTTGTGGCACCCGGAACAGTGGCGGATCTAGCCGGTTGGTTTGGGAGGGGCAAAGAAAAGTCGAAAAGCAAAAAAAAAAAAAAAAAAAACGTCGCGCAGTGAAAAATTGCGCTACAATATGCCTTTTCGGTAGGATTTTGGGAACTGGAGACGAAAAGCAAAAAAAAAACGTCACGGGGTGAAAAATATCGGCTCAACATACATTTTTTCCAATCCAAGCCCCAATATTTACACTGAACTTCTCTAATTCTGTTTGAAGTTGAGAGTTGAAGCACCAAAATTTTGCTTACAAGCCAAAAAGGAGTCGGGGGAAAAAGGAGGTCGATCGCTTTGGGGGGCAAAAACATAGTTTTGCCCCGAGCTTTTCCGTTTGGGGGGCAATTGCCTTTTTTGCCCCCCTGGATCCGCCACTGACCCGGAACCATCGGCTTTAACCCGCGCCCCACCGGTGGTCCAGCGCCACCTTCGCCCCACCGGGGGCCATCGGTGCCCCCCTCTAACTCCGAAAATATGGGCGTTAGCGCAAATCTGCAAAGTGCAATAGAAAGCGCGCGTGAATCCAGTAAGAAATTACTTCACATGTTTTAGTGCTCAGGTCAATGGTTTGACCTCCAGAGGTCAAATTAGGTCAAGATCGGCTATTTTCACTCAAATATGCAATGCCTAAGCAAACTGAGCATAACTCTTATGCCATTAGAGCTATTGAGGTCTGGTAAAGTACATTTGATAGAAAATTGTGTATCTCCGGATGTGTGGGTACCAGTCGGAGAAGGGGATCCGGAGACCCGAGGGTACGGTGCCCTGAGTGGCCTGCTTTGCAGCGAGATCAGCGCCTTCTTTTCTCTGGATGCCCATGTGGCTGGGGACCCAGGCTAGGGTCACGTGCTTTTTCTTGTCATGCGCTCGGTGAAGTCTGTGTCTGATTTCATCTATTATATACGACGATGAAGAATGTGTTTCGAAAGACTGGATGGCCTGCAGTGAAGAAAGGGAGTCAGTAAATATAACACATTGGAGCTGTCTGGATCAGAGACGGCGGATTCCATTTTCGAGAAGTGGTGCAAGATTTTCTGGAGGGGGCGCCTTCCTCCCCAGGGGGCGCCATCATCTCTTGGGGGTGCCTTTGCTACCCAATGGCGTTCTGCAGAAACTCTTTGGACTCGGCGTGCGAGGCCACTTGGGGTGGTTTATTTCTAATATTCCGAAAAATAGGTATTTTAAATTTCGCGTAAACTCAGTCGTATCGGATTGGCATCAGCAACAGAGTAGCATAGCCCAGGATTCTGCGATATTCATAGCCTTGTTTGCAGTTATGACCAATGATATTGCAGACACTTCCCGCAAACATACGTCACGTGTTTTTCGTTGAAGACTTCACAATATGTGTGACAGTGTCTACTACAGCAGCTGCGCAGAGGCGGCTGCAGCTTGGCCTTGACATATTGCAGCAATGGATCACACGCAATGGACTGAAATTTTCAAGTTCAAAGACATAGTGCATGCACTTTTATAATAGACATTGAGACTGAATACCCGATTTTGTAAATTTGCGGAAATCCGAGCGACGTTGTAGCAGAAACCAGATTTATCAGGCTCACACTCGATAAGCTTTCATATGTGCCACACCTGAAGGATTTCCGCAAAAAAATGTTTCGATACGCTGAAAATACTGAAGGTGTTGACGAGGATGAGATACCGTGCAGATAGAGAAATGTTTCTCATGCTATACACGTTATACGCTTATCGCCTATATATACGTTATGCGCACGTTATACGCTCATTGTTATACGCTACGTTATAAGCTTCTTATGCTGTATAGATCACTTATTCGTCCGAAGATCGAGTACGGCTGTGTCAGAGCCGCATGACGAAATCCATGGAGCGAAGCGGATTGAGATTTCTCAAGAGGCTCTATTCTGGCCGTTTGGCGGTTCTGACAGTTGATACCAGGGTTCTGCAATTGTGTAGGGTGATTGCCCTTTTACGCTAGACGCCCAAACTAAGGCCCCCAAATTTAAATTCAAAATAGTTTTTGAGAAATTTTGGAACAAATGTTTTAAATTTTGCATTTGTATCATTTTTATTTCTTAAGCGACGAACTTGAAATTTGCCTCCTTTTGAATAAGCAACAAGGCCACCTAAGAAAAAAGTTCGAACTGGTCCGACAATATTTATTACGCCAAGACGCAGTATTTCTAGTACAAGCAAAAAGATATTGAAATTTGACAGCCGACTTGTAAGCTCGAAATGTCAGAAGGCACGCTTCAGTTAGTTTAAAGACAGCCACGTGGAGGCAGCTACGTCAATTTTCTTGTGCTTAGACATAGTTTCCAGTGGAAAACGTAAAATTCTGACCTAGTTTTTGCCATTTTGCCGGAGGACTACATTTTTGCTCATTTCATTTAAATCTTAATCTCTCGCGATCTAATGCGCCGATTTGACTTTTCATTTCAAATAATGAAAGAACATTGCTTCCGCCTGATAATATTGGGAGATGGATATCGTGATAATAAAATTCATTGTCTTATATGTATAAATATAATTTTAGTAGAAAACCTTTTATTTGCAGCTTTTTCGGTTCAGAGCACATGTAATTCACAAGCTCAGAATTGACATGGCTGAATAGGAAAATTAATTGCAGTCATTCAATTCATTTACACTACCCACTTATCTCCAACGGCTTTCGAGTAACTCGTCCGAAAGGGTATTTCAAGGAGCTAAATTTCTCGGAACATGTTTGCTTCTCACCATGGTTTCAAGTCCTCAAAATGAATGGAAGTGGATGCAATTTGGCATAAAGCTAGCTTAGGGTCCTGGGTCGCCGATACAAGTGATTCTAGGCGAATCTAATGTTTGGTTCGTCTTCTAGAAGCAGCTTTATACCATGCCTTTTCTGTACGAACACAACACCCGGCGCCACGATCACGGCATCGTTTTGACTGCGTGATACCGGCCAGTGACCTCCTGACGGGTCACAGGTGTAGGGTTAGTGGGAGTCGGTACAGTGTGGCGCAGTGGTCTAGTGGTTAGAGGTCCTGTCTCGTGATGAGGGGTGCGCGGGTCGAATCCGGGGTTGACTGCGGGATATTTACTATTTATTTCAAAGAAAAGAATGATGGCACTGACCTACAGGCTTATGAAGAGATACATTGAGAATGAAATATGGTTGATTTCAGCACATTGTCATGCGGCTCTCCTGCGCCGGTGGGGGGTTATCCCAGGTCGCAGACCGGGGTTGCGTATGAGGCCACTCCTTAGTCCGCGAAAAAGATTATCGATATGTCCGTCATCTCGCTATCAGAATAGTAACAGGAGCGTCCCAAGCTCCACCCATAATAAGCATGCTAGTGGAAATTAATGAAATACCGCTACAAATGCGCAGTAAGATACTCGCTTTGCATTAAGCCATTAAAAGGAATGTGGCACCTTTAGAACGTAATTTTAACTGAGATAGCCAAGTTGTAAAGCAAATCGGAAAACCAGGTGCTCTATATATCATTTGTCTTGGAACTCGATTTTTCCGTAGAAAAAACTAAAACCTACCCAAAATGTACCTCTCATGTACCTCTCGCCAGGCGGCCATTGTTGTGAGCTGCTGGTGTGACGACATATGCTGACATCACGATGAGCATCAGCCAATCGAAGCCCTTGAAGTGTTTCGAGTATGGTAGTGGTTGCCAGATCATGACATCATCCAGAGGCAGATATTTATTCGTTTTTCTAGAGGAGTATTTTAAAAATAAAAGCATTAAGCTTGTTGTACATTTTTCAGAGAAATCATGAGTGGTTTCATTATTTTCGGCTAAAAGTACGCCTAATTACACAAAATTCCAGGATTTTACCAAGGTGCCACGTTCCCTTTAAAATAAGTCACCAACACGCCCCACATACCAAACATTTTTTTTTGGCGACGCCTACCTCAGTCAGATAGACAGTGGCTCGCGTTTTGCAACCCGTCACCAGGGAGTGAGAGTCTGTGCCTGGCTGGCACAGGCTGGTATCGACAGCAATCTCGTCGAACCACATGAAGCAGCTGTTATTGAACCATAGCTCATCTCGACAGTTAACACGAACACAACCTACGCCAGTAAAGCAAAAATTTGCCTCCTGAACCGACGCGCCAGTATTCTATGAACCTGCTTGCGGAGCCGTTCGAAAACCATGTCTGTTTCTATATAGACGGTTGCAAAAGAAAGTGACAATGGCGCAGGGCGTGCATTTGTTGGTGACGATGTTGAGAAGTTTTCTAGTTTGCCTTACGAAGGATCCATTTTTACTTCAGAGCTGTACTCCATTTTTTTGCTGTTTGGACCAGGTGTCTAAGCTGATGGTGAGGAAGTTTGCGATTTTTACCGATTCGCTGTCTTATCTGCAGACATTGAAGCCATTTTATTTCTATAATGCGTCGTCACCTTGGCAGGCCATGCTGAAGATGACTGGATCTTCTGTGTGCACTGATTAGTCCAGTAGGAAGACACAGGTAGTTTGGATGGCTACCATCTCAGCCTGAAAACTCAAGCAGAGCGAGCCTGCTGGTCGCCTGAGCTCATGCTGGGCTCTGTCTCGCTGACTCGATGAAGACCCAGTTCCCCGCTCGTGACCCCTCCGTGCACTGACCCGTCGGTCCACACCCATGTGGCACATTGAGTCAGGGAAGCGAGGTGGGGGAGAGCTACTCGCTTCTTCCGGACAGGTGGCGCTCCTGATGTCAGAGGGCCCACGTCTAGTTGAAATGTGACTCACTCTCCTGATACCCACAGTGGAAGACGTCGAGGAAGGAAAGACTCGATGGGAGGGAGATGCCTGCTTGATCCCACATGTCTTTGCCCACCTGCCGCCACCCGGTCACGGAGGAGAGTCGAGAGGGCGCTGTCGCCTCCGCACGTCTTCACAGAGGGTCTTCAGGCGGCAGGGTATGGAATTTCACCAGCAGTCGGGTCGCGAGTACCCTCCTTCTGGCCGCTACGCGGGGAGTCTTAACTCGGCTGGGAGTGGAGTGGGTGCATCCTGTGATGATACGCGCCGACGCTCTCATTTTGCGTTTCAGCAGCTCGACATGAAATGGCGGTGTGGCGTGGAGCCACGCTGCGGCCGCTTACTCCATCGTTCCTCTCACGTAGCCAGTAGCGACGGTTCGGAGGTGCTGTTCGTGCAGCCCCCAGTTGCAGCCGGACAGTTGACGTAGGTGGGAGATGCGGGGGTGGACCGTCTCCCACAGTCTCTTACAGTGTGGACCGAAATGGAGGAGCCGATCGATGGTGACGCCAAGTAGCTGTAGGGTGTCTCCAGCAGTGACAGACTTCCCGTCAACCTTAAAATTGAAGGGATCGGCGTCTCTGGCCCACTGGGACATCACCAGTACTTGGATCTTGGCTCCTGATACCACCATTTTGTGCTGTCGGGTCCACTTCATGAGGGTGCCAGCAGCAGCTTTATTGCGCCCGGTCCTTGGCGACTTGGATGTTGTTGCCCGTGCAGAGAGCCGCCGTATCATCGGCGTACATGTAGGGGAGCATCCGGGAACCGTGCAGAGTGCGTCTACCAGCCGAGCCGCCCATACAAAATAAAACTGGCGATAAGACACTTCCTTACGGCAGGCCAGTTCGGAAAAATGCGCTCACTGGAAAGCACACCATTTAGTTCCACCTGGACTCTTCGGTCCCGGAGTCACTGCCAAATCCAGGCCACCGTGCAATTTGACAGCCCCATCTACAGCAGGCGAACGCGTAGCAGGTGGTGGTCCACTACGTCGTACGCGTGCGCGAAATCAAACGCGACGAGGACGTATTTCTGCGCGGTCTGTCCATCGGGAGAGCGGCTGTGTCTCGATTTGGGCATGCACAGTGCACGCTCACCTCTTCTCTTAAATGAGTCCTGAACTTGACCTGAAGGCGATGGTTGATGGTATAAGTGGATGGTCATTGACAAAATATACTCGTTTTATCAATCTGAATGGTCTTTTCACTTCTATCTGAACACTGCACATGATCATTAAACGCGCAAATTACAGCCAATAAACGAAAAAAGTTATAAATTTATCAAGAGAGTACTTGGACACGTTGAAACTGTTTTATTTTTATTCTAGTAGGGCCCATTTATGTCACAAATCACACATGCCTATGGCATGATCTATTTCAGCATTCAATCACATGGCTACCGAAATTCTCTTAACACCTCCGAAATTTCTCGCACAAGAGCAATTCTCCCATGCTGATGAATTGAAGAATATAGATAAAGGTCGATGGAAAATGCCCACATACTTCATTCTGTGTTTATCTTAACGTTTCAATTTCCCTTATATCTCCTTGAGTCTGCCATCTGGTCTGCCAAGATTCGTAAGATAATGGTGAGAGGACATTGAAAATAATCGCAGCGAGTGTGAACCTGGCCTGTGCGCTGTCCAAGAAAATTATCTCAGCGGAAAAGCTTTTAAGTTGTAGGAAGCACAAACCGGACTTTAACCCACATTATTAATTGCTCCTAAAAAATAATGTTTGAACCAGATGGCAGACTCAAGGAGATATAAGGGAAGTTGAAACGTTAAGATAAACACAGAATGAAGTATATGGGCATTTTCCATCGACCTTTATCTATATCCTTCAATTCATAAGCATGGGAGAATTGCTCTTGTGCGAGAAATTTCGGAGGTGTTAAGAGAATTTCGGTAGCCATGTGATTGAATGCTGAAATAGATCATGCCATAGGCATGTGTAATTTGTGACATAAATGGGCCCTACTAGAATAAAAAGAAAACAGTTTCAACGTGTCCAAGTACTCTCTTGATAAATTGATAACTTTTTTTTCGTTTATTGGCTGTAATTTGCGCGTTTAATGATCATGTGCAGTGTTCCGATCGAAGTGAAAAGACCATTCAGATTGATAAAACGAGTATATTTTGTCACTGACCATCCACTTATACCATCAACCATCGCCTTCAGGTCAAGTTCAGGACTCATTTAAGAGAAGAGGTGAGCGTGCACTGTGCATGCCCAAATCGAGACACAGCTGCCCTCCCGATGGACAGACCGCGCAGAAATACGTCCTCGTCGCGTTTGATTTCGCGCACGCGTACGACGTAGTGGACCACCACCTGCTACGCGTTCGCCTGCTGTAGATGGGGCTGTCAAATTGCACGGTGGCCTGGATTTGGCAGTGACTCCGGGACCGAAGAGTCCAGGTGGAACTAAATGGTGTGCTTTCCAGTGAGCGCATTTTTCCGAACTGGCCTGCCGTAAGGAAGTGTCTTATCGCCAGTTTTATTTTGTATGGGCGGCTCGGCTGGTAGACGCACTCTGCACGGTTCCCGGATGCTCCCCTACATGTACGCCGATGATACGGCGGCTCTCTGCACGGGCAACAACATCCAAGTCGCCAAGGACCGGGCGCAATAAAGCTGCTGCTGGCACCCTCATGAAGTGGACCCGACAGCACAAAATGGTGGTATCAGGAGCCAAGATCCAAGTACTGGTGATGTCCCAGTGGGCCAGAGACGCCGATCCCTTCAATTTTAAGGTTGACGGGAAGTCTGTCACTGCTGGAGACACCCTACAGCTACTTGGCGTCACCATCGATCGGCTCCTCCATTTCGGTCCACACTGTAAGAGACTGTGGAGACGGTCCACCCCCGCATCTCCCACCTACGTCAACTGTCCGGCTGCAACTGGGGGCTGCACGAACAGCACCTCCGAACCGTCGCTACTGGCTACGTGAGAGGAACGATGGAGTAAGCGGCCGCAGCGTGGCTCCACGCCACACCGCCATTTCATGTCGAGCTGCTGAAACGCAAAATGAGAGCGTCGGCGCGTATCATCACAGGATGCACCCACTCCACTCCCAGCCGAGTTAAGACTCCCCGCGTAGCGGCCAGAAGGAGGGTACTCGCGACCCGACTGCTGGTGAAATTCCATACCCTGCCGCCTGAAGACCCTCTGTGAAGACGTGCGGAGGCGACAGCGCCCTCTCGACTCTCCTCCGTGACCGGGTGGCGGCAGGTGGGCAAAGACATGTGGGATCAAGCAGGCATCTCCCTCCCATCGAGTCTTTCCTTCCTCGACGTCTTCCACTGTGGGTATCAGGAGAGTGAGTCACATTTCAACTAGACGTGGGCCCTCTGACATCAGGAGCGCCACCTGTCCGGAAGAAGCGAGTAGCTCTCCCCACCTCGCTTCCCTGACGCAATGTGCCACATGGGTGTGGACCGACGGGTCAGTGCACGGAGGGGTCACGAGCGGGGGAGCTGGGTCTTCATCGAGTCAGCGAGACAGAGCCCAGCATGAGCTCAGGCGACCAGCAGGCTCGCTCTGCTTGAGTTTTCAGGCTGAGATGGTAGCCATCCAAACTGCCTGTGTCTTCCTACTGGACTAATCAGTGCACACAGAAGATCCAGTCATCTTCAGCATGGCCTGCCAAGGTGACGACGCATTATAGAAATAAAATGGCTTCAATGTCTGCAGATAAGACAGCGAATCGGTAAAAATCGCAAACTTCCTCACCATCAGCTTAGACACCTGGTCCAAACAGCAAAAAAATGGAGTACAGCTCTGAAGTAAAAATGGATCCTTCGTAAGGCAAACTAGAAAACTTCTCAACATCGTCACCAACAAATGCACGCCCTGTGCCATTGTCACTTTCTTTTGCAACCGTCTATATAGAAACAGACATGGTTTTCGAACGGCTCCGCAAGCAGGTTCATAGAATACTGGCGCGTCGGTTCAGGAGGCAAATTTTTGCTTTATTGGCGTAGGTTGTGTTCGTGTTAACTGTCGAGATGAGCTATGGTTCAATAACAGCTGCTTCATGTGGTTCGACGAGATTGCTGTCGATACCAGCCTGTGCCAGCCAGGCACAGACTCTCACTCCCTGGTGACGGGTTGCAAAACGCGAGCCACTGTCTATCTGACTGAGGTAGGCGTCGCCAAAAAAAATGTTTGGTATGTGGGACATGTTGGTGACTTATTTTAAAGGGAACGTGGCACCTTGGTAAAATCCTGGAATTTTGTGTAATTAGGCGTACTTTTAGCCGAAAATAATGAAACCACTCATGATTTCTCTGAAAAATGTACAACAAGCTTAATGCTTTTATTTTTAAAATACTCCTCTAGAAAAACGAATAAATATCTGCCTCTGGATGATGTCATGATCTGGCAACCACTACCATACTCGAAACACTTCAAGGGCTTCGATTGGCTGATGCTCATCGTGATGTCAGCATATGTCGTCACACCAGCAGCTCACAACAATGGCCGCCTGGCGAGAGGTACATGAGAGGTACATTTCGGGTAGGTTTTAGTTTTTTTCTACGGAAAAATCGAGTTCCAAGACAAATGATATATAGAGCACCTGGTTTTCCGATTTGCTTTACAACTTGGCTATCTCAGTTAAAATCACGTTCTAAAGGTGCCACATTCCTTTTAATGGCTTAATGCAAAGCGAGTATCTTACTGCGCATTTGTAGCGGTATTTCATTAATTTCCACTAGCATGCTTATTATGGGTGAAGCTTGGAACGCTCCTGTTACTATTCTGATAGCGAGATGACGGACATATCGATAATCTTTTTCGCGGACTAAGGAGTGGCCTCATACGCAACCCCGGTCTGCGACCTGGGATAACCCCCAACCGAAGCAGGAGAGCCGCATGACAATGTGCTGAAATCAACCATATTATTTCATTCTCAATGTATCTCTTCATAAGCCTGTAGGTCAGTGCCATCATTCTTTTCTTTCAAATGAATAGTAAATATCCCGCAGTCAACCCCGGATTCGACCCGCGCACCCCTCATCACGAGACAGGACCTCTAACCACTAGACCACTGCGCCACACTGTACCGACTCCCACTAACCCTACACCTGTGACCCGTCAGGAGGTCACTGGCCGGTATCACGCAGTCAAAACGATGCCGTGATCGTGGCGCCGGGTGTTGTGTTCGTACAGAAAAGGCATGGTATAAAGCTGCTTCTAGAAGACGAACCAAACATTAGATTCGCCTAGAATCACTTGTATCGGCGACCCAGGACCCTAAGCTAGCTTTATGCCAAATTGCATCCACTTCCATTCATTTTGAGGACTTGAAACCATGGTGAGAAGCAAACATGTTCCGAGAAATTTAGCTCCTTGAAATACCCTTTCGGACGAGTTACTCGAAAGCCGTTGGAGATAAGTGGGTAGTGTAAATGAATTGAATGACTGCAATTAATTTTCCTATTCAGCCATGTCAATTCTGAGCTTGTGAATGACATGTGCTCTGAACCGAAAGGCTGCAAATAAAAGGTTTTCTACCAAAATTATTTTTATACATATAAGACAATGAATTTTATTATCACGATATCCATCTCCCAATATTATCAGGCGGAAGCAATGTTCTTTCATTATTTGAAATGAAAAGTCAAATCGGCGCATTAGATCGCGAGAGATTAAGATTTAAATGAAATGAGCAAAAATGTAGTCCTCCGGCAAAATGGCAAAAACTAGGTCAGAATTTTACGTTTTCCACTGGAAACTATATCTATGCACAAGAAAATTGACGTAGCTGCCTCCACGTGGCTGTCTTTAAACTAACTGAAGCGTGCCTTCTGACACTTCGAGCTTACAAGTCGGCTGTCAAATTTCAATATCTTTTTGCTTGTACTAGAAATACTGCGTTTTGGCGTAATAAATATTGTCGGACCAGTTCGAACTTTTTTCTTCGGTGGCCTTGTTGCTTATTCAAAAGGAGGCAAATTTCAAGTTCGTCGCTTAAGAAATAAAAATGATACAAATGCAAAATTTAAAACATTTGTTCCAAAATTTCTCAAAAACTATTTTGAATTTAAATTTGGGGGCCTTAGTTTGGGCGTCTAGCGTAAAAGGGCAATCACCCCACACAATTGCAGAGCCCTGGTATCAACTGTCAGAACCGCCAAACGGCCAGAATAGAGCCTCTTGAGAAATCTCAATCCGCTTCGCTCCATGGATTTCGTCATGCGGCTCTGACACAGCCGTACTCGATCTTCGGACGAATAAGTGATCTATACAGCATAAGAAGCTTATAACGTAGCGTATAACAATGAGCGTATAACGTGCGCATAACGTATATATAGGCGATAAGCGTATAACGTGTATAGCATGAGAAACATTTCTCTATCTGCACGGTATCTCATCCTCGTCAACACCTTCAGTATTTTCAGCGTATCGAAACATTTTTTTGCGGAAATCCTTCAGGTGTGGCACATATGAAAGCTTATCGAGTGTGAGCCTGATAAATCTGGTTTCTGCTACAACGTCGCTCGGATTTCGGCGGATTTACAAAATCGGGTATTCAGTCTCAATGTCTATTATAAAAGTGCATGCACTATGTCTTTGAACTTGAAAATTTCAGTCCATTGCGTGTGATCCATTGCTGCAATATGTCAAGGCCAAGCTGCAGCCGCCTCTGCGCAGCTGCTGTAGTAGACACTGTCACACATATTGTGAAGTCTTCAACGAAAAACACGTGACGTATGTTTGCGGGAAGTGTCTGCAATATCATTGGTCATAACTGCAAACAAGGCTATGAATATCGCAGAATCCTGGGCTATGCTACTCTGTTGCTGATGCCAATCCGATACGACTGAGTTTACGCGAAATCTAAAATACCTATTTTTCGGAATATCAGAAATAAACCACCCCAAGTGGCCTCGCACGCCGAGTCCAAAGAGTTTCTGCAGAACGCCATTGGATAGCAAAGGCGCCCCCAAGAGATGATGGCGCCCCCTGGGGAGGAAGGCGCCCCCTCCAGAAAATCTTGCACCACTTCTCGAAAATGGAATCCGCCGTCTCTGACCAGGGCCCCAATTCATGAAAGTTGTAGAAATGCGGCGTGTTTTACACCACATTCGTCTGCAAAGTTACGCCGGACTCAGAATCAGGGTACTTTAACTACGGGTACAACCAAGTTTCCTACTAAATATAGTCCTCCCATGGTGACGTCACCGCCCTTTCCGACTAAGTTCTAGGAGATTATACTAAGTTTTTGGAAGGATCAGCTGGAACATACCAAGTTTGGGCGTACTTGGCAGCAATCTGGTATAAATCGAAATCAACTTGTGTCACCCATTTGACAGTAACCTTGATCTCAACGACGAGCAGCGTATTTTACGTAACTCTAATGAAGAAATCATACCACTTCAAAGAATTTGTTGAAAAGGCATGCATTTATTTGATCAACTCAGGCCTACTTAATAGCCGAGAGAAATAAGTTTACCTTTGCTCAAGAGATCACCGGTGTTTATTGTCTTCTGCTGCAGGTACCACCAACAGCCAATCAAAGGTCAGAAATGAACAGCCAATCAAAATCGAGATTAGTCTTACTGCAAACAGCTGTTGGTGCTGAACCTGTCCTTATTTTGACACGCTCTGGAAAATTTGTAAAAATAATATTCTTCACTGGAGTTTTTGCAAAACGTCTGAGGGTTTCACAAATAAAAATATTTTAGCTTTCTGTTCAACCATATAAGTTTTGTTGATACAGTTCTAAAATAGGTTATTTAGAGCTTCGAAAATGTGCAATTTCTCCAATGTCCTGCATAGTAACTGTTGTGCCTCTCCAGCCATGATGACGTAATGCTGCCAAACAACTTGAACGGGGTCTGCTCAGAATCACGTTTCACAAAGAGCGGTGACATTCACGCGAATGCGGCGTAGATATCAAATGCAGCGTGAGTCACGCCCAATTCCAGAATGGAATTACCCCTATCAAATATGGCATATAACTGCTTTATTAACATTAAAAAGAGCATTTATATTTTTTAATAAATAAATTGAATGAACATTATCGTACTTATTTGCTTTTATTCGATTTTAAGTTTCTAATGCACTTTTAGAAATACTGCGGAGGAAGATGTTTTACAGCTGACGCAATAAAAATATGACGTATTTATTTTTGGCAGTACCATATTTTTTTATAAGTTTCTAATGCACTTTTAGAAATACTGCGGAGGAAGATGTTTTACAGCTGACGCAATAAAAATATGACGTATTTATTTTTGGCAGTACCATATTTTTTTAGGTAGTTACTGTCGAGAAGGCCTTAAAAAGGTTATTGTATTGTTGTGCGAGTGTAGTTCAGTGGAATTTGCGGTGAATTGTGTTTACAAATTATGAATGAACTGTGAAAGGTCTGTGAACCTTATAATTTCGTGAAACTGGGAAAGGAATAGTGAGTAAACATCTTTGAAGAAAAACAAGATCAAGATGCTGGTACTTAGGTACCTAGGTATATCAATATCATCATTTTCGCCAGAGGCCTCAGTAGAGATACTTGGATTTTGTTGGTGACAGATACCTTAAATTGAATTTTTACCCTCCATAGACTCCATATAACACTTTGTCAGTGTCAGCCTATATAGGGCTCTGTCCTCACTAGACTGTAAAATTATAAAGTAAAAATCAATGTCAGCTTTCCTGTGTTATTTGCATCAATAGCTATCATCATTTTTGGCATAGCAAATGGCCATAGAACTCTACAATCAGCTCAATTTGGCATGTGCAACTTGCACTTCATACCAATACCTGTGCAAGGAAGAACTTGCACACCTTTTTATTTAAGTTTATTTTACATTCATGACTTTTTGTCCTTGACTACACTACCTAATTTTGCCTCAGATTCAGAATTTCATAAGAAATTATATATTTTTCATGTTTTGCTTAATTGTCTGATAAATTTTACTCTGCTATATCTTGCATAGCTTTTCAGGAGTGTTTTACATATTCAGCGTACATGTTGTCTGCTATATGAAACAATACAGGCAATTTTCTACTCTGCATTCCAGTACAGAGTAGTTTAGAGCAGAGTAACTTTGCAAGTATTTATGTTTTACGCTGCATTTTTTGAAACAAGATTGTGGTGTATTATTCACTTCCTACGCTGCATTATGCTACTTCTACGCTATAAGCATAAGTTACGCCTTTTATGAAATGGGGCCCTGGACTATTGAATTGTGCTACAACAAGCTTTATGGGAAAACTGAGTATAAATAACACAGAGGTGAGGGGAAAATTCAGTTTGCCTGGGTGTCACTGTCTAACCAGCATGCTGGGACTCAAAACACTGTACAATCAGAGCAGTTATATTTTATATAATCAATGTTAATGGCCAAAAATTCGGGCATCTACGTAATTGCTTAAACTGCTGCAGACGTCATCTGCGATCTCTGTTCCCATTGGAATGGGTTCCCTGAAAATCAGATTACACAGTTCCCAGGGAGCTTTTTATGACTTGAAGCCAGGGTCAGGCATGTTGAAGGCTAGTGTGCTGGCCCTGGGCATGATCCTTAAATTGTGTTAGTTCATAGTGAAGAGTGAGGCCTAAGTCCCTAAACTGTTAAAAATATCCCCTTTTATCAAATGCTCAAAATTCCTTGTCATGCATTTTCTCAGGTAAAGTTTAAGTAAGTTCTATGTACTACAGGTAGTCTGAGCACTGTCCACTCCAACCCCTCTTTATCAAATAAAATGTTTACTCCTCAATTTGAATTTGATATGCAACTCAGGCCAAAATTACCCACCAGTGATGCTGAAAAAAAATCTGAAAAAGATATGCTTTCCGCTCACTGGTACTGAGAGCTATTTCCTGGGGCCTGATGATACTTCAATAATTTTGTGAGTGTTTTTTCATCAGAAATAATGCCTGAAATTTTTTTGAAACTAATTTCTGACTCTTTGACAGTTTCTGCTGGGAATGCCACACTTGCTTTTTTGGTTAATCCTTTCAATAAAACCTGTGATTTCTCATGCCCAGGTCCATTTGACAAAAAAAGAACAATGGGATGTTGCATGGCACTGTGTGAAATCTGTCAACAAAAGAACATATCCTTCCTTATCCTTCCCGTCTCCTGCCATAGTTTCCATTGTTTCATGTTCATTGCGACGGCACTTGAAAAGCCACCAACTGTGTGGAAGTGTGTGCAGATAATACATAATACATAACAAAGGGCTGTTAATGCCTTGTATCTTTATCTAAAGCCTGTTTCAAGGCTTAAAAACATAATGAGTGTTTACTATTGGTTATGATGGGCTATAAACTTTTTTTCAAAGTTGTTCCCAGTTCGGTTTTTGTGGTAGGAGTCTCACTGAAGTCATCAAGGAACTTGTCACGGAGACCCTGACCCCACCACCCGAACGAGCAACTTACACAATGAAGGGTTAATTCAGAAGCCAAAGTTCAATGTCCTACAAAGCACAGGGGCGGCCACCCCACTCAGGTCACCCTCCCACCAGTCAGTTGCCCGCCAACCTATGTGAAGTAAATAATGAGCGCCAGAGCGTCTCAGGAGCAACCGATCCCAAGCCTGCACACGCACTGCCACTGCATGTTCCTGAGCAGCAGACCAGAGCCCAACGCTCTACCAATTAAGCTACCGGGCGGCAAACTGAACTACTGGGGCAGAAAATGTGGATCTTGCTTTGTGGACTGATTTTGCTTAGTGTTTATTTTAGTTTATTGGTAACTTCTGATATTAATAGTACATTCTTAATTTAATGATGGATATTTATGGATTCTATAATCATCAATTACGATGCCTAGTTATCAGTGTTTAATCAATTCATGCCTTATATAGATTAGTTTTGTATTGGACTCACCCATATTTTGAATTTTTGATGCAAAAAAATATCACATTCCTGGCCACAAAAGGCACTGGCAGTCGCTCAACTTTCCTTAGAATGGTAGAATGAATAACCATCTCAGAGGTATTCATTAAAAGCTCTCTTGTATCGACAGCTTCATGGCTAGGCAATTGATCGGAGGGGTCATACCACAGACAGTGTTAGCCACAGATGTATTTTTTGTTCTGTATTGCCCTTTGCTTTCTGTGCTTCTTGCAGGACTCAGAAAATACCACTATTAGAGGGACTGTAGCACCTTGGTGCAATTTCATACTGTGGTGATTTTAGGGACAATCCATGTTGAACATAAGGGTCATTCCATGCCAACTCGACACATCAAGTGTCAATTTTTACACGCATCATCTGGGATATTTATGTTACTTTGCATACAGGGTCAGAGTGGGCTGCGAACACGAATATGAGAATATAAGGATCCTAGCTCACATATTTTCGGATATATGATGGTGTTAATATTTGCACAATATTGTTGCATTCCCGTCTAAACCGTACTGTAACCTCAAAACGGTTTCATATATTTGCGTTCTGCAAGCTGAATTAAAATTAAGGAATGAATCCTTCCTTCAAATATTTTGTGAAAATTGTTTAAAATACATGTTATATATTACATTGAATCAGAAAACTCTTATTTTTTATCAGTGTACCCTCTTTGATTTTCTTAATTTTTACTAATATTATAGTAGTATTTTACATGGTAAACAATTATTTTTACAGTGGGATCTTTGCTTCTACGCCGCCAGGAAAATCACGAGGATAGGCAGTACCGCCCGGTGCGGTTGATTTTTAAAATGCTCCACTAGGGAAAGGAAGAATTTCAGGTAGGGTTTAGCATTTTTCTACGCAAATTTTGAGTTTCGAGACAAATGATATATAGAGTATTGGATTTTCCGGCACGCTTTACAACTTGGCTATCTCAGGTAAAATCACGTTGTAAAGGTGCCATGTTCGCTTTAAAGATGTCTAAGCAATAAAAATTTATCCGCGCAGCACGCGGGGCGAGGCTTGAGCATGATGCAATTTTTCTAAGATCGCCTTATAGGACGTTAGCACCCGGGGAGGACGAGGTCGACAAGGAGTGCATTTTTTTCTGGGCGAACGTTAAGTTCTGTGACAAATGAAATATCGATTCAGAGGTTTCTCGAAAAACTTGATCACATAGCTATCTCAGTTAAAATCCTGTTATGAGGGTGCCCACATTCCCTTCATGACTACTTTATCAGCTAACCTGTAAACTTCTCTTGTCGAAGTAAATATATGTGGAAACGTCTTGTTTTGTTTCCCATAACGGTATTCTTCCTAGTTATGTAAGGTCATGTTAGTAATGACAAAGGGATGATAAGACCGCATTGAGTTCACTCTCCTCCATAAACAATTAAACCTCTGTTATAGTGGCATATATCCCTCATGAAGGCCCCCATTTACCCTTTCCATGACTGCTGATTATCTTCTGTTTCAGGAGGTGCCACCTCGCACTAATAAAATCGCAGATCGTCACGTAGCAGGGTCATGTCTGTTCGCCTCTTGTTACGCCGGCTGGCGGCTGCCCCACACTTGATGACGTCATCAGTGGCGTCACACGTGCCTGCAGCGGTGCTGTCAACGTCTTGCGCGCGCCGGCTGCCTCTGGTGCCGTTCGTGATCGAGCAGACGGGCCGGGGCGAACGCAGCTACGACATCTACTCGCGGCTGCTGAAGGAGCGCATCATCTGCGTGATGGGGCCGATCGACGACGCCGTGGCCAGCCTGGTGGTGGCGCAGCTGTTGTTCCTGCAGTCGGAGAGCACCAGCAAGCCGGTGCACATGTACATCAACAGTCCGGGCGGCGTGGTCACCGCCGGGCTGGGCATCTACGACACCATGCAGTACATCCGGCCGCCGGTGGCCACCTGGTGCGTGGGCCAGGCCTGCAGCATGGCCTCCCTGCTGCTGGCCGCCGGCTCGCCCGGCATGCGCCACGCGCTACCAAACGCCCGCATCATGGTCCACCAGCCGTCCGGCGGCGCGTCCGGCCAGGCCACCGACATCCTCATCCAGGCTGAAGAGATCAGCAAGCTGAAGAAGCAGATCAACGGACTGTACGTGAAACACTCCAAACAGGAGCTGGCCCGGGTGGAGGCCAGCATGGAGAGGGACAAGTTCATGGATCCGGCTGAGGCGCTGGAGTTCGGACTGATCGATAAGATTCTGGTGCACCCGCCCAAAGCCGGTGCTACTGGAGACACGACCGAGTGACGGCCGCTGATCTAGTGTTGTGATGTGACTGATACTTGTTACTTGGACAGAGACGTGCAGCATGGTGTGCCACTGATAATGCGGGGATCAGAGCGGCAACAACCAATTCCTGGCATTGGTTGTTGCTGACCATGAATCTCGCGCAGGTCCTTTGCTAGGATACGACCTGTCAAATGTGCTCGAAAACCGTGGGGAGTTTTGGGGCGGATCAGCAATTCACCAACAACCCACCCCTTCACTCGCCCTCTCCCCCAGGCTCTGGCATTCGCTTGTTACGAAGTTGAAATCGACGGATCAGATCAGCGTTGAGAAATAACCTTGCACTTTATTTGTTTCAGAACAGTTTAATTATGTATTTGAACAGTTGAATTGAATTGAATTAGTTGAAAACAGTCTGAACCGCAAGATATTAGCAATGATGATTTATCGCCGTATCACTTATGCAGAGGTTAAGGTTGGAGGGTTGGCTGTCGAGTCTGCTGACATTGTTTGCGCTGTTGCCGAACGGTATCCCGTATCTTGTTGATTAATGAATGATACTTTTATACTGTCTTTTAGCCGATCCTTCAGCTCATAAAATAAAGCTGAGGAACACGCATATCTGGCTTTTGATAATGAAGTGATAACATTATTTATGAAATTTCGAAGCAAAACCCAGCGGCAAGGCTGGTTTCTTGTATGAGTGATACTTGTCTGTTACTGAGCGTCATTATATTGTTGTTTCCAACTACATTCGCCCGCTGAACAATCTGCTTATGTTAACGCGTTGTCTCTCTCAGGAAATCAATATAAAACCAATGAATGGGGGTAACAAGCTGCAAGTAGTGGTAAAAAAACGAAATAAGCGCAACACTTCTAAATCCGGGGAAAGGGTGGACGGTAGAACAAACAAGTGATCCAACGTCGGATACCACCTCCACTTAGCCTAGGTCAGTTACGCGGCACACATGCCCGCCCACACACAACTGGCGCTCCGATCCACACATCTGTCCCAGGTATCACAATCGCAGCACCATCGTCCGTCAGTGATTGCTCCTGATGACTTCGCCTTGCAAAACCACCAAGTCCGGCGAGTAAGAGCCACGCGCTCACCCTGATGGGAGGCAACCCGGCCCGCTACACCTCCGCCACGGTGGACCGCCGGACCGACAGAGCCTCAGGAAACCCACCAGCAGGGTGCGTCACAGGCGGGAGACGGTCAGTATCACGCCTTCTGGGCGGCGGCCGGAGGCTGCGCCTGCTGCAGCTTGGTCTGCAGCGTCTCCTGCAGCGCCTGCCGCACGCGCTGCTTCTCGGCGCCGATGGCCTGCAGCTTCTCCATCTGCTCGGTCACAAACTTGATACGCCGCCTGCCGATAGAGCGTGGCTGTCAGACGGCTCTACCGCCCCCAACGCCCCACTGCAGCGCTGGCAGATGCAAGCGCAGCTCGGAGCACATGCTCGCTGCACTTTTAGAGCGAATTCTATTTCACTTCATTTCTTCTACTTTATTACCATCACTCTCAACAAGAACACTGTCCAATTACAGGTGCTACCAGTGTTTTCTCTCCTTTTTAAGGAACCTCTCCATATAACCGAATCCAACAGGGAAGACAGTCTTCCGCCGTGGGGACCTAAACGATGTTTATCCACCATACCATCCAAAATCGAGTTGGCAACGAAGCCACTAGTTTCCGTTGGAAACCAGAAAAGAACGATACGGCTTCCCCACGAAATATTTTAAAAGTTTCACTTGAACATGGCTGGACAAGGGTCCATTGCACGCATGCTAGTCATTCAAGGGAACTCCAAATATTCCAACTTGTAGAGACCCACGGGAATCCTCAAATTCATCCAACAGCTAAGGCATGACTGAACTATTAGTGAGGAAGGTATGTGCTCTTCTTTGAGTTAAAACAGTACATCTCCATGTGCGGCAGGCCGGCGGCCTGGCGGTTTTCACCTGAAGTAGTCCCGGGCGCCGGGGGTGGTTTTCTCCAGGTAGTAGCCGGTGCCGACGTCCACCAGCACGCGCTCCGGCTCCACCAGCCGGCCCGGCACGTACATGGAGCCGGTGAGAGGCACCAGGATCTGCCGGCCGGCGCTCTCCGGCGTCAGCTGCTCCACCGACTCCAGCGACTCAGAGAACTTCTGCTGCGCCATCTGCCGGCGGCGCCCGGGCCACGTCACAGCAGCTGCTGCTGGTACCCGTCACCTCATGTTACAACGGCCGTCACGTCATACTACAACATCTGCTATGTCGCGTTACAATGACCGTCACGTGATGTTACAACAGCTGTCACGTCATGTCACAACAATTGTCAAGCCATTTTTTAACAGCAGTCACGTCATGTCACAACAGTTGTCTCGTCATGCTATAACAGCAGTCACGTCAGGGTACAACAGTTGCCACGTCATGTTAATAGCAGCAGTCACGTCATGTCACAGCAATTGTCACGTCATGGCAACAATTGTCACGTCATGTCATAACAGCAGTCACGTCAGGTTACAACAATTGTCACGTCATATTAGAAAATCTGTCAACTTCACAAGAGCTACGACGTCGCAACGGTTGTCTAATCTTAAGGCTGACCGTTACATCACAAAAGCTGCAACGTCAACACCCGCCAGCTCCTGGAGCCATCAGCGTCACGTCATAAACGCTATATTCTTCGTCTTTGTTATGTTTTGTCTTTGCGCTCATACGTGACTTGCAAGGAAAACAAAGAGACGGACGCGATTAGAGGACCTTAGCCCTGATCAATTTGGCACACTTCACCATTTCTTTCTTAGGTCAGATTTGGCCAAGTCAAACCTCGTCCTTTCAAAGGTCACGTGACCCAATTTTAAAACCAAAAACCACGAATTTGAAGCGGCGACGAAGGGACGCCTGTCCATCAATCACTCATTAACCGCCATATTACGCCGGGCCCATCAGAATCTACACTGCCACTTTCTCAAAAGTTATAAGTTTACGGAGAGAGAAAGGGACTCTTTTTCAGAAGACACGAGTCATATCAAGATGAAAATTCTCAAATAGTACGTTTGAAGATCGAGTTGGATATTTGAATCTCCGGACTTCACGGGAGTTTGCCAGTGCCAGTTCAGCTGGCTTCAATTCCTTTGTCAATAACTTCGCAACAAATTGATATAGAACATTCACTTTCACGCAATTTTGGTTTATCGTCACCAGGAGTCGATTAATATGCGTTATGACATTATTATTATGAAATGATTGAGATTATTACACAAGGCCCGCAGATGATCTTGACCTATATTGAGTTCAAGTCACTCTTACCATTTGACCGGGCATAATTACACCATAAATCATTTAACCACGATGAGAGGACTCCAATAGCTACTTTATAGCCGTCCAGTAAGAATTTAGGAATAGGATACATTAAAAAACCTGCATTGACTTGTCGGGAATGTAACATTAACCTGACCTCAAAGTTATTCTTAAAAGGAATGTGGCACCTTGGTCGAATCCCGGAATTCAGTTTGATTGGGGGTACTTTTAGCCGAAAATGATGAAAATGCCCACGATTATTTTTTTCTAAAAAATGTACAATAAGCTCAATATTTTGATATTTAAAATGTTCCTCTATGGTAAAAAATAAGCCTCCACCTGAGCATGACACAATGATCTGACAACTTCTACCATATTCAATGGGCTTCAATGGGCTGACTAGTAGTCAGTGACTACTCACGGTGACGTCAGCATGTCGTCACGCCAATCGCTGACAACCGCGGCCGGCTCCTTGGGTACATTTTGGGTATATTTCAGTTAAGCTTTTAGCTTTTCTCTAGAGAAATATCCAGTTCCAAGACAAATGATATCAGTGCCGGGTTTCCTGGCATGCTTTACAACTTGGCTATCTCAGTTAAAATCACGTTATAAAGGTGCCAAATTCCCTTTAAAATTTTGCTTAGTATCCTCGAATACTTTGAAATGCCGTCACAAATTTTGCTCTAGCTCCTTCAGCTACTAAACGGGGGCAATTCACTCTCCTAGTGTCTGTGGAGCTGTTCCCGAAATACATATAATATTCCGTGTCCGATCTTGCATTTTTTCTAGTGTCTGTGGAACGGATCCGAAATACATATAATATTCAGTGTCCGATTTGGCATTTTGTGTGTATTGGTGTTTTAGGGCGCTTTCAACAACTGGGCTATACGCGCCCACCATTACCATGTTTTTTCCAATTCATAATAATATGCTTAATCTAGGTCATGTCAGGGTAATATAGAACATGGGTGTAAAGGCCACTTGCATGGCAAGCATAATATGCAATGTTGTTTATAAGGGGTGACAAGAAATCTGGCATTACTTAACAGTTTGCTAGGTTTCCCAGCTCCTCCCATCAAACATTTCTGACAAGCACCAAGCTGTGCTTACATCCCATTGTTGTGGCGGTATCTCCGTTCGCTCAGGATATCCGAGACCTTTGGGCGGAGATCGTTGAACGAATGTCGTGTTCCCGCCCATGTAGGCCTCCCGGGCTCTAGGTCCGGAATGCCTTTTATCACTAACGGCAGAAGGGCGTGGCACATCCTGCCAAACATTTTGGACTTCTCCAAAACTTTCCAATGAGCCAGCTTGCTTGATTTTAATAGGGAACTCTTTTTTGCACTCTAGGCACCCATACTTTCTTCCCCTTTGAGTCTCGGAAAAGAAACTCTGGTTTCTGGTGCTTCCTGGCACCGTGATGAGGGGACGTCTTTTCGGAGTCGGAAGTCGGGGAGCAGAGCCTGCGCTTTCCGTCACGCGACTCTGTGATCACGGAAAATGCCTCTGCTGTGTCGGATGGCGTCTCTGTGGGCGGTGGTGGAGGAGGGTACGGTGGAGGCATAAGCATGGTGTCACCGTTCGCAAGAGTTGGAAGAAGTGCCGCACTCTACTCTTTTCGCTAACTGCGTCCTTTAGGTGGCGCTGACACTGAACGTTCAGGACCATGTTTCTGCGGGTTGGCCCGCAGTTTCCGAAGTGAAGCGGGCTGGGCAACGATTCCAGACTGTGTCTTAATTTCCTTAGCTGGTAAAGCTGGACCTTTCTCCCTACTCTCACCCCCGGTAGGATCCGTGGTGAGTTCAGCGGTGACTGCTGGTACCCTACCCTCATTCTGTTGCTGTTGTTGTGTCCCTCCAGCCGCTAACGCGGTGTAGCCATTCGGCTCTGGAGGGACCTGCTGGCGGCTGCCAGGGCCGCCACGACGTCGCTTCTCCGGACTTCCTAATAAGACGGGGATATGGTCCCCGTCAGTCGGTGTCGGGTCCCCATCAAGGCGGGGCACCGCCGGAGCACGTGCTCCGGGGTGTCAGCCTCCTCCCGGCAGATCGGGCACCTTCCTGCGGGGCATGCCGCGGAACTGCAGGCCGCGCAGTCACGGGAGGGGCTCCTTCCAATCCGGTGAAGATATTGGCTGGATCCTGACCAGTGTCCGGCACGCAGCTGGTGTACCTCCACCGCCACCCCCGGTTGCCAGCCGGAATCGGCGACGGGAGGCGCCCCCCCATCAGGAGGCGGTACCAGCCGGCGGGCCAAGCCTGGACATACTCGGCCCGCGCCGCTCTCGCAGCCGCCCGGGACACGGTGGTGACATCGAGAGGGGCCTGCTCTTGTGGGAGAGCGGCGGCTCCCCTGGCGAGCTCGTCCGCCCTCTCATTGCCCAGGATGCCGCAATGGGAGGGGATCCACTGTAGATGGATCCGTCGGTTCCCCCTGGCCAGCGTCGAGAGGTCCCTCCAGATACGGATCCCCATGGGAGACGTCTTTTCGGCGGGGCCAGCACGGAGGGCTGCCAGGGCCGATTGGGAGTCCGTGCAAATGACGATGGGGTCCTCGGTATGCGCCGGGTGGTCGATGAGGTGTTGGAGTGCCGATTGTAAGGCGACCATCTCTGCACGAAAGCTGGAGCAGAGACGTCCAGCGGGCGATCTAAGCTCGTGCGTTTGACCGCCGGGCTCCTCTATGAACGCCCCGGCACCTCTGTTCGAGACTCCACCGGCGGCGGATCCATCAGTCCTGGCCCAAGTCGCACATTGAGGTGAGGCGGTGAGATGGAAGAGCGCCTGGGTCTTCTTCTCTTCGCTTGAGGCTCCGGCGTGCAGGGGCGCACCCACGCTCAGCGCAAAGGTGACTGTCGAGGCAGTCTCCTCCCACGGTTGCACGCGTCGGGGGAGTAGAGGCTCAATCGGCAGGGAGATGCCCACGGCGCTCCAGACCGCCCGTCCAACCTCCCTCCACCCCGTTACCGAGGTGAGGCGTCCCCGGACTGTGGCCTCTGCCACCACCCGCAGGGGTTCGCCAGGTGGCAGGGCCAGAGCTCTCGCAAGAAAGCGCGCTGCAAGGGTCTTGGTTCTTGAAGAGACTGGGTCTATGCCGGCTTCTGCGAGAACGGCATGGGCCGGGGTCGACCTGGGACACCCGGTTACCACACGTGCTGCCGCCCGCAGCTCCCTCTCTAGCAGGAGAGCATTGGAGGGCAAGGTGGCCGGCAGCCACGCCTCCGCGGCGTGTTCAATGGCTCCACGCACGTATCCATTGGCCACGGCGCGGGAGGGTTCTCTCCTCCAGACCCCAGGTGCGGCCGGTTAGCTTACGGAGTTGGGCTATCCTGGGCCGGGCCTTTGCCTTCAGCGACCTACAGTGGGGCCCGAAGTGAAGAAGGCGGTCAAGGGTCACGCCGAGAAGCTTAAGCTGCGGTGCTGCCGCGACAGGCGTCCCCGCCACCTTGATGGCTACGTCTGTCGCGTCCCGTGACCACTGAGAGAGGACCATCATTTGGGTTTTTTCGCCTGCAACCCGCATCTTCGAGGCACGGGCCCACTTGACGAGGGCATCCGCCGCCACCTGGGCCCTCTCCTGGGCCACCTTCTGACATCTCTGAGTGCATTGATCTGTTGATGTTGTGGTCAGAGTGGAAGGCAGTGCTGTGTTAGAGGTGGCGTCCGAAATCCCTGCATCAGTTTCGGTTTGAGTACCCTTGTCCATGGTTTCTGGAGGACTTGGACTTCCAGTGTCACCTCCACCGGCGTGCGAAACGAGCCCACCGATAAGTACGAGGAAGTCTCGCAGTGACAGGTGTGAGACACCACCCATGCTCGTGTCCAAATTTATCAGTTGTTTGGGCTGGCCTTTGTCTCCAGTTAGTGCGTCCCTATACGGACTGGCAGGACGAACCCCATCGGTTGCAGCCACTGGAGGCGCTTGCAAAACCTGTACCTCGGGATGAGATGAAGCCAGGTTGGGCTTTTTGGAGCCCTGCTTTCCGGCATCCTGCTGTTCAGCACAAAACTTATCCCTCTTCTTCTGCCGCTCTGAAAGAAAGGTAGGGCAGGTCCGGGACCAAGCTTCGTGGTCTCCTTCGTAACCAGTACATTTGGGCTCACTAGCCTCACAAATTTTCGATCCATGCCCAAGGACTGAGCATTTCCCAACCTTTCTTTCCCTTTGCAGGATTTGGCTACGTGGTCATATCGCTGGCAGCGAAAGCAACGAGTGGGGTCAGGCACGTATCTACGCACAGCTACATATCTCCATCCCACGCGAACCCTCTCAGGTAGCTTCTTGTCTCGGAACGCAAGTACGATGGTGTTGGTACCTACCAACTTCCCCTTCTCTCTCCTGTTCATCCTTCTCACACTCACAACTCTCTCTCTCTCTCTCTCTCTCTCTCTCTCTCTCTCTCTCTCTCTCTCTCTCTCTCTCTCTCTCTCTCTCTCTCTCTCTCTCTCTCTCTCTCTCTCTCTCTCTCTCTCTCTCTCTCTCTCTCTCTCTCTCTCTCTCTCTCTCTCTCTCTCTCTCTCTCTCTCTCTCTCTCTCTCTCTCTCTCTCTCTCTCTCTCTCTCTCTCTCTCTCTCTCTCTCTCTCTCTCTCTCTCTCTCTCTCTCTCTCTCTCTCTCTCTCTCTCTCTCTCTCTCTCTCTCTCTCTCTCTCTCTCTCTCTCTCTCTCTCTCTCTCTCTCTCTCTCTCTCTCTCTCTCTCTCTCTCTCTCTCTCTCTCTCTCTCTCTCTCTCTCTCTCTCTCTCTCTCTCTCTCTCTCTCTCTCTCTCTCTCTCTCTCTCTCTCTCTCTCTCTCTCTCTCTCTCTCTCTCTCTCTCTCTCTCTCTCTCTCTCTCTCTCTCTCTCTCTCTCTCTCTCTCTCTCTCTCTCTCTCTCTCTCTCTCTCTCTCTCTCTCTCCTTATTGTGCCTGTCTCTTACGAGCATTTTCGGACAGAGGAATGACATAAATCCCTGCTCATTCATACCCTCGAGTATTTCGTCGTCTGTCAAACCCTCCAAAAGCTCCGTTGATGTTGAAATCAACATCCCTGCTGGAGTTGAGAAAATCATTAGTGAGCACCGGAATCCTGCAGAATAAAGACCTCTTTACAGTGTTCACTCTAGCGTATGGAACATTCCACAGCCTCTGTACTCGCGATACACGCCTCTGCACTAATAGGCCGAAACATCCCATCACATGGGGACAGTCAAGACGTCCAGAGAAAATGTTATGCAAATAAAGCAAGTCATATTGCGCGAGTCTCGAACGAATTGAAGGAAGCTTAAAATGTAGTAAAAGCGTGTTATAGTCAGTGACTGCGATTGGTCTGTCCGACTTCACCGCCAACCACATAAGGAACTTATGCTGAATCCGTTCCAGGCGTTTCAGGTTGGTGACAGCTGTGCCAGCCCACACTACACAACCATATTCCAATATGGACCGGACATGAGCAAAGTACGCACTTGTGACTGACTGGCATCTCAGTCTACCGCCGTGCCGACATTGTGGGATTTGCATGCTTCTTATAAGAAGCCCCAACATGCGGTTTGCTCGTGCTACTACTGAGTCAATATGATTTGAGAATGTCAGTTTTGTGTCAAGTAGGACGCCCAGGTCCCGAGTCTCCGTGCGGCGCTCCAAAATTGAATGATCCAATGAATATCCGGCCAAAATGGGGGAATTTCGAAGGGTGAACGTTATTACATGACATTTTGAAGGATTCAATTTCAAAAGCCAGGATTTCGACCACGCGGAGAGTCGTTCCAGGTCCGCTTGCAGGTCATCTGCGTCGGCTGAACATTTTATGCGATTAAAAATCTTGACGTCATCAGCGTACATGACGCATTGCGTCTGTATGCAGTGTGGTAGGTCTGCAGTAAAACATATAAAAAGCAAAGGGCCACAGACACTACCTTCCGGCACCCCTGAAAGGACGGGTGCCCAGTCAGACATTTTTCCGTCGATGACGACGCGTTGACGACGATTGGAGAGGTAGGATTCGATCCAGGAGTGCGCTCCGTCAGTTACATTGAAGGATTTCTTAATTTTGTGAAGAAGCAATGCATGATTGACACTTGTGAAGGCCGAAGAATAATCAGTGTAGATAGCATCTGTCTGAGCGCCCTCCTGGATCGACCTCCATCCGTGGTGTAAGAATACACTCAGGTTTGACACGCACGATCGTCTTGGTAAGAACCCGTGTTGTGATACCGGGATTGCTAGTTGGCAATGAGCAAGCAGTTCATCAAAAACTACTTTTTCTAAAATTTTGGAGCAAAGAGGGAGTAAAGAGATTCCACGATAGTTGTATGCGCATGTTTTGCTGCCCTTTTTGTGTATGGGTATAATATTGGCGTCTTTCCAGAGTTGCGGGAACACTCCCTGGTTCACAGAGAGTTTGCATATAATTTCTATAGGGACAGCGAGCTGATGGGCGCACTCCTTCAAAATGCGTGCGCTGAGACCGTCAGGCCCGCACGCCTTGTTCCCGTCAATACTCATAATCAAAGCCAACACCTTGCCGGGTGGTGCAGCAAATCGGTTTGGTTGTAATGGTTGAAGTGTTGGGCAGTCGGGAAAATTTTGTACAACTGGATTTGAGAATTTTGAAATGAAAGTTCTATTGAGCAGACTTGCGCATTCAGTGGGAGATTTGTGGGTTGTGCCGTTCTGCATCAATGTTTGTACTGATTGCCTAGATGATTTGAGAGCCTTGATAAACGACCAAAATCTTTTGGGGTTATCGGGGAAGTCATTTACAAGTCCAAGAAGATACTCCCTGTATTTGGTATCAGTGATTTCCTTAAAGTCTGCCCTGGCTCTCGAGAAATCATTGCTGTGCTCTGGGCACGGCACAGACTTTTTCAGGCGATGGGCGGCGTCTTTTCGTCTCAAGGCAGCCCTAACGTCGCTGTAGCCTGGTCGGGTTTGTTTCGCGAGACAGTCGTATCATCCGAAAAGTTCATCACAGCGGCGGTATCAGAAAGCGTGCTTGATGTGGTCCGGTTGGAAGCAGAGGTCAAAATCCGTGAGGTCTGTGCAGCCGAAGTGGGAACCTGAGATAACGCCATGAGAGATAAATTTACCTTCGGCCCCCGGGTTGCCAGCTGTCAATAGCTGGGTCTGGGGGCTGGTACAGTGCCTACGGGGGCAGGTGCGCCCGTCTCAGAGGGGCGAGAGATACACAACCCCTCCGATCAGAACGCACCCACCCCCTTGACGCCATCAGCCCAGTGGGCCGGCAGGGCCATGAGTCGGGACGAAGCAAAACGCGGCAGTCCTCACGCAGCGGAGACTGCGGTCCACCAGGCGCGCACAAACGGCCGGAGTCCCGCAAATCGACGGTTTCCGAAACCCCGGCCCGCGTCGCGCCCGGGAAGAACTATCACAGTCCCCACCGCGAAGGGCGCCGCGCCGCACGCCCGAAACATAATCCCCTCTGCCCAGCTGGACCGAGCGACAGTGCCCGTAGACACTGCCGCGTAGCTAGGCCGTCCGCGGCAGCCTGCGGACGGCTTACCCCCCGTTAGATCGAGATATCTGGGCCAAAGGGGGCGTGTTGAAGCCCTCGGGACTGACCCGCCCGAGGGGAACCTCAACCCCCAGGATCCCATCAACCTCGTCGCCGACAGGAACTAAAAATAATCAACAAAATAAGAAAACAAAAACAAACAGGAGCTACATACTGGGAGGTGCACCACAGAGCTGACCCGATCCAAAACGGTCACCGACCAGGTAACAAAGGGCCCGTAAGGCAGTCATTAGCACCACCGCGGGCCTCATCACCAGGGCCACCGACGACAGACGCCGACTCTAACCGACCGAAGTCGGAAGAGGCGGCGGCCGCCGGAGGGCCAGAAATGATAAGTCCGCGGCGATGCGACGACGTGTCCTCCAGGGGCTGACTGGGGCCCCGGGCGCGTCACTCCCCGTTGCTCCAATCTTTACTTGCCGGACGAATCCGGCAAGTGAAGGTCGGTCCCCTGAGGGGGATTTGGCATTTTCTCTACCAGAAGTGAAAATGGACCAAATCGGCAATCCAGCACGGCGGACAATGGTTTGTATTTGGAGGCGGCGCCGGCAGGTTGTCCGAAACGGTTCTGCTAGGCCCCAGCGTCATGTCCGAGACACGCTGGAGCGAAGGGGGCGGGGGCCGTGCTTAGGGCTGCCCATTTTACTTGCGCCCGCAGGTTTCCAAAATAGTTCACCAGATTCCCATTATTTGGCCTTAATGCTACTCAGAATTTGTTTTGTTTTCTTCGAGACTCAAAAACTGGCCATGCGCAGCGAGGTGGAAGATATCCCCTATATTGCACTAATACCCCAATCTATACCATGAAACATAAGGTATCAAATATGTCTAGCAAAAAGACTACTGGTTATATTCACACATCTCATTTATTGCGCTTCATTGAGTACAAATGCGACAAGAAGCTTTACGGGTAACACAGTAGCAGGTCACAGTCATTCACAAGAAGCATTGATGATTCTTCCTTCACAATACCTCCCAGCCGCCGACGCCACCGGCACCGCCAGTCTAGATTCTCAGTTTAGACCTCAAGTGTTGAATACGGCGCAAACCTTTAAACTTCAACTACCAGTAGTTTTTGTTTGTCAATGTCTTCTTGGTGAAGTTGGCATATACCTTCCAGAATATCTCCATACCCCGCAGCAGATTTATTCTTCTGAGCCAGTCTTTCCAGGTAAGAATCTTGTACTTTGTGATGGTGCAGCAGAACCTCTCGGTCAGGTGGTTGGTCACTTTGGCATTCCGCACAAACTACTCAGTTTCCTTGTACTGGTGGTCCTTGCCCCACAGCTTGGAATCCCTCGCCAGTTACTTGTGGTCGACCCTCAAGGATGGCGAAAAGCACGAAGGATTTAGGATCGCACAGGTCGGCCAGTTCGGTCTTGGAGGTGAGCTCTTTGAAGCTGGGCTTCTCGGGGAGTAGCGCTCAGGGCAAGTGTTTGGCAGGCACGGCTGGTATACCGCCGAGCCAGCCAGCAGCCTCGCCCACAACCCCCTTTGCAGTACTCCCTCGAGAAGCTCACCTCCAAGACCGAACTGGCCGACCTGTGCGGCTCCAACTCATTCATGCTCTTCACCATCTTCAAAATCGATCACACGTGGCTGGTGATGGATTCCAAACTGTGGGGCGAGGACCAGCAGTACAAGGGAACGGAGGAGTTTGTACGGAATGTCACAGTGGCCAACGATCTGACCGAGAGGTGCTGCGGCACCATCACAAAGTGCATCAATATTCTTACTAGGGAAGACCAGCTCATAAAAAAACTGCCAGGGCGTGGAGAAGTCCCAGAAGGTGCATCCCAACTTCACCAAAAGACACTGAACGACAAAAACTACTGGTAGTTGAAGTTCAAAGGTTTGCACCGTATTAAACACTTAAAATCTAAACTCAAAATCTAGCCCGGCGGTGTCGGCGGCTTAGAGGTGCTGTGAAGGGAGAATCATCAATTTTTTTGCGATTGACTGTGACTTGGTACTGTGTGACACGTGAAGCTTCATTCGTACTCTATGAAGCGCAATAAATGGGTGCGGCTATAAAATCGATAGTCTTTTGCTAAACATATTTGATAGTTTATAGGTTTCATGGTCTAGTTTGAAGCATTGCATAGTGATGCAGCGGGTCTAAACAACAGGGTGAAACCCTTAAAAGTGACTTTTTAGAAATGATATCAAATGGATATAATACGTTTAAGAATTCATTGGAACATGGGAAGCCTTGCTTACTTCCTTCATTTACCGTGCCACGTCCATTTCACGGCTGATGAACATGACAATTCTTCCATGTCATTACATACCACAATCTTACTAAGCACGATTCCAAACGAGAATCGCAAATACTAACACCTAGCCATCATTGCATTGTTACCGTTCAGATTTCTGTGACCTTCTGGTCACAGAAATACGACTCTAGCTGGTCCCAACAACATTTTGAGGCCATTTTAAAAACTGTGTGTTTTGAAAATAAAATCCCACACAAAGCACGTTTTCTTAAACCAGCAAAAAAAATGTTATCAAGATTAGCTGGAAAATAGGTTTAAAAGAGGCGAATAATTGAGGGAGTGCCCTCTATAGTCTTAATAATTGAATTGTCAGGTTGGCATCCGGCGACCGAAAACAAGTTATGACGGTTTCAGTCCTACTCAGGGGTTGCGCTCCGGCTTTTTAGCCTATGCCAAAAATGGCAACCTCAAATCTGGCATTCACCATGGTGATGACGTCAGCGATCGCCTAGAGTTGCTTAGCAACGCATTGTCGCTGAGCATTGTACAAGACGGGGCTATCAGGAGATAAGTTGCGTGTTAGGGGCAATAATACTGTTTTTTGAGGACGTGGCGTAATAAATCTTGGGTCTACCCCTCGCCAGATGCATCTTGAAACCGTAAAACACTCCACGATCCGGAGTCGATTCTCATTGAATGAATGGGCGGCTCCACCTTGAGAGCAACTGCTGACGTCACAAACGTAAAAGTCTCTAGAAATAGAGGTTGCCATTTTTTGAGAGGGGAGCGTTCTACCTCTACATTTAAAGGCCTTGGTCCTACTGATAATTAGCGGAGGACTAAAATCGTGAATTTGTTCTGGGTCGTTGCATGCCAGCCTGATGCTGTCACGATTTAAATAGGACTATAGAGGATAAAAACTGGCGATTTTACATACGTGTGTACGTAATAGCACGTAACGTGGCATTAGCTGCAGTTGTCGATATGCTCCAAATCAAACACGTTTCCGTATAAATCGCAAGTTTTACTCAGCTTATTGCTTTCGGCCAGATTTGCCGGCTTTGTCGTCATTTGAATATATTGTACTAAGCATAAGAGCCATCAAATACCCTCAATAGTCTCTGTGGTGGAACTTAAAATGAGAGTCAGAAGAAAAATTGTGGTGTTTTCATGCGTGACCAAAGCGTGATTTGACGGAAACCTGAATTCAAAACACAAGTATGTTTTGTGTTTGTTTGTACCATTCAACGAAAAGCCTTCTAGCCAATTAAAAATTGATATTCTATCATTATAAGTCCTTGATAGGAAAAGACCATTACCCATAGTCGGATCCAGGATCGCCGATCGGGGTTGCAGGGGGGGGGCACCTCGCTGGGGTGGGAGCTGCCATCCAGACGAAGGGGCACCACTTTTGGCCGGAAAATCTTATCAGATGGACGCGAAATCCTATCGCGGGGCGCCTATTTTCGCATGGGGGGTTTGGAAGCGACATATTTCAAGGGGCGCCATTGACCCTTTACTGGAGCGCCCTGACTATTTTAGGGGGCGCCGAGGGTCGGTCGGGGAGGGCACTTCCCCCTCTTTGCCTGCCCCTGCATGGATGGCACCTGCCCCTGGATCTGCCTATGGCATTACCAACGTGTAGTGATATTTTTATGACATCACTTTATTTTAATTTGTCGAAATCTGGAATCTGAATTTGATATTTTGTGTTCGTATCCGAACCATTTGACCACCAGCCTTCAATTGAGGTAAAAATCATCATTCTATCGTCATAAGTTCTTAATAAAAAATGGTTATCACCAGTATACAATTATTGTATTTTACTGACATCACTAAATGGTCATTGGTCGAAAGCCTAATATCGAAAACCATCACTGCGCGTGCTTGCGTGAACCACCCAATAGAAAGCCTTTTGAAGCAAAAATTATCGTTCCATCGTAAATAGTTTTTGAGCTAGAGGCTCCAACCCGTTTTCTTTTGGTCTCCTGCATCACTGTGTATTTGTACGATATAAGGACTATGTTCACCCCCGCTGCGCATGGTCAGTTTTTTTAGTCTCGAGGAAACCAAAACCATTTCTGAGTAGCATTTTGACCAAATAATGGGAATCTGGGACTATTTTGCAAACCTGTGGGGTGCCACTAAAATGGGCAGCCCTAAGCCGTGCTCATTAGCGAGGGCTTAATGACGGAAAGCAGAGACATGACCCGGCCGCCGGGTGTCCATTCACCAGGCCATCGCAGTGAAGCCAGCAGCCGAGGAGACCGCTAGCGTGAGAACGGTGCGCCGGCGCACTATTCACTCCGGTCCAGACCGCTCTATTCCTCAAGGCACTGCTGGCGGGAACCCAGATGATACAGCACCCAATCGCAGCAGTAAGATTTCAATAACAGTGAGGTGCACTTCCAAACTCGTGCCAAAAAAATGAGAGACGTCCGTATAGGTGTGAGGCAGGGTAAGTGAAGCCTCGGTGGTGTTAGCGGAGGGAACGGCTAAGTGTAAAAACTGGTGAACGGTCAAGGCTAAGTAAGTGTGCAGCCACTGTCCACGCCACGACACTGCATTCTTCTTTCCAGCCGTTGAATTCGTTTTACAACATAAGGTGAGCATATTGGTCCCATCCGTCCCTAAACTTATATGTAAAACTTTTCTTTATGAGCCCAAAATTCTAATTAAAAACAGCCCTGACCGCTGTCCTTGCCCGGCGAGAGTCGGTTACCCCGGACACACGAGCAGTTTCAACACGCTCTATACGCATACCGACCGCGGCGGCGGACTCGTCGACTCGTGTAACCGGGCGTTTGCCCTCGGCACTCCCGGGTATGAGTCGGTAGGTCCGTTCCCGTGCTCGGTATGTAAATGGAGCGTACCGAAACCGGTAATGTATCTAGAATAAGTCACGTGTCGATAGAACATTCCTACGCTCGCCGCAACGTGACCAAAGCATGAATCGCCACCGGCCTTTGCTCCACCGCGCGTTCGCCCTGCCGCCGCCTCCGTGGATTGACCCCTCACGCAGCAGTCACGTGACTCAGCTTGTAGACGTCTACACCAGACTCGGCTTCAGGTATATAAAGCGCCGACGTCAGCCTTCGGACGAGCAAAGACAGAGGAGCGTAATAGGAAGAGTAGGATGAATGATGAGTGATTTCATCAAACCTCCTCCCAGATGAGTATAATGTTCTGATTTAGCTCTCTATTAGACTTTAAAGTTTCGTGGAATCTTCTGGAGCAACCCCTGCTGGAAAAGCTTGGAGTAGGTTCGAGGAGTCACTAGAACAAGTTCCTCGCCATGGCGACGAGGAACTTCTGCCCCGGAATGTGATACCACAGATTTCCAAAGGCTGACAAGAGAAGTAGGATTGAGAAAACTTCAGACAACCGGGTGATCTCTATGAAGCCACTCTTGATCGGAATGTTTGCGGAGGACACTTACCACTGCAGCTTCACAATGCAGCGCAATGATATAATATTGAAGAAAAGAGACATACTCTCTTGGAATTTCGCATAACGAGGAGGGAACGCTTCGCACGCACACATAGCCAAACCAAGCATCTCCAAAACCTGCAGAGTTGACTTTTTTAAGCCACAAGCCACATCATATTTTTCCCTTTCTGAATTTATCAACGAAGGCTCCCTGGAGGGAGGTAGTCATGCTACAGCGTCGATTTAAGACACTGCCCATTCTAGAAAAAACATAGTAACGGGAGTCCCTTCCCTAAGGAGCCCAATCCCCGCGGCAAGCGAACCAAAATCCGAAAGGAGGCTCAAAATATACAGATATCTTCGAGCTAAATCCTTAGGGATAACGCAGCAAAACTTTATTTCAGGGATAGACCGCAATATCGAAAACAGATTTTTCCTTGGCTTTACAAAAACTAATCCATTACATGTAATTGCAGGGAATAAATGACCCTAAAAACTAGAAAATAGTTTCGGAAATAAAAAGTCCAGTTTACCGAGGACGTTGTGCGGCAGGGGTGATTTTGCAATTTCAGAAGAGTGATGGCAACGTGCATCTTCTGAAGGGGAATCACATGTAGCTTTCTCGGTGAAAAGCGTGACCGAGCTGTGTTCTTGCAGTTCACGTTCTACATACGAGCTTTATACTTGACGCGAATTTCGGTGACTGAGTGTCGTTTTGGTCAAACATACAATCCCACAGTTAGTCGCCCCTGAGTACCTTCTACGAATCAGGGTCCGCCACCACCCGGCCACGCCACGCCTGTCCGCGTCATCCGCGCCTCGCCGTGGCAGCTGGCGCGGCAGGCGGCGTCGGCGCCCGCGCCACAACTCGAACAGCTGGAGGAGCTGTGGAGTCTCAATGACAACACCTGTCAAGGACCCCCGCCCTGCACTAAATGACACCCGTCTAGGCTAATTTCTTGTGCAAGTGCAGGTTACCGTGGTGTATTAAAAACCTACATATCCCTCAGCGAAGTATCGGACAGGTATATCATGTAACGAAAACCCTACGCATCAGAATGGGTAGGGGTCAGGGCTCCTTCACCTTTCATCAGAAAATTTTCCGATTTCAGTCAAATTGATAATAAATCGCAAAATTCGATGACAAGGCAGCAATGAGCCCAGATTGCAAAAGTTTTCTGTTCTAGAGGGAACACATATTACCAGCAGTAGATTCAAGATTGTCTGGCCCCTCATTGTTTGCCAGTGACAACAACTGCTGGCACATTTCATCATACCTTGAGCTGCTGAAGGGAGTCGTTGAAGAGGCCGACTTCTTGGTCTAGCTGCTGCTTCATCTGGCTCAGTTGTTGTACGTTAAGCTTGTCGATCTCGATCGTCTGCATTTCGGGCTTGTCTGACTGTGACGCCATGGCTGCACTCTGGAAGACGGAACACTGTGAGTGAACATCAGGTTTATTCTTTGCGATAATGAAGTCATTGATTCAGATATTTCGACTACTTCCGTTTCTTTGTACCTGGAAGTACTTGTTTACCTCTGGCAAAATTTTGGCGAACTTCTCCGGTAAATTCTTTGACAGCATGTCAGTACTGGGCTTATCATCGGGAAATGGCAAAAGGAGAAATACTGTTTCTTTGTCCGTCCAGGGTTAGATTATCCCAGTTCACGTCGGCTTTTCTTAATCAACCAGGTCATCTCCCACGTCTCCTTACGCAAGAAAATTTTCATTTTTGGCAACATAGGAAAGGTCAGATTTTTGTATACCGACATGAGATATTTGAGTTTCACCGCAATCAAAATACATGGGATGTCTGAGTCACACGGTAGCTAAGGAAAATTATTTGTAACACATGACAATCCTGGTAATTATTTACACTCACTGTCTTCCAAACTTTACCTCTTAGCGGATTATGGCATATCAGAGATTAGCTGAAATAAGTTTTCGATATATTTTATTACGAAAATGTTGATAACGTCTTTGAAATATTAAGGGGCAGGAACTATCCGCGAATTGTTTTAGGAGTTCCATCTAATCACACCGGTTGAATTGAATACAACATATTCTTCCTTTAAGCGTCATTGGAATACAACTTCTTCAAACGGTATGTGAAAGGGACTTTTTATATTTTATATCAACAAAATAATAAAATGCTTTGATACGTTATTTGAAAATTCAAGCACAAGCGATTCCAAGGATAATGATGAAGCCTATAGCATCTGTATTGATAGTTTACTTGTGGGGCAAGTGCGCTAATTACGCACACCTCAAGGGAAATTCGCGTTTATTCCAAAAGAGCACAATTACTGATCTTGAAAATTCGCCATATCATGGTTTGATACATTGTCTAGCCTCTACCCTCATCTCACGCTCACGCCCTGCGGGAGGAGTGAGGGGTAGGATGCGGCGTTTCTGAAAATGCCGAGGTGGGTTCACGGAGCGCAGTTCTGGATCAGGGGTGGGCTCACGCCCCCTAGATCAACCTATCACAGGGGCACCTCTAACTGTATTCTCCTTTGATATAGGCAGACCCAGGCGGCAAAGGGGGCATAAGAGAATTGATAGGAAAGTGTGCCCCCAATTTAGCTTCAGCGCATGCCTTACCAGTCACTGGCACAGTACTGAACTGTAACGTCCGAACTAGGGAGTACTCCTGAGGACCCAACTCATTTTCTCCATCTAAAGAGCAATCGATAACCCCATCCCTAACAACCCCAAAAATCTCATTTCAATTATTTAAAATCATCAGTGACGTCATAATCGAAGTAAATATACGGAAATCATCATACCTTACACTCGGCCTACCTGTTCTAATACTTGAGGCTGGATTCCACTTCTAATGACCTGGGATGAGAGCCAACTGACAGTTGCTTTCCTGAGATTTTTTAAGGAACTATTTACATACATGACGGCATAACATAAACATTAAAACCCGAATTGACGGGGGGCGGGTACCAACCCCTCGGGCTTTGGACATAGAATACAAACGGCGGCGCGTAGCGCCGTCTTACTTGGTATACCTTTCCTCTGATAATTTTACAACGTTAGGCAAAATTTTAAGGTTTGGTCCTCACATATGAGGCGTGTATTTATGTTAGCCATGCAGCACTAGAATCACCCCCCCCGAGAGACACCAGCACCCCCTCCCCCCGCGACGGAAGCAGAGCAGCCACGCAACGAGTCACGGGCGGGAGCGCTACTCGGCCACGACCGCGGACGGAGACGCGAGCGATGGAGGGTGCGGGCAGACAGAGCGGCCAGGACGTTAAATGTGACCCGACAAAACAATGGTCCGAATATTTTCTATGGAGAATTAGATGGACTGTCCAACGCCGTTTTCCGTTTTTCGCTAACTAGCGTGGTTCTCGAGATCTTAGGGAGGAGGAGGGGGCGGGCACCTACCCACCCCCCGCCAAAGTGAAGGTGGCTCAGACCCCCGTCAATGTGCGTGTTTATACAGTTTTCATGGAAAATTTGATAATAATGTTTACCAATGCGAGTCAACCTGCCTAAACTTGGTCAAAATTGGATATCCAGGGACTCCCTGGATGTTTAACTGACGTATGCAAAGGACAGTAGGTACAGTGATGTGTCGGCACTGTTTATATTACCTACCAGGGGATGTCCTCAAACCACGACAAATCAAGGAAGTGCTTTGAAAAAGCAGATAATTGAAGCTTTTTAGTTTCTGTCTTGACCCATTTCAAAGCTAATGTGCAAAATAAGATTTTTGGTACCCTCTATCTTGCACTTATATTCCTTAGTTTCTGTTTAGTGTTTTCAGTCAACCAAAGGAAGAAAATATAAAATAAAGATGTGGTTTCCCAAGAACGATTTATTGCATGATAATCAGCTTAGGAATTTCTACGGTGTGCACCCTCAAAGTCTGATTGTGTGCCAAATCACTTTTTTGTATGCTTTTGCATCCTTTTGCTAAGATTAAATGGAAAATTCTAGCAAATATGTGTGCTTTTGAAACTGTGTATTTTACATAGCTTATTTTTGTTAATGACTGATCCAGATTCCAGGCATGGGTGTAGTGTGGATATGAAAATCATAAATTAGGTTCCTATCATTAGCAAATAACAATATGAAATCCGAAGTTAGTTGTGAAAATTTCTAAAATGTCAGCCATGTGACCACATATGTAAAGAAAAGTGTTAAGTCGACTGAACTCTCGAATCACAGCTTAGAGGCTGACTCTGATTCTGACTCGACTCAAGTGGTCGAGCAGTTGAGTCGACTCAGACTCAACCCAAATCTGAAAATGGGTCGACTCAACTCTGACTGGCAGGGAGAGGGTGAGCCAATGGTATAACCACATAAACTTAAATAATGTCTATTTAAAGATTTGACGACGTGACTTTGAAAGTGTCAAATCTGATTAAATTTTAGATGAAAAATTTATTTATGACATACTTTGCAGGTGTATAACATAAATACGGTTCGAAACATATATTTTCCGATATATTTTGGGGTTCAGGTTCAAATTGTGAGGCATCATAGGAAAAAAGTGTACTTTTAAGGAACACACAAATCATTAACACATTTGACACTAAGTATTACTGATGATGTTATTATCAAAAAATTAGCATGGGTGTAGAGATAATTAAGCAAACAATGTCTCTATAAAAACTTTTTGAAATGTTATTTCCCACCAAATATCTTCCAGCACTAAATAAAATCTGCACCTAGAAAACTTCCCTAAACTGAGGCATTGATTGAGGGCTTTAAGTCGAGGTCCATAGTCAGTGATGGGGGTACGTCCAAATTTAAGGGGAGGGCGCCATGGGCTTTTCAACCAATTTCTTTCAGTCAACGATATAGGGTAAGTGTTAAACTTTCTTATTCAATGGGGCACTGTGCCCCGGTGCCCCCTTCCCCAGTTCCGCAGCCAGTGTCTAGTCAAAATCGTCAACATCGTCCTCCCTAAGGAGTGTCACCACCTTGCAACTCTGCTTTGGTTTCTCTGGCTCTAACAGCCCTGAGAAATGGTGATCGGTTCCCGACATGACGGCTAGCGGGCTGCCCTGGGCGATCCGTGGGTTCGCCGGAGCGCGGCCCACTTGTTTTCTGTGTTTGTTTATTTTTTTTTTTTGCTTTAAAGACTTGTAGTGGGCGAAATGTTGTGTGGATCCTTCGCCTTCCGATGTGTGCGACTTGTATAATAAACGTGTACGGTACGAAAATTGGCCAACACAGTCACCCTTTTTGGTCCCATAACGCTGTACCGATTCCACGACATACGGGTCCCCAGAGTACCCAGTAAGTCACACACATGAACAATTTTTCATAATAAGTGCTAAAAGAGGCATCATGAAGTAAGGGGATCTAAACAGTTGTTTTCAGAATGTTTTGGGTCGAGGCAGAAGCCTGGTGAGCTGTATTTGAGATATGGACCACATATCTCAGATACATACAGCAGCACTTGTATGTTTGCTGTTTGGTGCTCTAACCTGTCACTGTGTAACCCAGTCTGCAGAAGGTGGCAAGTTTTGACAAGATCTCGGCAGCTTCTGGGTAACAGTTTTCGGCAGCTTTTACCCATCTTTGGAGCAGAGTAGGAAACCTCCGGGCAGAAACTGACACTTGGGGTAGCGCTGACACAAAGGTGGCCGTGGAAGCACCAGAAAGAATACCTTAGACACCTTAGATCTAGCGGGTCTTTTGGAAGGCACACTGGTGCCTGTTTTGCCCGGTCTCATTGAGCTCGTGATCAAGAGTTGCTAAAACAGATTCGCGCAGAGCTACGTAACGATGCTCCGCCCAAAACTCGTCGATACGGTTCTTGAAACTGTTTGTTGAAGAAGCTTCAACGACGTGGGCTGGGAGATGGTTCCAGGCCTCCAGTGCTCGGATAGCAAGATGGTTTTTCCGAGGTCTTGTTGTAGCTTCGGGTATAAACACCTTGTAACGATGACCGCATGTGCCAGCGTGGAGTGGCTCCTGGAAGAGCTCCTCTCTCTGGATACCAGCTAGGCCATGCATTATCTTGTAGATGTGTAGCATGTCTCCTCTTACCCTACGGTATACCAGGGAAGGGAGGCAGAGTTGCTGGAGTCGTTCCTCGTAGTCGAGGTGGCGCTATTCCGGAATCAATCTAGTGGCTCTCCTCTGCACCCTCTCAACCAGCAGTTGGTCTGCTTTGTTGAAATTCCCCCATATCTCGTTACCATACTCTAGATGGGGTCTCACTAGAGCCTTGTAAAGAAGGGGTAGGATGACCTTGTCCAGATGAATGAAGTTCCGCCTGATGGCTCCAAGGATTTGGTTCGCTCTGGTGACGGCAGCAGCAGCTTGCTTCCTGAATTTGAGATCTTCATCTATGTACACTCCTAGATCTTTTTCGACAGGTTGCTGTGCTAGCTCCACTCCGTTCATGGTGTACGAGCTCCGTGGGTTTCTTGAACCAAGGTGTAGAATACTGCACTTACATTAAATGGTAGAAGCCAGCCCTCAGACCACCTCTCCAGCCTTTTAGGTCCTCTTGGAGCATGGAGCGGTCATCTTCAGTTGTGGCCTTACCGTACACCTTGGCGTCATCTCAAACAGTTTAATGTGGCTTACTAGACCGTTTGGCAGGTCGTTCACATAGAGGATGAAGAGTACTGGCCCCAAAACTGATCCCTGTGGAATCCCGCTAGTGACAGGAGACCAGCTGGACACAGTTCCTTGCACTCTGACACGTTGGCGCCTCCCTGTCAGGAATGCCTCGTTCCACTTCCATATGGAGCCGTCAATGCTACAGGCTTTCAGTTTGAGAAGTCTGCTATGTGACACCGAATCAAATGCTTTGGAAAATTCTAAATAGGCTACGTCGACAGGGTTACCACTCTCGATGTCCTTGGTCCAGCCGTCAAGAGAAGACAGGAGCTGGCTGCTGCAAGAGCGCTTTGGTACAAAACCATGTTGAGCATCAGTCAACTGGTGGGGTTCTTGCATGTGCTCCAGCAGCTTATCCCGTATTAAGGACTCCATAACTTTCGAGGGTACGGACGTCAGGCTCACTGGTCTGTAGTTTGATGGGCTGCACTTGCTTCCTTTCTTCTAAAAAATAGGGACCATTTCTGCTTCTTTCCATTCCTCTGGGAGGGTGCCTCTCTCCAGCGATCTCCTGAAGATGGAGCAGAGTGGCACACTCAGTTGAGGTGAAAGCTCTTTAAGCACCCTAGGATGCAGACCATCAGGACCTGGTGATGATGAGGGTTTCAGAGATTGGAGTTTATGTTCCACCATGGTAGGCGTGATGTCGATATCTCTAACATTCCTTGACGGATCTTGATTGAGCTGTGCAATAGGAGTAGACCCTTCATCAACTGTGAACACACTTGCAAAAAATATTGATAGTATCTCTGCCTTTTCTTGATCAATGCTGGCTAGAGTCCCATCACTTCTCGTCAGATCCTCAATCTTGTCTAGGGTCTTAGTTTGTGAGCGAGTATATGACCAGAAAATTTTGGGCTGTTCCTTAGCCCTCTCTGCTAATTTAATCTGATAATTTTTCCGTAGACACCTGGCCATCTTCCTTAGGTTGTTTCTACTCTTCTTGTATTTAACCCAACACCTTTCCTTTTCCATGTTGGAAGCAGCTGCCTTGAATTTTCTGAGGGAAGAATGTTTCTGTTTGATGCTTCTCAGTGCTTGCTGATTAATGTACGGTTGGCGCTTCCTCCTTTGGCTATGTTGCAATGTGATACACAGGTGCATAAGGGCCAAAACTTGCTTTCCGAAAAGGTCATACTCCTCTTCGAGGGATGGGTGCTGGGTACTCCAATCAATGTTTCCAGCCATTTCCCTCATCTTGTATAGTCCCCTCTATAAATAGCTAGTTTAGGCGGGAGAGCTTCTGGTGGCTTCGGAACACAATTTGGGTTCATCAGGAGACAAAGATGGTAACTCTTTCCCAGACCTGGAAAGTATTTAATTTTCTTGACAAGATGCTCATCTGAAGAGAAAACCAAATCAAGGATATGTGGGGTCTCGTCCCGCTGATATCTGGTTGGTTCCGTTATATTTTCGAAAATGAAACAGTCCCTGGTCAACTCCAGGAAACTGTTGGAGAAGTGAGCAGCAGAGTCTGTGGACAGTCCAATTTCCCAGTTTATCCCTGGGAGGTTGAAATCACCGATTATTATCATGCTCTGGTGTCTAGTCTCAGTCACCTCCGTGATTGGCTTGCACAGACTCGAGTTGGTCGAAATAGGGCTACTAGGGCTTCTATAGATACATCCTATAGTGAGCAGTTCCCTGAATTTAAGTTGGACTTCTATCCAAATGTGATCCGTGAAATATGCTGCCTTTGAAAGATATTTGGTGACAATGCAAATTCTTCCGAACATAAATTGCCACTACACGCACACCAGCAGACCCCATCCTTGGTGTCTGTGGATTGAAGCTCAAATACATTGTGTAGTGTGGAATTTCAAGAATGGCAGGTATTATTGGGACTACCTGAGCTTTTGGTATCATCTCAGTAATGGCAATGATATCGGGATGCAAACCAGAAAAATGGAGGCATAATTCATCTCTTTTGTTAGAGAACTGGTCTGCATTAGTGTAAAGTACTGACAAGTCCTTGACAACAACAACACAACAAAAAGGATTTCAATTACTGGTTGTATATGAACTTACACCAGATGGAGGGACAGCCACCATGCGGGCTTGCTGTACCAATACCCCTTCTTCTGGTGTATCAGGTGGGTCAAGTACAGCAGCACCCATCCTCTGAATGCCCTCTTGGTTTTGTGGGTCCCGAATGGGGTTGTGAGTTTCGGTGGCCTCTGATCTTGGAGCTGAAACTTGTTCTTCATTTCCAGCAGGGTTGAGTGGTTGGGGTGGAACATTTGTAGCACCACCGCCAACAGCAGGAGCTAGCTCCGGGATCATTGGCTGTCTTTGTGTCCTGGGCACACGAGTTTTCCTCCTCTCTTCGTAGTTCTTGTCAGCACCTGGGACGGTAACTATCTTACCCTTGCAGATGACATTGTCCACTTCCCCCGTCTCTCTCCTTCTCACAAGTTCTTCTCTCATCTTTTTGGCCTTCTGCCTTTCTGCTTTTGTCTGGTCAGGGTTCATGTAAATACCATTCCACTTGTGGCTGTGTTGTAACTCTCGAGCATTCCTCACAACATCCCATTTGGTGGATTCGTTCTCAAAAGAAGCTATCAGGAGGCAGGGCTTGTTTCGGCTTCTTTGGCCGATTCGGAACGATGCTACCACCCTCGCACTCAAGTAAATCACATCCTTGATGATGGATCAGCACTATCACTTTCTTCTATGCTGATAAAATAAATTATTATTATTGTCTTTAAGCAGTCTCGCTACAGTGTGAAGTGAAAATGTATGCCCTGGTGGAAAAAAGTCTGCCCCAGCAACCAAATGTATGCCCCAATCGGGTCAGGATATGAGCTTACCTTATCTTACGGATTTTCGGAATTTCGAGGCACAAGGCCTGCAGGCTCTGTTCTCCACGAGCTCACTTTTGATCGTGCTTGACTCACTCGTTCCCAGGAGAAAATTACCTGAGATGGGCCCAGTGTTCATCTAGGCCGCTTTTAAATTGAGAAATTGTTTGTGCTGTAAAGACCGAATCAGGGAGAGAGTTCCAATCGGATATAGATCGGACCCCAAGGGTGCAACGACGAATTCTTGTTTGAGCTGATGGTTTAGCCAACTTCTTAGAATGACCTCGAGTGCGAATGTGGGGGTCCAGAGCAACAAACTGTGCGAAATCCTGATCGATGTTGCCGCTCATCAGCTGGTACAGCTTGACCATGTCCCCCTACGCCTGCGGTAGTGCAGGGATGGAAGATCGAGTGCTTGCGTCTCTCTGGGTAGGGTAAGTGACGAAGGGACTGCACCAAGCGGGTTGCACGCCGCTGAACTTTTTCTACTAGCTTCTGGTCGGCGCGGTTGAATGGGCCCCACACACTGTTGCCATATTCCACAAGTGGGCGCACAAGTGCCTTGTTATGTCGGGGGAGCGTGAAGCTGTCGATATTAGCGAAAGACCTACGAATGACTGCAAGTACCGTTTGCTCTGGCAACGGCTGTGCAAGCCTGCTGTCGAAACTTGACTTTGTCATCAATCACGATGCCTAGGTATCTTTCCCCAGATGACTGGCAGATCTGAGTCCCCATCATAGAGTACCTGTGGTGCGCGTTGGCAGAGCCGAGGTGCAGGATTGAACATTTGTCTAAATTAAAAGGGAGCTGCCAGTCAGCAGACCAATTACGCAAGCTGTTTAAAATACCTCATTGAGAAGCCTCTCATATTCTGCAGACTGGTGTTCAACAGGTTTGATTTCCATGGGCAAAATATCATCCGAATGTCAGTTACGCGCTGACACCGGTCAAGGTCGGACGTGGCTCGCCGGAGCTCCGTGGTATGGTGTGGGGTTAGCGCCAGGCACCTGGGGGTCTCCCGCAGTGTGACGCAGTGCAGAGCGAGTGTACCCACCAGCCCCATGTGAAAAATTAAGCTGTTATTGTACAGCATCAGCTCAACGAGAGGTGGAACTTTTCATACATTTTCAGACGTGACCATTGTGAGGTGAAGTGAAATGTCGGAGTCCGAGAGCGAACGAGACCGAGAGTGTGTCTTCACCGATGCAGCGGAGGATACGGACAGCGCGACTGGCCGCAACCGAAAACGGCAATTATCAGTCACGGAGATGGCGAAGAACATCGAAAAGAAAAGGAACACACAAAGGAAATCACCCCGAAAGAACACAGCCAGGTCTGGTGAGTCAAATCCAGTCACCCTAGATGCCATAAAAAGTTTGATTCAAGCTGGAAACAAGGAAGTGATAGCAGCTTTTGAAGTGAAGTTTGCGACTATGCAACGGAAGATTGAGATCCTAGAAGCCGAAAACCATGATAAAAGTTTGATGATCGAGGGCCTCAAAAATGACATCGACTTATGCCAAAAAGAAAATAAGAAGCTCACAGACCAAGTGAAAGCGATAGACATGAACCGGAGGCTGTCATCACTAATCCTAACATGCAACGAGTTCAAAAGAAAATCTCCAGGAGAAAACATCACCGCAAAAACCCTTGAGGTGCTGCATCAATACTTTCCTGATATGGAACTCAGCGAATCCGACTTCCAAGTAGTTCACAGACTACAAGGGGACACCAAGGTCATCGCAAAATTCTGCCAGCGTCGGAAGCGAGACGATCTTTACGAGCGTAGATTCGACCTCATGCCAGGGCAGGTGCACGACGGTCGCCGCGCGGGGAGCCAGACGGGTTCTCAGTCCCGCCGACAGATGGCACCACTTTTCCTATCTGAGTCGCTGGTGCCTGAACACCAAAGACTGTACCAGCTGCTGCTCGCAGCGAAACGCTCAGAAAATGGCGCCAAAGTGCGTTCGGTGTTTTCCCGTCGGGGAATTGTGTATTGCCGGAAGGAAGTGGGGGAGCTAACATCCGAGTTGACTCCGAGCAACAGTTGAAGGAGCTGTTGGGCGGTCGGTTGCCTCCGCTACCAAGCTGGAACAGAGACTGAGTGAGAGGAGGAAAACCAGTGAGGGACAGCAGGTCTGCCTGCGAGGGGCGAGGTTGCTGGCAGCCTTTCTCTGCACGGACAACTTAGACAGTTCGGTCTGACTCGGCCGGCCGTCTGGGAATTTCAGCGGCATCGCCAGGAGCACTTCTCGCTGCCGGATCGTGGGACCTGCTGGCAGAGTTCATCCTCACTGAAGCAGTTCTTCCGTCTGCCGAGTAATGCCTCTTCGTTTTCGCGAGAGATGGACCTAGGCCACGTCTTCTTGTGGTCCTACACTAGTGGCGATACTACCCGCTAAAATTCTGCTACACCGCTCGCCGATCTTAAAAAAAACAGGGAAGTGTTAACTGGATTGTAGCTGTCGGTATTGTGAGCGTATTTAATAATTTTGTTATTTCAATTCTTCTTGGTAAATTGACTTTATCTTCTCCTCACACAGGTACATGATATTGGATATGTAAAGCGACTTGTAGAGCATCATGTTTGCAAAAGTAAGAAACAATGTTTGCTGCCATGTTTTTTTCTAGCATGTTGTAGAGTGCAGACGGTCACGTAATTCGGGAGAGTCAATCTAATTGCAGTTGTTATCAGCGCTGAGATGATCCCAAGTCGATTTGTCTTTCCTACACTCTCGTTAAAAGTTTTTTTGCTTATATTCTAGCACCCTTTCCAAGGTTAGATCGGTAGAACAAGCTGTTAGGAAAGGCCAGAGATGGTTGCTATCAATATGTCTCCTTGTCATAGAATGCAATCGGTAACGTGATGTACGCGGGAGAAAACCATGTGGTGATGAAATCCCCAGCTGACTGGGTTAGGTCATCGGGTCAATGCGATGACAACGCCCTCTGTACCATATGTGTGATTCACCCGTTAGATGGCGTTGTAACTAGACTGGCGTTGTAACAAGTTTGCCAAATAGGTGACTGACTGGAATGATCAATTGGTCATATTACCTAATGCAGTATTTTGTTAACCATGCGTAATTCAGATTCAGTCCAGATTCAGTTTTGTATTGCTGTGATGATTCGCTTCCGTTAATTTCCTGAATCATGTGAGCCACAAACTGTGTGCATTAAGGCCCTCTAGTCTAATCGGCCTCTCGTGTACTTGTATGCCGCACTGCCAGATATGATAATGATTGTTTGTGTCCGCAGATCTCAGAGAGCGGTGTGGCCGGGCTCGCCCGGCGACCTGCTGCAATTTGGCAAATCCCGATATCTTCTACAGAGAACACCTTCCCATCTAAATTTCGACTCCACGCATGGGGGTCGCCGGTCAGCGGGCTCGGCCGCCCGCCCCTGCATGCTGGGTATCTGGGGATTCAGTGTGACTTATGCAGGTATGACCACGAATCTGCGGAATGATCAGTGAATTCGACGGCTTAACTGCGTTTCATGGTCCAAATGTATTTGCTTAGTATGTTTGGTAAATTGATACTGCGTTACCTGTTGGAGGCTCCCAATACTTCGGGCCGCGATCGAGCTGTTCGATCTTGCGCCGTTGTCTTGCGGCGCGCTAAATTGTGGGGGTGGGGACCAGGGGGAGGGGTTTCTGGCTGTAAGCCGCATTCGGTGCGGGGAGCAGTGTTTCGATAACTTTCGATATCGTAGATGGGATTTCATTAGGTGTTTGTGCACACCATATAACATGCTTGTTCGTCGATGTGGGGTCTGGATTAGCACCTCTAGTTCCTATACATTTCAGAAGGACATTGCTCAGGGCTACTAAATCATCTTATGTATTCGAACATAACATTGAACTCTCAAACGTATTCATTGAAATAAGACACTTCTTGGTTGCTCCTGAATTGACACTGTACCGTTTAACAAATTGGCTATCCGATAGATGGCGAGTAATCTTGCTAGTTCCTCATTTTTCCGCAAGGTTATGGTCGCTGTTCAACGGTAGCTCAGGAAGAAGAGGAAAACGTTAATTTATCTTAAGTTGTATGTCTGATCTTAAAATCCTAACATTTAATGCTCGTGGCATTCGGTTAGCGTCCAAAAGAAGAACTTTGTTTCGATTCCTACATTCTCACTTTCCCAAACACATTGCGGTAATTCAGGAAACCCACTCATGTGATCGCGATGTTTATGTTTGGCAGGCTGAATGGGGATCGGATATAATTTTCTCGCATGGAAAGACTACTATTGAGTGCGGAGTCGCCATTCTTATGCCCCGGTCATTGCAAGGAAGCTGTGTGTTTAGTGTTTCACATTGCTCTAATGATGGTAGGCTTATTATCGCGGACTTGAAATTTAGTAAGTTTACGGTGAAATTAGTTGCAGCTTATGCGCCAACTCAGCGACAAAAGAGCCAGCAAAAACAGTTTTTTCGTTTGATCAACGATAAAATCAACAGCATGTCTGAGGCTGAAAAGTCTTACATCATTTTCTGTGGAGACTTAAACACACATTTATCACATCGAGACACCTCAAGGACCGATTTTCGTGTTTCATCCGCAGCCAAAATATTACTCAATTCAATAGAGGAACATAAGCTTATTGATCTCTGGCGTGAGAAAAACCCTGAACTGCGACGCTATTCATGGCGCCGTTTAACACCGCAATTACAGCAATCCAGGCTGGATTACATTATCATAAGCGAATACATTAAAACTCATCATGTTGTAAGCAAGGTTGAGATAAGGCCTGGGATATTAAGCGATCATAGCATAGTCAGTGCTGAATTTAATTTGTTTTCCTCTGATAAAGGTCCAGGGCTTTTTCGATTCCGTAATGAACTGCTTGAAGACACAATCTTTGTAGGATTAGTCAAAACCGAAATAGAGAAAGCAAGACGGGGTCAGGAACTTTACAATAATGTTTCTGATTCTGGTCTTTTATTGGAACTTCTATCTAGTAAAATAAGAGTAGCTAGCATTAAAAGATGGAAAGAAAGAGAAACTGCAAAACGCGAAGAAAATAGTAGGATTTTAAAATCATTAGATAAGATCGAATCCGAAATAGCCACGTGTGGTGATGATTGTTTACTAGAAAGGTATAGACAATTGCAAGTACGTGCTGAAGAAATACAAGAAGAAAAAGGTAAACTAGCAATGATTTATTCTGGTGCTAAGTGGCTTGAACAAGGTGAACGTCCCACTCGCTATTTTCTCAACCTGCATAAGCAAAGGAATATGGATAAGAAAATTGAGGTGCTGCAATCGGAAAATGGTGATTTCGTAACTGGTAACAAGGATATTCTAATTATGTGCAAGGAATTCTTTAATAAGATATACGCAACACAGGATAGCTATGATAGAGGTAGTGAATCAGCTTGCGATATGTTTTTTGGGAGAATTGGAATGTCCTAAGGTTAGCGCCGAGAACAGAGAATTATGTGACGCTCCCATCACCGGCATCGAATGCAGGTTAGCTCTTGATGGTATGAAAAACAATAAGGCACCGTCGGTTTCAGGCTTCACTAAGGAATTTGTTCGATTCTTTTGGGAAGATTTAGAACAGATCATTGTAAGTTATATTAGAGAAGTGAAAGAAAAAGGACTATTTTTCGTTACTCAAAGGAGGGGTATTATAACGATGATTCCTAAACAGGGCGATCAAAAAATTTTGAAAAACAAACGAGCGATCTGTCTCTTAGATATTATATATAAAATAATTGCAAAAGTTATCGCCAATAGGTTAATGCTAGTAGTGAGGGATTTAGTTGCTCCTGATCAGACAGGTTCAATACGAGGGCGGAATATTGGAGTAAATTTAAGAATAACTTCTGACATCATAGAATATTGTGACGCCGATAAAATAGGTGGAATTCTTATGGCATTGGATTTCCAGAATGCATTCAATTCTGTCGAGCATAAGTTCATTGAAGATACTCTGAAAAAGTTCGGATTTGGAAGTTATTTTATTGAATGGATTCAGATACTGCATAGGGATATGGAACTCGCTATCATAAACAATGGATTTACTTCCTCATGGTTTAAACCATCACGTGGTCTGCAACAGGGCTGCCCTGCTTCCAGTCTCATATTTTGTTTAGTTGTCGAAATTTTGGCTGTTAAGATTCGTGCATCGCCGAGGGTGAACGGTATAACAATTTCCAATGAGGAAATAAGAATATCACAATATATAGACGATACAACTTTGTTCGTAAAAGACGTTGACTCAGCCAAGAATGCTTTGGAGCTAGTTAAGGAATTCGGAATGTACTCCGGCCTGCAATTAAATCTAAATAAATGCAAATTTATGTGGTTAGGCTCCCAGAAACACTCAGCGGAACGTATTTGTGGACAGGAACCTAATGAGCGAGTTAAGATTTTAGGCGTTACATTTAGTGCCTTGCATGAGTGTAGTGACATTAATATTCAGCCAGTTTTGATTAAGATTCAAAATGTGTTGAACCAGTGGTCCCAGCGAAATCTCACGCTTAAAGGAAAAATAACAATAGCGAAAGCTCTCGTTATTTCTCAGCTAATCCACATGACCTCCGCAGTAATTTTTCAAAAGAGACATCTGGACACAATCCAAAGTAAAATTATGCGTTTCATTTGGAGGGGGCGTCCGCCAAAAGTTGCTAGAGATGTGCTGTGTCAAGAAGTCAAGAATGGGGGCTTAAATTGTCCAAATGTGATAAATCTTTATAAAGGGCTGCGTTGCTCTTGGATGGGCAGACTATTGAGGAATATGGATATAGGGTTCGCTAAAATTTTTCAGAAAAGGATTCGTGTCAAGTTAGAGCACTTATTGCATATGAATTACAATTTTGCGTGGGTTAAAGACAGAAGAGTAGCTGCGTTTTACAAAGAGATGTTAGGTTGGTTTAGAGAAGCGGTCCCCATCAAAGAACCTACTTGTGGAAAGGAAATCCGTAAACAAATAATGTGGAATAATGAAGCTATTCGGGTGGAAGGGAAAATTATTTTCAATGCTGCATTGTACGAAAACAGTATACTGTTCCTTGATGCATTCTTTAATCATGAGGGACAAATTTTGGATTATAATTCGTTTAAGGAAAGCAATAACTTGACACGACTGGATCCTCTTGTTTATATGGGCTGGTGCCGGGCCATTCCTGCGATATGGAGACGGCTTGCCGTTGGCAGTGAAGTACTAACCGTTCAGGAGAAGGTACTTGGCTGTGGCATAGAAGTGAAAGGAAAAGTTGTCCCGGTTCAGCGGATTAAAGTAAAATATTTTTCAAATAAATTTCTAAAGGAGATAACCCCCAGAGCGCAAATGAAATGGATAGACGAAGGAGTTGAATACGGAGAAAACTGGTGTAAAGTGTACTTACTTCCATTTAACATCACGAAATCAACAAAGCTTCAAAATTTACAATATAGGATAGTTCATAGGTTTTTTCCCACTCGAAGATTCTTGTGCATACGAAATGTGATAGATGATCCATTCTGTGATAGGTGCGGTAACATAGAGACAATCGAGCATTTCTTTGTAGAGTGTGGAGAGGTTAGAGGATTTTGGGATGATCTAGTTAGAAAAATTAACCCAAAGCTTGCCACAACAAAACAGTTCTCTGGCACTGTTACAAACATTCTCTTTGGATCATTGGAAACATTGAATGTTGTCAATCTTATAATCTTGGCTGCAAAACAGTTCATTGTGAATCAGAGGTTTAAGGATGAAGAAATAAAAATGGGAGTCTTTTCAGCATTTCTGGAAAAAATATTTCAAATGGAACGGTGCATTGCAAAGAAGGATAGAAGAATTGACAGGTTTCACGAGAGATGGCTACCATTCATAAATGAACATTTTGAGCTATACATTTAGTTTGCATAATCTGGACCCACTTCGGCGAGCTGCATATGGTGAAGGAGGTTATCGTGATGTGAAGTGATCTGTGAAGTGTATGAAATCAACGTGATTGCACATTGTGGGAGGGTAGGGATTGGGAAGGGGGGTGAGGGGGGGTGAGTTTGGTGTCGAGACAATGTTACGTTGAAGCGACGTGGGGCTACTACCGTGACACGAGCGGCAAGGTGTGAAGGAGAGTTGTTAAATTGTTTTGCAAAGTTTACAGCCGTGTTTTGTGAAATAAATGATGGAGAAAAAAAATCATCCGAATGGGACCACCGATCAGGATGATAATGGAGTCATTGACTCCTTAAAATGTCATTTCCAGATAAGGTCACAGAATGGGGCAACTCATATGAACCCTATTCCAATCTACTTCAAGAAAAATTTGTTTGGTTAAAATGGTAGGTCACTATCATCATTACAATAGTTGTACTTATCTCTTGTACACCATCCAATCCCCGTCTTTATTTTACGTTATTTAATCTTTTATTTGCCCATATTTTTATTTTATTTCCCTCTTTTGCATCTTTTCCATGTTCATTGTACCATGTACTGTCCCACCACTTCACAGTGGGCCGGCGGGCGCTCAAAATTAATTACCGTCGAACTATTGAGGCAACATCAACAATATTTTATATCTAGGGTTTTTAGATGCCCCCGAGCAGTTTTCGAGGTTGTTATTGCTGTATCTGCAGCCCATGCCCAGTTATTGGCATAATATTACCAGGATAATATACATAATAATATACCCCTCCGAATAACACTTTTCCTTTGCCCGCGGGATTTCGTTGTATGGAGGATATATGCCGGCATTCTGACATTCTGACCAGGGGACATAGCCAAGGGGGGGCAGGGACAGCCAACCCCCCTGAGGACACGGGTCGCGCGAAGCGCGGCTCGCCCGCACTATGCCCTGTGGCTAAATATTAAATTTCATACCAGACAGGGCACTCTTAAGCCCTCCTCAGCACTCTATTCTGTAACAAGCAGAACACTTTTTTACCCATCAGGGCCCTTTTGGCGCTGTCGCAGGGGCCTTTTTCGGGGCGCCCCCCTGAGCGAAATCCTGGCTACGCCCCTGATTCTGACTCTTGGCCGACTCTCTGGTAAACTGCCAGGTTTGCTTCGTATGCTGCCCTTCAATGAAGACAGCAAGTGCTTCTTCGTTTGTGTATCATATTGGGGTATTTGCTGGTTTTCTTAACATTTGTCTTACCTTAGTAGGTCTTGTGGGAGTCACGGTCACGTCTTTGAGAAAACCAGAAAGGTCCTGGCGCTTTGGAGCGTGTGACATTCAAAAGCTCTGCAGAGGAGTAACCAGCCTTGAAAGCGGAGGTTCGACGACTTTGGAGCTTCCAGAAAGTGTTCCACATAAACCCACAGGCCGACAAGGACCCCGGCTTGTAGATGGCTGGTCAAGGTCAATAGACTCCAATACCCTCGATGAATCTGCTGCGATGGAAGACTCATTCAGCCACTGTTCCTCTTTCTCCAAGAAGCGGTCTAGGGTCCTGTGACTTGCTTGCCATTTCCGCTTCAGCCTTGCAATAAAAATGGTGATTTCCGACCGCACGTGTCTCTTTTATGCTCACTGAATCCGCGCTGTAACGTGTCCTTAACATATGACACTTCGTCATCCGCTGTCACTCTGTTGATACCAATATTGCCACACACAAAGTTAAACACATCCCTTCGTGAGATCATTTTTCCCACTACAAAACCACAGTTCGATAGAGTAAGGCACCTGTCCAACTGAGGCAGGGGCCTATTGTTCCTCTGTACCAGACCACTTCTGACTGAAGGAAACGACCGTCTTATGTTTCGTCTCATCTCAAATTTGAGCTCTCGCGATCAGTTCTCGTGCGAAGCGACGTAATCATCTGATGCATTTAGTGTAAAGCGAGTGGCAAACCTAGGCCAAGCTGCACAGTATCTTAAGCCCCGACCGGCGTTTAGACAATACCCTTATTTCCTGTGTAAAGCATTTGACCCAATGTGACCTGGAAAATATTGCATTACTTGCAGGTCTACGAAATAGCTCAGAATTGTGTTAACCGGGACTCGCGACGAATGCTAAAGGGAAAACTTGCCGACACTTGCCTTAAAAATGAACAATTTCTACCATTTGGCTTGTAACAGTGTAATACTATGACCGCACCCATGCCTTGCATTGAATAACAACTATGCTCATAATACCAATTCGGGCAAAATCGGGCAAAAAGTACTTATAAGGCATGAAAGTAAACACCTTCAGCTACATTGTGGACCAAATTTCACTGCGGCACAGGGTGATATATTTTTAAAACTCTATTTCAAATATAGTTTGATCAAATCTATCTCCGTCAGTAACATTACTTGGTAAATTTGCTCCCCATACCTGACCAATGCACGAAATGAAGTTAAAACATGTACTAACATATTTGGAACACTCCGTTCCTAGAAACAAAAGCCATAAAACTAATTGCTAAGCATTTGAAACGTTGAAAAACACTTGTGAACAAATACAGAAATTCAGGCGATAAATGCGCTCCGAAACGCTTTCGGTACAAACCTCGTATTCAGACTGTTTCTGCACAGAGTTTTCTTGTCGTTTAGAACAAATAAGAATGCCATCGTGTTCTACATTCAATTTCGCACTGATGACACCCATAAAACAGCAATATTTTTGAACTTACGAAATCCGAATAATAAGCGCTTTTGAGGGTCCGCGGGCCCACTGTGCACTTCAGCTGTATCGCCGCTGCTGCGTCGAACCCGAGAATGCCGGCAACTCCCGCGCATCGGCCTATATGTGCGCGGGGCATGCTTTCAGGCCCGCCTAATCTGGCCCTGCTGTGTCGAGTGGCACCTTCTTCGTGGCCATTTCTTGTCATCATGTTTTTTGCCTTTTTATTATGTTTTGAGCTTTTTAATCCATGTACTTGAGTCCATACACATATATTTCACAGTAAAAACATCCATCAAGTACACACACCCAGGCGACAGCACTTAATCCACCCTCCCTGAGATCTAAAAAGCACCAAACTCCACACAGCAGCATGAAGGTAGGCTTGAAGCAATGGGTAGACCCATGCACTTGTGTTTACACATCGTCTTTGATGATAATAAATGTATGGATACACTTGGTGCAGCAAAGAGAAATAAGAGTGAAATCCCAGTGATGTATGGGTCCCTTTAACAAGGCGGATCAGTTGTCTGTTGAGTGTGTCAAGAGGAGGGCTAATAGGCTTGTTCCACAACTGCAAGACCTCAGCTACCAGGAAAGCCTCTGTAGGCTAAAGCTTCCTTCACTGCAGTACAGGAGACAATGAAGCAGCATGATCCTGATGTGATAGCTAATGCACGGTCTGCTTGGAGTTCCCAAAGATACTTTCATCCAGGATTCACCAGTCACAACTACTAGGGGTCATCGCTTCAAGGTAGCTAAGCTGCATGCTATCTCCAGAGTGAGAAGGAATCACTTTGCTGTTAGAGTTGCTTCAGCCTGGAATAGCCTCCCGGCCTGGGGGATGAATGCCAAGTCTGAAGAACGTGGCAGAGTTCGACGAGATCTCGTTGGGGAAGCCTCGAGGCAGACCTACCGATTTTGGTCAGCTTTTGGTTGAGCTTGGGGCAGATGGGGGAGGGCATTTGAGGCAGTTTCTAGTACTTGGGGCAGCAGCAGTCTGGATAATAATCCAGTCTGCAAAGTATGGCAGCAGGCCGGACAAGTCGCACCAGCCATCTAAAATTCTTGCACCGCCAGCCACCAAAAATTTGCACCAATCTGGCATTTACCAGGAAAAAAATGTACCCATCCCTACCCACACGATGCAATGCTACCTCTCTTATTAGTTAGTTAGTTGAGGACTTTTTATACTGTTTAGTTGAGGCCCCCTCCTGTGTTTGTGACCATTTAGCCATTATTTGTTTGGTTTTCAGTGTCACCTTTCTCGCACCAGTCTCATAAATTTGCACCACTCGCTCTTGCCTTCAATGGCACTCACACCAACAAGATCTCGTCAAAAATGCCATACTTTGCACACTGGATAATAATCACAGAGGGAAGAAAAAATAAAAAAGAAATGACAATCATTAGTTAAACCAGCGCTGGAAAAGCTAATTTGTCTCAAAAGCACCATATTTGTCAGCGAATGAAATATGGTTTAAAAGATACCAGATGAAGGAAATTTCTAATTGACATAAAGTTTCCGAAGTGAATAAGGAATTCAGGCAATGGGCGCCTTTCAAAAGCTAAATTTAGAATTTTTCTATATTTGTAATCTAAAGGTAATTTTAGTTACATAAAACAATCTTAGAACTCAAAACAAAATTTCCAGGTATGTAGTTTTTTGCATTTCCTCTATGCTTTGATTGCCAAAGGCCAGCAAATCATGCCAGTACCCCATCCCAAGACCGAATGCCGGTCAATGATGTGATGTCACACAGGCGCAAGGGGATCTTTCTTCGCTTGGGTCTTTCGAAAATATTTCAAATTTTATGATACTTGCATTGAAATGTGAGAAAACAAAAGGTAAAAAATGTTCTAGCACTGGAACAAATTATTCTATTCAAATAAAGTTGTCAATTGAATATTTTTAATAGCATTAATTGATATGGCTTGAAAGCAGGGGCAAATGACATCACTAGGGCGAAAAGACTTTGCTTTTAAATATACCTTTGCATAAAGGTATCCTTGAAATCGTGCATCATGAATGCAAGATAGCTGCTGGACGCGAGTTTCTATAGCTTTGGTACATTGAGGGTAGTGAATACGTTGTTTTCGTCAGGTCGGATGCACAGTTTTATTTTATTTCTGAGTGTCTTGTTTAAAATGGAAAAAATAAAACTTGTATTCATAAAAAATTACCCCCACTGTTGGAGGAGTTTGCCCCAGCAACCAAATTTCTGCCCCAATTGGGCTGCCCCAAGCGCCTCGTCAAGTCACCTGCCACATTCTCCAGACTGGATGAGTGCCCCTCTGTAAAGTAAAGGTATCTTAAGTGCCCCTACCATCAACACCTTTAAATCTAATTTAAAGCAACATTGGGAGAGGCTTCTATACCGATCCCTGAACTAGGTAGGTTACAGTAACTCAATCTAAGCTGAGCTCGATGAGCCCGGCAAGATAGGAGGGTATTATCGCAATAGGCGGATCACATCTTGCGGTTCAAAATGATTATATCAGAAGGTCCACGGTTCAAAGGGTCTACCGCTCAAAATGTGTAACTTTCAAAAAGTGCAAGGTTCAATAGGCCCAAAGAGGCGTGCTCAGATGCATGAGTGGGGTGCATGATGCCGCAGAGGCGTGCTAAGACACCTGATAATAGGAGGCAATGAGGGTTAAGTTAGGTTAGGTTCATAGGCGGATCCAGGGGGCACGTGCCCCTCGATCGACCCTCGGCGCCCCTGAAATGTTGCTTCCCACCCCCCGATGCGAAAGTCGGCGCAAACCGATAGGATTTGGCGCCCACCTGATAGATTTTGCAGGTCACAAGTGGCACCCCCTGGTCCGGATGGTGCCCCCCAGGAAGGTGCCCCCCGATCGACAATCCTGGATCCGCCTATGGTTAGGTTAGGTTAGGTTAGGTTAGGTTAGGTTAGGTCAGGTCAGGTCAGGTGTGTATGCCCTTGGTTCCTATTTCCTAGGGCCTGTTCCAGCGCCTCCTCAAACCTGCTCCAACCTCCTCAAAGCTTCTCCAACTTCATCTCGCCCGGTCCAGCGCCTCCTTAAACTTCCTCCAAGCTCGCCAAAGCTCATCTCAAATCTAATCCAATCTCCTCTCAAACGAAGGTGGTTTTTCAGAGGAGGTTGGAGGAGCTCAATTGTGGTGCATGAATTTCAATTGAAAAACTAAAATAAGTTGTTTTACAGTGAGACACGACATTTGTGAGCAGCTAAAGGTTTTGATTCCGTTGTTTTTCTGTATTCCACTTTCACTAAAATACATTAAATGAGTATCAGAGGCCTTAATCAAATTCGATTAGTTTCTTAGCTGCGCCACGCCCGCCATATTGGCGTTGATCAGGTGCAATCAGCTGATATCTCATCCAATCTCTTCCGAAATCGGTCCAGCGGACACTGCTTTTTGCGCCTGCTCCGACTTACTCCAAGCTACTCTCATCTTTTTTCTAAGGAGGCGCTGGAACAAGCCCCTAGTCTGGGATATAACCCCTCTTTCCAGAATCTGACTGCGCCTCTGGTCTGGGTACCACTTTACACTACTCAAACCCTCCCTCCTTCTGTCTGTTTCACCTCTAAAGATTTTATGGCAGAATGTGGGGATATTTCTAAAGCATTTCCCAAAGTGGTACCCAGACCAGAGGCACAGTCAGACTCTGGAAAGAGGGGTTATATCCCCAGACTAGGGAATAGAGACCAAGGGCATACACACCTGACCTGACCTGACCTCACCTAACCGAACAACCTAACCTAACTTAACCCTCATTGCCTCCTATTATCAGGCGTCTTAGCACGCCTCTGCGGCATCATGCACCCCACTCATGCATCTGAGCACGCCTCTTTGGGCCTTTTGAACGTTGCACTTTTTGAAAGTTACACATTTTGAGCGGTAGACCCTTTGAACCATGGACCTTCTGATATAATCATTTTGAACCGCGAGATGTGATCCGCCTATTGCGATAATACCGATAGGAGTGCCTCACAAAAACCCGCACATCTAAGGTATCTCAGGCCGGTTTAAGGGGAATGTGGCACCTTGGTCGAATCCTGGAATTTAGTGAAATTAGGAGTACTTTTAGCCAAAAATAATGAAACCACTCATGATTTCTCTGAAAAATGTACAATAAGCTCCAATATTTTGTTTTTAAAAATACTCCTCTAGAAAAAAATAAATATCAGCCTGTGGATGATGTCACGATCTGGCAGTCACTACCATACTTGAAAAGCTTCGAGGAAGTCAATTGGCTGAAGCTCATCATGACAGCATATGTTGTCACACCAGTAGCTCACAACAATAGCCGCGCGACAGGGGCTGGGGGGCTGGTGTCAGGTTGAGGTAGGTTTTAGCTTTTTTCTACGGAAATACCGAGTTCTAAGACAAATGACATATGGAGTAGCAGGTTTTCCCACTTGCTTTACGACTTGGCTATCTCAGTTAAAATCACGTTGTGAAAGTGCCACATTCCCTTTAAGATACCTAAGGCCAAGGTAAGATGACTTTTACCTCCTCCTCAGGGTCTGCTGCTATAGTGCTATATAAATATATATATATATATATATATATATATATATATACATATATATAACACAAAATTACTCTACAAATATCACCGATCAACAGTAAACACCGAATATATATTACCCTGGTACACACACAACCACACGGCACCACCACATAAGAGGAGTCATTGCAAGACAGCCCCCTCCAACAGCAAGCGCAGACTACCGGATGTGACGTCACACCTCGTAGCATATAACATTGGAAAATTAAATGATTAGATATTCAAATGTTTGCAAAAAGAGGCCCATAATCGAAAATAACATGCTTATTTATTGCATTTAGGATACACTTCATTACGGTGTATTATCACAAAATCGTAAGCAGTAAGTGCCATTAGCAGCAGTTTAACACACGGCTCAATGATGAAGGAATTCCTCCACGCCTATGTGACGTCACTCGGACGTGAAGGAATCCCTCTTGAACGTACCTTTAAGTATTGCAAGACAGCCCTCCTCCAACAGCGAGCGCAGATCACTGGATGTGACGTCACAACTATAAGCATATAAAATGGGAAAATTAAATGATGAAAAACCCAAATTTTCCAAAAGAGGCCCAGAATCGAAGATAAAATGCTTATCTATTGCATTTCTGATAAACTTAATTACCGTGTATTCTCACAAATACGTAAGCAGGCAGCGCCATAAGCAGCAGTTTGACCCAGAGTAATAGAGGTCTAGGTGTCACTTATGGTACGCTGTGCAATTAAAAAACAAAGCTGCTAAATTAAAATATTTGCTACACGCTTCTTGCTGTATTTCGAAAATATGTGGTTTGATTTTGAACCATATAGTCAGGATGGCTATTTTGTCACAATTATGCACCTCGATTTTCGTTAATGTGTCACAAACTGCAGTAGCCGAGTTGGCAAGTTTCTGCGCCTCTGAACGGCCCACCAGCGTGCAGACGGCGCCAAGGCCATACAGGGCGGCGCGGCCCCTTGCAGCATGCGAGCTCCATGGCGAGCCCCTCATGGTGGCGGAGGATTACGGCGCCAGCAGGTCCCCCACCAACGCCAGCCGGACCAGGAACTACCAGACAACTCCAGACGGTTCCGAAAACCACAGTGGCTGGACAGGAGCGCCGGGGCATGTATCTGTCGAAATGAACGTTCGGTCCAAATTCACGTAATACGCTTTTCGCCTAACTTTTTGCAGGACCTACACTTCCCCCGTGCACTTTCTCCTAAAGGGAATGTGACATCTTCACAACGTGATTTTAACTGAGATAGCCAAGTTGTAAAGCAGGTCAGAAAGCCCGGTACACCATATTTCATTTGTCTTGGAACTCGATATTTCCGTAGAAAAAAGCTAAAACCTACCTGACACCAGCCCCCCCTCAGCCCCCCGTCGCCGGCGGCCATTGTTGTGGACTACTGGTGTGACGACATATGCTGACGTCACGATGAGCATCAGCCAATCGAAGCCCTTGAAGCATTTCAAGTATGGTAGTGGCTGCCAGATCGTGACATCATCCACAGGCTGATATTTTTTTCTTTTTTAGAGGAGTATTTTTAAAAACCAAATATTCAGCTTATTGTAAATTTTTCAGAGAAATCGTGAGTGGTTTCATTATTTTTGACTAAAAGTACGCCTAATAACACTAAATTCCAGGATTCCACCAAGGTGCCACATTCCCTTCAAGAGTCGACAGCTTTGGAGGGATTTGGAGGGATTCAAGGGTGTTAAATTTATATTTTTGTTGCAGTCATCTTGCAAAAATTGCAGTCTAAAAAAAACATTTTGTTTTCATTTTGTTGTCCTGTAAAGGACCGCGGGAGGAAAGAAAGGGGAAAAGAGGAAGGGAGGGAAGAACCACCGGGCGGGAGAGGGAGAGAGGAGCACCACGTTTCGACCTACGGTAATAATACAAGTAAAAGTGCTTGAAAATGTCCTCTGGGTTTGGTTTTGTTTTCTGGCTGCACGTATGATACTTTAGTGTCATTTTTGCTTCTTTTTTAGCCGTGTATTTTTCGCGTTTGAATACAAGTGCCTATAGTACATTATCCTGTTTCTTAGTTCTATTGAAATGCTACTGAGTCGTTGTTTTCCTGTAATCCTCATGGGTGGTTATGGGAGAGTTGTGTCAACCCAGTTCTGGGAAACATACCTCAACCTGGCAGGATCTGCAGTTCATTAAAGGAAATTGACATAATCTTCTATTAGCAGCGAATCTATGATCCCATTGGTTCAAGCTACATGATTCAACATTCACACAGACGCACTGTCCCCAACCCCTCTTGCCCGTTTGCTTGTGTCTCTAATTTCATTCTGTCACTGCTCCAAGGGGTTGGCGCATCTCTATTTACAACTATACACGTATATTGACACTACGGCGGTACATGAAGCATACAGAGACCCTAAGAACTCGCCCCGGCCGGCTGAGGTGGACAAATAAAATTTATAAGCGAAGGCGCCGAGCCCCGAACCCGTGACCGCCGACGGCGCGAGCGCTCTAAATTACGCCCAGACGGGCACGGGCTCGGAGCCCGGCAGACGTCTAACGGCCGGGTGCGTGGAAAATAAATCAGGATGATGATGAACATATGAACGGGACAAACTAAACACAGTTAAAACGGGAGCAAAACCAATAAACATAGAAGCGGCCTCACAGTGGGCGAACACCGCCCAGGGGAGCAGCGCCCCTTCCTCAACACAGTCACGGACGATCTATTCACCACGCCGCCCCCGGCGGAACGCGCGACGCCTCGGTCAGTTTTGGTTGCGACGCGGGTGTCCCGTCAGTCGCCGGCGCCGATGAGCATGAGGAGAAATGATTGATGAAAATGAAGCAGCATCACCGACGAACGCGAGACCAAACACTGCACCCATGAGGATTTACTTGCTGCTGGTGTACTTGGTGACGGCCTTGGTGCCCTCAGACACGGCGTGCTCGGCCAATTCACCGGGCATGAGCAGACGGACAGCCGTCCGGATCAGAGACGTCAGCCTCATCGCCGGCACCATTGACGCCAGCCTCCCCTCACCGTCCTCAGTCCTCCGGCCCACGGCAAAGTCTGGCACCCTGCCATCCGCCTCGACGTCAGAGATGCCGGGGATATCCCCGGTCGCGCCGGCCTCAGTGTTGGTGCCGCTGACGGAGGCGCCCAGCACCGTTGTAGATGTAGGCGCGGGAACCGGCCGAGGTTGTCGGCGAGGCTGCGCCGTTTGACCCGCGGCTCGAAGGTAGGCCGTACGACCAGCGGGTGCTGCTGCATATGGCCTTGTCGGTCAGGCGGCCGGTAGGGGGACGCCGGCAATTCAGTCGCGCGTCCAAGCGAGAGAAGGCCCGAAGACGGCATGAAGAGGCCGGCGCCGCACCAGCCGCTCCACCAACGCTCCTTGGAGACCAAGCTCCAGGAAGTCGTTCCCCCCTCGGCTCAACCGACGCAGATCTGGGAGACAGCCACGGCGCACAAGAGTTAGGCAACGAAGCTCCATGGGGAACTCTCCCGGGGTATGGCCGAGTCCCCGCCAGCGCACCCCCGCTCCCCCAACACACCGGCGCCGACAATCTGGCGGGCTGAAGGAGGGGCGACGGGAATCACCCGGACAGGGGCGAGAGGCCGCAGGAAGCTGGAAGGCTTAGATAGATGACATATTTTTGCAGGCAGTGTTTAAACCAATGGTGTTGGAAGGGTCGGCATGAAACGGGAAGGCTTGGGAAACCTGACGTCGCCCCCTGCTAACCATGGATGTGAGAGACGATTTGACACTCAGCGAGCCATTCCAACCGGTGCACAGACTCCCACCCCTTATCCCGAAATGGTGAGTACGTCATTTCATGTGATCACCAGTACATATGTGCACTGATAAGACTAGTAACACCAGTGAGTGCACACAAAAGTCCAAGCGTTCATGGCGCATGAGGTACTCTCCCACAGCACACATGGATGAAAACCGACATGCGGACCACCTGTGCTAAAACAAGACGCATAGACATATCGATCACTAGTGCAGGACAAAAGACAAAGAGCAAAACAAAATACGCACAACCACACGATGACTGTGGCATCCAAGGTGGTTAAGGAGAGAGTGATAGAGAGCGGGGAAAGTGGGAAGCAGATGGGAAGGAAAGTGAGGAGGAGGGAGGAGGAGGAGGAGGAGGAGGAGGAGGAGGAGGAGGGAGGGAGGAGGAGGAGGAGGAGGAGGAGGAGGAGGAGGAGGAGGAGGAGGAGGAGGAGGAGGAGGAGGAGGAGGAGGAGGAGGAGGAGGAGGAGGAGGAGGAGGAGGAGGAGGAGGAGGAGGAGGAGGAGGAGGAGGAGGAGGAGGAGGAGGAGGAGGAGGAGGAGGAGGAGGAGGAGGAGGAGGAGGAGGAGGAGGAGGAGGAGGAGGAGGAAAGGAGGAGGAGGAGGAGGAGGAGGAGGAGGAGGAGGAGGAGGAGGAGAGAGGAGAGAGAGAGAGAGAGAGAGAGAGAGAGAGAGAGAGAGAGAGAGAGAGAGAGAGAGAGAGAGAGAGAGAGAGAGAGAGAGAGAGAGAGAGAGAGAGAGAGATGCTGAAGACAGGTAAGTTAGTGACAAAACTTGTAGCCTGTCGAGACACTACGAACAAGGCTAGTGAGTGAAATTTTGATGTTATCTAGAATTGCTGAGTGACAAAGGTTTGCCTCAATACTGGCTTAGAAAAATTTTCTTGATTACTTTCTTAAAGAATACTTTGTTGCGAGGTACGTCATTAATATCTCTTATGTTTGATGCTACGGTTTCGTTCCACAGCCTGGGAGCTGAGTGGAACAGGGTAAACCTCCGGTAAATAAATGCAGCGAACGGTACATCAAAATGTCTGGTATGCCTTGCCCTTCTCTCCCTTACAGGGGGAGAGAGGGCAAATTTTGACGCTAGTGGTTCTGGAAGGGTTTGATTTATGAAGGAGTGGAGAACTTTTATTTGGGCAAACTTGCAAAGATCATTGAATTTAATTAGATCGTATTTTTAAAGATCGGAGTGGATGGGGCCAAACGATCTGCACGGTCAATAATTCGTACTATTTTTTTCTGGAGGATGTTTAATCGATGCAGTCTGGAAGAGAACGTTGACCCCCATATTTCTAGACCGTATGTTAGGTGCGACTGGACAAGGGAATTATACAGAAGAAGGAGATGACAGGGTTTAAGGATGTGACTTACACGAGAAATGAAACCGATGTTGCGAGCGACAGTGTTTTCCACAGTCCTGATATGTGGTTCCCATTTGAAATTTTCATCGATTGTAATGCCTAAATACTTAATAGTTGGTTGTCTTGCTATCCTTTCATTGTTGATCGAAATACTTATATCTATATGATTACATGATTTTGAAAATAATTGATAAGCAGATTTCTTTGCATTGACAGTGAGACGGTTACAAGATAGCCAATCCGTGACTTTGGGGAGATTCTGATTTACGACATTTTGGAGGTCATGAGCACTGGGGGCTGAGAATGTAAGGACGGCATCATCGGCAAATTGATAAAATTTACAGTTAGGGGTACTAAAGGTTATGTCGTTAATAAAGATGAGGAAGAGAACCGGGCCCAGAATGGACCCTTGAGGCACCCCATAGGTGATGCGTTGTGGCGCGGAATAGGTCGAATTAAATTTTACAAGTTGACTGCGATTGTGCAGATATGACTTGAAGAATTTTAGAGAAGTATTTCGAATTCCATAATGTTGAAGTTTTTCCAGAAGAATTTCGTGATTGACAGTATCAAATGCTTTCGAAAAGTCCAAGTAAATAGCAGTACTTACTTGTTTTTGCGAAAGGAGTGAAGTGATATGCTCGTGAAGAAGTGAAACTGGCATATAAGTACTGTGGTGTTTCCTGAATCCGAACTGGTTTTCATTTAGGATATTGTTAGTAGAAATGAACTCTTTTAGCTGGTTGCAAACTAGCTTTTCTAGAATTTTTGAAAGGAGGTTTAATAAGCTTATTGGTCTATAGTTGCTGAATACGTTTTTGTCACCTGATTTATAAATGGGAACCACAACTGCTTTCTTAAATATATCAGGAAAAGTACCGGTTGATAAACATAAGTTGAATACATGATTTAACGCTGGTACGAGTGGTGAAGAGATGCCTTTGAGAATCTTAGGGAGAGGCTGTCTGGAGTCGCTGTGGAGTTACAGAAATCTTGTATGACTGATGTAATTGATGGAACATCTGTTGGCTGCAGAACAAAATTATTTTGATTAGGGGATTATTTCCAAAATAAGACATTGGGTTTATGGTTGACTGTTTGAGGTTGTTATCCAATGATGAGGCAATAGATACGAAAAACGAGTTGAATTTATTTGCTATGTCCACGGGCGAGGTAATTTTATCACCATCACATGTAAATTCCGTAGGGAGGTCTTGTTTGGAACGCTTTTTGTGAACAAGACAGTAGAGGGTTTGCCAAAGCTTGGTTGGGTTAGACTTGTATTCATCCAGTTTGCGGTTGAAATATAGTTTTTTGGCTGTTCTGATAGTGCTGTTTAATTTGTTTCTGTATATAATATATTTACGCTTGTTGACTATGGTTGGTTCACGTAAAGACTGTTTATATAATTCATTCTTCGTATTTATACTTTGTAACAGAGTGTAGGAGATCCAGGGCTGAACTGGTTCCGTTCTTCTACTAACTTTGTTTTTACTTAGGTTAGTTATTTCAGTTGTTATTGTATTGATCAGATATGTAGCAGCGGAACTGGGATCCTGAAAGGCAGCGATGGTCGCAAGTTTTTCTGTAAGAACAGTTTTGAGTGTCTCGATTTTTCGAAAATCAAACGATAGCTTATAATTAGGTTGACTTTTCTTTTCTTTGTGAATGGTAGAATTGATAGTGAGAGAAATTGCTAAATGATCGCTGACGTCAGAGATAATAACATTAGATTTGGAGACTATTGCTGGATCATTACTGAAAAAATTGTCAATGAGTGAACTAGATTGGTTACAGACTCTTGTAGGTAGAGACACACAGGGAAAAAAGCCCAACGCAGCTAGAGTGTTGAGAAAAATTGCGGAAAATTCCGAAGTCTGATGTTTTAGCAGGTCGATGTTAAAGTCCCCACCAATAATACCTGTTTTGTGCTGTAAATTGATTTGCACCAGCGTTAATTCAATATATTCAAGGTAGTCAGTGACAGCATAGGAGGGGGATCTGTAGGTTGAGCCAATTATTATGTTTCGTTGATTTGGAAGTTTTAGTTCAAGGAAAACTGACTGAAATTCTAATCTATCCGTTTCAAGGTCGCTCCTTCTTATATATGACAAAGAGTCTCTAATGTAGATAGCAGATCCTTTTCCTCTAGTTTGATCAGGTGACGAGGTTTCTAGTCTGAAATTTGGTAAAGTAAATGACTGTGCTGAAGCATTGTCTATCCAGGTTTCACTGATCAAGATAATGTCTGGTTTACATGGGAGCTGACACACTAGTAATTCAAGTCTATCAAAGTTTTTTGCCAGTGAGCGGATGTTTATATGAACCACTATAATACCAGAATGAGGGTTAGAATGATTCTGCTGGTTGTTTGAGGCAAGGTTTCTCAAATCTAGATGTTTGCAATTGTACAAGATTGATTTAAATTGGGCAAGGTTTACATCTTCATCAGTATTGAGGCATGAAAAATTGGGCTCAAATTTGCGGTCTATTTTAGTGGGTGAGAGGCACCTGAGTTAAATTTGTAGGTACAGATATTTGATGGTTCGGATACAAGTGTTTGCACTATCCAGTCAGACAGGTGAGGAAGAGAATAAAGAGTGATGTTCAGTACAAAGTAAGGACAGGCAAGTGTTAATTTACGAAGGGGCACAGCAACAGACAATACAGCAAGTTGCACAACAAGCTGTTTCAGATGGGCAGAAAGCAGGCTGCTAGAAATTACTGCAGAAGGCACTAGCACAGAATTAGTAGCAATGAGTAAAAAAAGACAAAAAACAAAAAACAGTAAACCGGCATGCTCAGCGCGGGAACACTGGAGGACCGCCTCAAGATTTGTAGGAGGCACTGTACAGGGCATTGCTCAGGGCGAGGCACAGCTTAAGCAACAGCTGTCCCATTAATTTAACCTAGAGGCAGGGGGTCTGATGGGCCGTCCTCTCCTGCTCCTCACTGAAGTATCATCAGATGTTGGGCTCCCTGACTCACGCACACGACATGGTGAAGCCCTAAAGGTCCCCTGGGCAAGAAGAGAGGTCCCCCCACTTAAAGATCCAGGTTCCCCCAATGGAGTTCCAGAGCTACCACCCCCATCAACAGGGGCCCGGGAGGCAGAGTCGACTGGCGCCACCCCCGGACAGGTCTGTCCTCCCCCCCACCCATCCGGGCCAAGACAGCAGGGGACCCATCCAAACCCCTGACACGGGGAGTAGCCTCCACCGGAGCAACCTCCGCAGGAGCAACAGCAGCAGATGCTGTCACAGACTCAGGCCCCCCAACCCCCAGGGAAGCAGGGGAAGAGTCCAGGGCAGGGCCAAGAGAGGGGACAGGCACAGGCTCAGAGGCAGAAACATCCACCCCCGGAGTGGCACCAGCACGCTGGTCCTCCCCCGCCACCAGCACACCCTCCGCCGGATGCACCATCCCCCCCAGCACCATCACCCCCACCAGAAACCACCGACCCAGCAGAGCGGCACCCAGAGACCTCCCCGACCCCCCGCAGAACCAACACCGGGAGTAGGCCGAACAGGCACATGGGGGGCAGGGCCCCCAGGTCCAGGATCCCCAACAGATGGAGGACACTCCTGTGGCCCAGACGGACCCGACCCACCACACCCACCAGGAGTCACCCCAACACCCCGCCTCCCAGACCCACCCCCATGCCCCCCGAACCGCAAAGGGCAAGAATATCATCGCGGGTAGCTCCGACCCCAACCTCCACCGCCCTCTGGGAACCCCTGGGCTTCACATATATTTTACCCTGGCTGGTGTAGTGGCTCTGGAATGGACTGTGCTCCTTTGGATGGTGAAGAGACCTCAGGAGTTTCACAACAGCTAGCCTCTCAGCTGTGAGGCTCTCGTGTACAAACAGACCTGGCTTCAATGGTCGAATCCTCCGTCTGTACACCGCATCTCGTTCTGCATAACTCAGGAAGCGTATGAGTATGACGTTCCTGTTACGCAGCCTATGGCATGCAGAGATAGCCACTGGGTGGATCGAGATGCCGAGGTACTCCCTGATTGTTGTGAGGACTCCAGAGAGGGTATTCTCATTTGGATGGTACCTGGGGATTGCATCCCCCGAGAGCAACAGGGTGGTCAAGCGACTGTACTGCGCCTGGAGTTCAACAGCCGTGCGCAGTCTGTCCTGCTCTCTGGTGAGGTCTTTGCAGTGAGTATCAACTATGGACACTTTTGTATCAATAGAGGAGCATGCAGAGTTCAGTGTGGCCAGGTTGGTCTCAGCCATCTCCCGTCTCTCAATATTTTCCGACACTACGAACTGAAGCCCTTCAACTTCAGTTTTCAGGTCTGACAGAGATTGTCTCAAGGAATCAATCTCTTTTCTCAATTCCTGGTTTTCTTCTGAGAGCCTCTCAAGTCGCCCATCAACATACTTTGGGTTAATCGAGGGCATGTTGAGGATCAAGATACTTGGAGGATGGTGAAGAAGAAATTTGAGGATTGAGCCCGACAATTGTGTTGAAAATGTTAGCTTGGACAGAAACCTGGGTCAGTCAGCAGCCCCGGAGTAAACCTTGTCACTCAATGGGAAGCCCCAAGGCAAGAATGTGTGTCAGTCCATCAGTGCACCCCACTGAGACAACCTACTCACGGAACATGATACTCACAAAGGACCGGTGACACCAATCGATAACTCCTATGGCCGAGAGGAAACGGGCCCCCTCCTACTGACCTTGGTTCAGCTCGCACGAACACACCGCACACCTCTCCCGCGGGAGAACCAATGACGAATGGAGTGATATGGAGGACAACAAACCGCCCGGCTTCAAGCTCACGGCTTGGCTCTAGTCCGGGATAGGTTGTAGTATCTACCAATGCGCAAAAATCACCAATACCAGAAGCCTGGGCCCAACAGAACCTACACGGTAGCAAAGAACAGCAACGGCAGCAAAACAGCGAAACAGCAAAAACAGTGTTTATCAAACACCGCAGTTGCCCACAGAGGGAGAAAACAAAAATAGGACAAAGGCACGCTTACATATAGAAAACTACAGAAACCTTTAAATTTTGAAGGACTCTGGAATACCACTCCACACAGCGCAGCTACGTAAACAAATGGCGCTGAGCCGACAAACTCAGACACAATTAATAAGGGGCGATTTTAAGTTTTTAGACGGCCTTAAGTCAAGAAAAGCAGTAAAGAAAAAGTGCACCAGCCGGAAATAACTAGCTTAAGTAACAATCGCTGTCTCACCACTGGAGAAAATCCGAATTAGGCACTCTTTTCACCAGGAGCACTACTTCCACGTCTACACAGGGACGGGGTGAGGATGCCATTTGATGTGGGTTTCCTTTCCTCACCTGATCTTGCCCCCTCTAGGAGAGACTGGATGGTGAGGAAACCTACCAGGTGAGTTTACCAGGTGAGTTAAATTTGGTTTGAAGTCATGTTTTGAACTGTCTTTACCCAGGAGCAAGAATATATTTACAAGTATGATTTCATAAGCTAGCTGTGTTCATCCATCCCTCTTTAAAACACTTACACTTTGTTTTCACCAGGAAGTTTGCTCCAATCCTGGTTCATGTCAGATGTGCTGCTTAAAATGAAAATATGAGCTAGGGTGACTGCAGCTTCCTTGGTCAGGCACCAAGTTCTGTTATGCCTCTTCTCAAGTGAACTCCACATTATATATATAAATTTTGTCCAAGTTCTTCTCAGTTCGACAGTTGGAGTCGGAGTCTCACTAAAGTCATCAATGGACTTGTCACAGAGACCCTGACCCCACCACCCGAACGAGCAACTCCCACAATGAAGGGTTGATTTAGAAGCCAAAGTTTAACGTCCCACAAAGCACAGGGAAGGCCGCCCTGCTCAGGTCACCCTCTCACCAGTCAGTTGCCAGCCGACCTCTACGTCGGGTAAACTATTGAGTGCCGGAGCGTCTCAGGGGAACCGATCCTAAGCCTGGACATGCACTGCCACTGCATGCTTCTGAGCAGCGGGCCAGAGCCCAACACTCTACCAACTGAGCCACCGGGGTGACATGTGAGTTTGTGACTTACCTTTCTTGTCTAGCTTGGTACACCAACCGCCTCTGACACTTTTTATGCTAACACTTTCCATCGATCTTGCAGCTACTGGAGCAAGCTATGGTATTACCTCTGATGCCACAATTAGCATAGCCTTAATCAGGATGGCTTTGCCAAGAGCTGGGGTTCTCAAAGGTCCCAAGACTGCCACAGTAGAAGAAGCACTTGGGACCACCAATTCCAACCCAGTAGTAGCACCTCTAATGTCTAGCCCCACTGGTGGGGATCAGTCATGTACTGATCCTGTACAGGTGCCGGATCTGGTCACTGACTCATCCCAGGGGGCATCCTCCGCTGCTGATGCACCCCAAGACACAGATTGTTCTGGTGCTCAGATGGCTCATGGTTCTGATGGGGCTTCCAATGGACCCTCACATACGGGAGACCCTGTTGAAAGTGGATCAGCTGGTGCAACTTGCAAGTCTGTGCAGGATGGACCAAGTTCGGACACCAAGGCTGGGCCCAGTGTCGACTCTGAAAATAATGCAAGTTTAGAAACTGAAAAATGCTCAAAGAGTGCCTCTGAATCTGATCTGTTATCAGAGACAAACCCTGGGCCTAGTGGAGACCCTGATGCCAGTGCTACTGCTGCGACTGGCGATCCTACACCTGCACTGGACACTGGATCTGCTCCAGCATCAGCTGCCAACACCCCTTTTGTGGTCGAAGGCGGTGCCGTGGCAGCCCCGGATCCAGAGTGTGTTTCGGTGCCAGTGTTGGTCATTGAGCCGTCACTGGACTTGGTGGGCACATCGGACGCTGACGGCCCGGCTGGGCCCATGGCTGAGGTCTCCGCCGCTCCAGACGTGGTGGTAGAGGAGGAGGCCACACGCGCTGCCCAGCTGGCGCGGGGCTTCCTGAGTTGCGCGCTGCGGCGCCGCGCTGGTTGCAGATGACACGTCGCCCGGTCTGCTGTCCGCCTGTCTCCACTCACTCTGTCAGCCCTGTGTCCGCGACGCCGCCCAAGCAGGTGGGGCAAAGCTTGTTAATGTAGGGACACTGCAGATGAAAGTTAGGGGCTATGTTGGAATTGTGTTTGCTTATCTAATATCAACAGCAGTTTGTATGCACTGTAGTCTAGAGTGGCAAAGCTGGTATCATCAGTTTGAGTAAGTCTCCGAGTCATTTATTTCTCAAACTGTGACTGGTAAGTGCTCTTTGAAATGTAATTTTGCTTGGTTATTTTTATGCCATAACTGTCCTTTCATGTTCTTGTCACACATACCTGCTGTGTGTTAACAATGTTTAAAAAATCCTTATTCTTACTTTGAAATGATAATTTTCCTACACATACCGCTGTGCATCCCACCATGAAACATACCCAAAATACTGGCTAGTTACTCCGAGCCACCAAAAGCCAGAAAACCCAGTACACCATTAAAATTTGATCGAATGTGTCAGCCTGATTGGGCCATGGTGAGAATGGCCACCAATCATTGTGAACTCTCAAACATCCTATGAATGACCCAGTAGATCAATTAGGAAAAAAACTAAAAAGTTAAAGGTTTGGGTACTACGAGTTTGCGCCTGTAGAACCCAGGACGAAAATAATTTGTTCTCCAGTTTATTATCCGGCCACGTGTAGTACTGTTCCACCAGCCTCAGACTTCTCGGGAAAGTGCCGTGCTGAAGATAAGTTAATGCCCTCAGTGTTTCACACATTTCTCGCGAATTGCGTCACATGCTCTGACTGGTTGTGATGTATTTTCTTACCATCAGATTTCAAGTCTGCCTATGTTAGCCAAAAGTTTGTGAGTACGTTAGTAGTAAGTTAGTAATGTTGTATTATATCCCCTCTCCCATGCTTGTCGCAACCATGTGTTAATATGCACTGTGGGGGCGACCCCAAAGCACCCTCTCCCCCACTATTTTTCCAAAGTTGTCGGAGAACCGCTTGCTGCCAGGAAACGCTACCTGACTACATTTGAGAGTATGCGCGACCGCGTTGATTGGGGAATAATTCTGAATTTTGTCAATAATGTGTTTTCTTGTTGGCTCTCAAAATCAGACTTATATATTTTGGGATTGCCTCAGTAGCTTGGTCCCACCGTATCGCCTGCATTTGTTAACGGAGTGGTGACGTCATAACGTCATATAATTGGGATGATGATCAAGGTCACGTCACACGAAGGTCACAGGTCAAAGTCATGCCAGCGTTTTCAAGATCATTGGTCTTAGCGCTTCCGGTCCGATGACGCTACCTACTGTGACGTATACTCTGCTGTGACATAGGTAAATGTATTCAATGTGAAGGTAAAAGTCACGGTTAAACTCTCTTCTAATCGCCCAACGACTTATTTATTGTAGGCACATTATAGGGATATGTCATATTTTGAGGTCTCAAGTCAATGACCTTGAATGATCTTGACTCTAAAATTTCAAACATTGTATGGAACATTCCTTACATGACCTTAGTCCGCGTTTTGTGTATTCTCTGCCTTATCCGCATAATCACGGCATTTGGCAATGGGTTCCCAATGCGGTCCAGATTTGACCTGGAAGATATTGACCTAGGTCAATTAACGTTGACTGTTATGCAGATCACTGTAGCCCCCACAGCACACTTCCCTAGCGTTTTTGTGGCCCTCTTGGTCTTCGAGATCTCAGGGGTGGGGAAACACGCCACTCCCCCTCCACTGCACGTTGACGCCATACGCCTCTCCACTGTGCGTGTTAATCTGAACACCGGCTCTGACTGAGTTGTCTTCAAATGAGCTCAGCTACTTTTCATTGTATCTATATCAATGAATATTTTTCCCGGACTCGCGAGCCCCGGAAATGGGTAGCAAGGCTGGTCCGCTTTTCATTTTTTTCGGAGTCTACACGTTTCGCCATGTTTTGCTTTATATTATCCATGACCAGAAGTACGCCAGGGTGGGCTTTCAATAGGCTTTGGACCTTTATGTCCTTCATCCTAGATTTTTCCCTTACTTAATGGCAGCGAGGGAAACATTTGAAAGTGAAGTACCCTTCTGTGCACCGTACCATTGTGAGATATTCAGTAAGCGCGAGCCTCGTGACGGCTGCCGCGGTGCTGCAGGTGGGGAGGTGCGGTGCGCAGTCTGCGAGAGCATCTCGTCGGCGGTGGAGCCGCATCCGCTGCTGGAGGACCTGCTGCGGCTCTCGCAGCGGACAGGTCCGACCACGCGCTGCGGCCAGTGTGCCGAGCGCAACGCCGAGGAGGTGGCTGTAGCCAACTGTGTCGACTGCAGCACTGCCCTCTGCCGAGAGTGCGTCAACGTGAGTGACGAACAAAGCTCACCTCAGAGGGCCAGAGCTCACCTCGGAAGGCTTGAGCTCACCCCAGACGACCTGAGCCTACCCTATAAGGTTAGAGTTCAGCTCATCCTAGACCTCCAGGGCTAGACGGCCAGATTTTATCTCAGATGGCTAGAGCCCGCCCCCCCTCCCCTGCCACCCCCCACAGATGACCTGAGATCATCGAAGACGGCCAAAGTGTTGCTGAGTTTTGCATGCCTTCATCGTGTAATCATTGGGTTATAAATGTATTTGAAAAAGATCGTCCTCCCTTGTTGGCCATCGTCGATGTCGTCAGGTCAGGTCTTTGGCTAATTTAAGAAATCCAGCCTTTGGAGCCAATATATTTTGTCTGTTAGTATAATGTGATCCAGTTACTACATGTACGAGACTCTCTTACTTCAAAATTGCACTACTGGTAATTTTTACAAGCATCTATCATGTTTCAGTTTGTCACTTTATGAAACAATGTTTATTGTTCCACAGGCCCACAAAATCACCCGGGCCACTTGGAGCCATGATTTGAAGATGTTGCCCCAAGGCGAATGGTGTGCCGTGCATAACAAGGTCAGTATTGGAGGCGTCTTCATAAGTAAGTACCCGGATATGAAAACATGAGGTGATAATGATTACATTCTTCTGAAAATACATATCTGGTAAACATTCTTCGCTGTGAAGCAATTGTTTATGTAGTTATACCAAGTTCATTAAGGATCCTAATTAAGAAAAGGATAGAAAGGTGATTAGTTCAGCCTGGCTCCTGTGAGTATAGATAGGGAGTTATATCCAATTAATGGTTATTTGGGCTCAGTGTTCTTTCATAATCAGTATGGAGGCGGAGTAGGAGAGGGGGGCGGTGTACAAGTTGATGAGACGCGGGATAAGCGAACTCTAATCAAGACGTTCAAGCGCGTCAATGCGTTGGGCCTATTTAGAACGTCCAATGGCCCAATGACGTTTTTTCTCGCTTCTCGCAGATGTATGATTATTTCTGCGACACGTGCGACCAGCTCTGCTGCGGGGAGTGTATCGCGAGTAACCACCGGAGGTGTGTGCTGGTCGCAGGTGTATGACTACTTCTGCGACACGTGCGACCAGCTCTGCTGCGGGGAGTGTATCGCGAGTAACCACCGGAGGTGTGTGCTGGTCGCAGGTGTATGACTACTTCTGCGACACGTGCGACCAGCTCTGCTGCGGGGAGTGTATCGCGAGTAACCACCGGAGGTGTGTGCTGGTCGCAGGTGTATGACTACTTCTGCGACACGTGCGACCAGCTCTGCTGCGGGGAGTGTATTGCTAGTAACCACCGGAGGTGTGTGCTGGTCGCAGGTGTATGACTACTTCTGCGACACGTGCGACCAGCTCTGCTGCGGGGAGTGTATCGCGAGTAACCACCGGAGGTGTGTGCTGGTCGCAGGTGTATGATAACTTCTGCGACACGTGCGACCAGCTCTGCTGCGGGGAGTGTATCGCGAGTAACCACCGGACGTGTCTGCTGGTCGCAGGTGTATGACTATTTCTGCGACACGTGCGACCAGCTCTGCTGTGGGGAGTGCATCCTGAGTAACCACCGGACGTGTCACACGGTCGCGCTGGACGTGAAGACGGCGGCAGTAAATGCCGAGATCACGGCTCAGTTGGCCAGCCTGACGTGAGTGGGACACCGTGTGGCGGCACCGCGCAGCGTCTCATTGCCCCTCGGTCTCAGTGCTCGCAATTGCGGGGGAGGGGGGGCAAAACCGCGGTGTCTGGCCCATTTATATATGATTGTTTGATTTAAAAATGCACCAACTGCCAGAGTCATACGGCGTCGCCATTTCGCACCCTGTTGGGAGGGATTTTGGGAGATCATATTGACTAATTCGAAGGCTCCGCCGGGACTTCCACCCGGGACCGGTGGCTTAGAAGATAGGGATGCTATCCACTAAGTCACCCATCCCCCACTGGCCCATTTATGATGCACAATCAATGCGAATTGCATGCAAATCAAACTGTCGAGGTCAGTTCAGGGTAGAAGCATTGCGATCCTTATGTATGGTGGACCGTCTGTGACGTGAAATAGTATTTTTTAAGCAGATAGAACTGGGTTGTTTAAACGTCGTGTTAGCGTCTCGTTGCCGATGTACCGAACCCAGTGACGGATCCAAGGGGGCCTAGGGGTCGGGCCCCCCTTAGCTCCAAAGTGCCTCAGCATAGCTTAGCTCATATCGGGCGCCTTGCCTTCGGCGCCCGATATGGGCGGCGCGCCAGTGCCCATTTCGGGCGCCAAGGTGGTAGATGGGGCATTCCAGGACAGATCGACCAAGGCTTGACACCACCATATGTAGAAAAATTTGAAACTTCGTCTCGGGTGTAGTTTTGGGCCAGAAACTTGCCTGTGAGAATCTTAGCCCCTTCCGACCAACGGTGACCGAGTTATAGCCCGAGGCATTTTTGGGAGGTCACCTTGTAGACTCATCTTTGATGCTTCATAACTCCAAAACGCAATGCCTGATTAACAAGTTTTGTATATCATTGAACTCGTCTTGAACTCTACTTTATTTTGAAAGAAGAAAATTTCAAAATTTGAAAATTTTTTACTTTTAATTTGTTTGACCTTTTCTTTTTGACCTAGCTTGACGTTTTCGCAGTTGAAATTGCCCTTTTAGACACCTCAAAAAATTTGCCTCATAAAATATCTTTCGATAGAAAAAAATAATAAAAATGCGTTTTTGCTATAAGTTCCAAATTTTGAGCACGTAAGGTAGGTATGCAGACGGTTTTTCACCACTGCGGTAGTACAGCCTTATGTTTAACGCCGCAAACAAAGCGATTGCTTTTGTAATCGGTTGCTTACAATCTTATGGCATTGTCTACGAAATTTTCATCGTGCAAGTGTCAAAATATATGATAATTAACACGCGCCCACACAAGGTGGTGCGCAACCGGCCTCTAGAGGTTTCCACAGGTAGTAAAAAAACCACCTTCGCGCAGCGCCACCGTACTTCATGTACTTCTAACTCGAAATTTTTACAGCTTCTGGAAAAAATTTAGGTCTGGGTCAGTGGCGGATCTAGCCGGTTGGTTTGGGAGGGGCAAACCAAAGTCGAAAAGCAAAAAAAAAGAAAAAACGTCGTGCAGTGAAAAATTGCGCTACAATATGCCTTTTCAGTAGGATTTTGGGAACTGAAGACGAAAAGCAAAAAAAACGTCACGGGGTGAAAAATATGGGCTCAAGATACATTTTTTCCTATCCAAGCCCCAATATTTACACTGAACTTCTCTAATTCTGTTTGAAGTTGAGAGTTGAAGCACCAAAATTTTGCTTACAAGCTAAAAAGGAGTCGGGGGAAAAAGGAGGTCGATCGCTTTGGGGGGCAAAAACATAGTTTTGCCCCCGAGCTTTTCCGTTTTTGGGGGGCAATTGCCTTTTTGCCCCCCTGGATCCGCCACTGGTCTGGGTCATACCAGGGCAGACCGCCAACCCAGGTCAAGACACCTAACCTCGAAAAAACTTTGGGAGGTGCATCAATAATATCAAATTTAGCCTATCGTGGTTAGATTCACATTACATAGTAAGGTCACCGAGCAAGATAATTTTTCGTAGCAGGATTTCTATATCGATAACCGGGAGCAGGCTCAGGGTCATGATATTTCCATTAAAAATGCATGGGACAATTGGTAAATTTTGATAACTTGCGAGAGTTGAGAATTGCTGAGAATTGCGATTTAGGTTTTATTTTTACTTTGTCGTGTCTGACTTGCCACTGCAGTTTGATTAATATTCCTTTTACCATGCAGACCTAAGCCTGGCTCTAGGTCAAAGCAGCTTAATTTTGACATTTGACTAGGCAATATTATAAGATACATAATCCGTTTGGGCTCGACAAGAGTGCTCCAATGGTGCTGAACATTTCTTTCTACGGCTCTCCTCTGTCACCTATTATGCCACAAAATTTAGGTTTCCACTTCGTTCCTGTAAGAAATACTGTGACCTCGAGCAACCTCAAAGGTGACACGACCAAACGATTGTATGTAACATATCCGGTAGTGATTAAAACTGGCTATTTAGCGGCATCACTCTCAGTGCACTGTGTCATTATTCATCTGGGATTCTGGGATCCGTGTCAGCTATGAAATGATCACCTTGTAAAAATATCACGAGGCAGCCTGTTCAAGTGACAAAGTCGTATGTGTTACAAATTCAGGACATTTTTTTCGCATATATGAGCAGATTCAAATTACTTTTTGGGAATGGAAGCCTTTCAGACAAGTTTGTTTACATTGCATGACTACTCTCAAACGTATGCTGTGCTGCACTGGGTCACCTTGTATCGATACTATTTTTCCATCTCGGGGAACGATGTAATTGTGTTAGTTAGTGGTGCTCATATGATAAGTTATACTTGTTTCAATTATGGATAAAGTCGCAACATCTTTGTAAATTTTCGTTTAAGGCTGAAAGGTCCATTATTAATAAGTTCATTTGCCCGCGTCTCCCCCGAAACAATGGATCCCTTTGTATCACTTAATGGCTGCAATTTTTATTTTTCTAGATATTGTCTAAGTTGTTCCCAGTTCAGTTTTAGGAGTAGGTGTCTCACTAGAGTCATCAAGGGACTTTTTACATAGACCCCGACCCCACCACCCAAACGAGCAACTCCCACGATGAAGTGTTAATCAAGGAGCCAAAGTTGAAAGTCCCACAAGGCATAACGACGACTGTCTACCTCAGGCCACCCCCTTACCAGTCAGTTGCCAGCTGGCCTTCAGTATTTACAGTGCCTACCACCTCCCAGTTGACCTAAATTACTTTTCCATTAAGTTGAAAAATGTTGGGTTAGAGGTATATGAAGTACGGTGAGCGCTGCGCGAACGTGTTTTTTTTTACTACCTGTAGAGACCTGAGGAGGCCGGTAGCCCACCCCTCAGGTGGGTGCGTGTTAATTGTCATAAATTCTGACACTTGCACGATGAAAATTTTGTAAAGACAAAGCAATATGATTGTAAGCAACCGATTACAAAAGCAATCGCTATGTTTGCGGCGTTAAACATAAGGCTGTACTACCGCAGTGGTCAAAAACCGTCTACATACCGACCTTAGGTGCTAAGTATTTGGAACTTTTAGCAAAAACGCATTTTTTCTTATTTTTTTCTATCGCAAGATATTTTATGAAGAAACATTTTTGAGGTGTCTAAAGGGGCAATTTCAACTGCGAAGAGGGCAATCTAGTTCAAAAAAGAAAAGATAAAACAAATCAAAAGTCAAAATTTTTCAAATTTTGAAATTTTCTTTTTCAAAATAAGGTATAATTCAAGACGAGTTCGATGATATACAAAACTTATTAATCAGTCTATGCGTTCTTGAGTTATGAAGCATCAAAGATGAGTCTACAAGGTGACCTCCCGAAAATGCCTCGGGCTATAACTCGGTCACCGTTGGTCGGAGGGAGCTAAGATTCACACAGGCGTGTTTCTGGCCCAAAACTACCCCGGAGACAAAGTTTCAGATTTTTTCTAGACATGGTGGTGTCAAATTGAAATATTTTTGGTCGTTTTGTCCTGGAATGCCCCAGATACCACTTATTCCACTTGAATTAACACATATTGCTTAAAACTATGGCAAAGCGCCCCTGCCCTAACACTAAACGCCTTTACTGCTCTTTTGCGCCCCATTAAAAATGTTGAAGATGAAATTTAGAAAGCTAACAAAAGCGCCCCGGCAAAGAAAAGGCGCCACTGGATAGCAAGATTGCGCCATGGGGGAATTAATGCGCCCCTGGGTAGCTGAGGCGTCCGCTAGATGTAGCGCCCTACGGATATCATATGAACCCTTGGCTAGGAAGGGTGCCCCTGGGCAGCAAAGGCAAATCTTGGTAACATAGGTGCCCTGGACAGCATAGGTGCCCCTTAGATATAAATAGGTGCTTTAGGAAAACAAAATGTACCCCTTGAGTAAAAGAGGCGCCTTTTGATAGCCTAGGCGCCCACTGGAAAAAGCGCCCTACGGATAGGTATCATATGCACCCTTGGATAGCAAAGGTGCCCATGGACAGCAAAGACAACCCTGGATAACACAAGTGCTTTGGACAGCAAAAGCGCCCCTGGATAGCAAAGGCGCCCCTAGAAAGGCACCCCTTTGATAGAAAAGGCGCCTTTGGATATCCTAGGCGCCCCCTGGATAAACTATGTGCCCGAGAAGAAAAACGAGCGCCCCACTGGGAAGTACAGGCTCCCCCTGTATAACAAAGATGTCCCTTATCCATCTTCAGCTGCCCTGAATTGGAGCAGCGCTCCTCAAGAGCAATGGCACCCCTGGACAACAAGGCGCCTCCAAGTATCAAAGGCGCTCCTAGATAACATATGCGCCCCTTAGATAGAAATTGGCGCTCCAGGAAAGCAAAATGCGCCCGTTGGTTAGGAAAGGTGCCCTTGGATAGCAAAGGCGCCCCTGGACAGCAAAGGCCAATCTGGGAAAAGGTGCCCTGGACAGCATAGGCGCCCCTTAGATAGAAATAAGCGCCTCAGGAAAATAAATGCAAGCCTTTGGATAGAAAAGGCGCACTTTGATAGCATAGGCGCCCACTGGACAAAGCGTGCTACGGATATCATCTGCACTTTTGGATAGCAAATGCATCGCTGACCAGCAAAGACAACCTTGGATAACACAAGTGCTTTGGACAGCAAAGGCGCCCCTGGATAGCAAAGGCGCCCCTAGAAAGGCACCCCTTCGATAGTAAAGGCGCCTTTGGATAGCCTAGGCGCCCCCTGGATAAAGTGCCCTACTGATATCATATGCGCCCTTGGATAGCAAAGGCGCCCCTGGACAGCAAAGGTAACCCTTCCTGAAATAGATGATCTGGGCAGCATAGGCGCCCATGGATAAACTAGGCGCATGAGAAAGAAAACAAGCGCCTCACCTGAGAGTACAGGCGCCCCCAGGATATCAAAGGTGTCCCTTTCCATCTTCAGCTGCCCTACTGTCTATGGTTTGGCACCCCTGTCCGACAGTCGGGCGCTCTGTTACAGTGCTCGAGCGCTCAAGGAAGCTCTCAATAGGCACTCCAGGAAAGTAAAAGGCGCCCTTTGGGTAGCAAAGGCGCCCCTGAGCATCGAAGGCAACCCTAGATAACATAGGTGCTCTGGACAGCATAGGCGCCCTTGGATAAACTGGCGCCCGGAAAAGAGAAATAGTGCCTCACCGGAGACAAAAAACGCCCCTGGATAACATAGGGGCATGTTTTTCAATCATGTCTGTGATTGCAAAATACTCCTAGGCAGGAAATGGCCCCTGAATAGAAAGACACCTCTGGGCAGTAAAGGCGCCCCCGAATAAGGCGCCCTTTGGGGCCTTCTCCACCGTGCGTTGACGCGGGACCCCTCTCTCTCTCCACCGAGCATGCTCAGCAGGTTTTGAGACTTATATTAACCCTCGGACCGTGGGGGGTGGGGGTGCTTGGACACCCCCTCGGCTTTTACCGGGGGCACGGAAAAACGTCGGCGCGAAGCGACACAGTACTTGTCACACCTTATCATTGATCAATTCCACAACTTGCCCTCAAATTTTAAGGTTGCGTCATCTCAGGTCATGTCACCAGTGCAGGTCAAGTGACCCACCTCCAAAAATGTTTGAGTCAACATAAATAAGAAAAGGGTGAATCTATCGAATTCTAACTTGTACTATATAATGGGCCCAAAAAGTACTAACAAATTTATTCCGGGATTTTTTCCATCGATGACCTAGGGACAGGTACGAATCATGACCTCTCCATTGGATATGCATGGGAAAAACGGAAATTTGCCGAAACATTGCTCTATGTCTGCGGACGAAGCTTGGAATACCCCTGGATTCCCCAAATCATAGTATCCTAGGCCTCTTTATCGGTTCATGTTGCAAGTTTATACATGTTTCCTCTGAGAGTTCACCTAGGGGTTCCTAAGCAGGTTGTCAGACTTGGGTCAATTGCTTTGCAGGATATGTTGATGTATCAAAAACTCTTATTTTGATACCATTTTGTTTGGATTGCTATTGTGAGCTGATTGATATGCATATTGACTGCCAGGCTAGATGGTGACCTTGACCTAGCCCTAGGTCAGGCCATTTTTATGTTTTGACCTAGTATAGTCATATTATACATTACTTGCTGATTCACCGTAAAGGGAGGAAGCGAATTATGCCCAAAAATGATTCTAACTCAGCTCTGTCAGACGCTAGAGTCCAGAAACTGTTTATGCCCAGAAAAGCTCTAACATACCACCTTCTTTGAGCTGTCATCTTCTCAATATTGACCTGAGCCAAAAAGTGACCGATGTAGTTTCTTCATGAATTTTGTATGAGGTATCCACCAGTCTTCGTGTGTTATCACTATCCCGCATAGGAGCTGAGTTCAAGGGGGGGGGAGTTTGAACGTTTCCCCCAGTCGAAGTCGAAGGTGACTCAGAGGCCCACCGGGGCGAGTGCTAATGATTTCACAGGAAATGGTGATAGAGCCTTAATTTTGATACTGATACGTTTTGATCGTCATTACAAATCGATAAATATGCATATTGAATAGTCTTAGTATGCATGTATCCCTGTGTTTTTTTTTTGGAGAAAGTGATTAAAGTTGTGCTGCTATTGGGTTTGTGAAGAGGCATGGTGTAAGCTTTGTCTCGGGAGAGGGACCCCAGAGCTGGTCGCGGGAAAAGTCCCCAATGGCTCGTCTCAGGGAGTCAAGAAATCTGGCGTGAGTGGAATCCGGTAGGAGGGATTTTGGGTCTCCAAAATCCGCTGAGGGGCCCGTGCCAGTTAAGGGGGCCCAGATAAGGGCCCCCGACGAGCTCATTTGAGCTCAGTGCCAACACAGGGTTCTCAAGACCAGCGTGGGGTGCCTTCCCATTTAAACGGTTCCTAAATAAGCTCAGGGACCCAAAACTAGCCCGGGGTCCAATTTTCAACTCATGGGGCGCAGACACTCTACATCAGCTCAGGAGGCCCATACAAGCTAATAGGGCCAGACTAGCTGGGTGCCTCGACAAACTGATAGTGCCCAGATACGCACAACGGGCCCCAAACAAGCTGAAGGGACCTATATCATTTAGACGAAAACGATGTCAACCCAGGGGACCCTGACCAGCTCAAGGGACACTCATCCAGCTAGGGGCCCCCACGACCAAACCAGAGACCTCTTAAGTAAATCCTCTCACGGGCCCTAGGCCAGGTCATGGCTGCCGCAATAATTCCACCTATAGGGTTCTTTCTAGCTTAGGGGCCCAAAGCAGCGAAGGATTTAAGGCCAAGCCAGTAAGCTCCTGTAAAATGCCCTGTAACGGTCCCAGAACATTCTAGGGGCAACCTGAAAATTTCCCTCTCAGTAAGCTCAAAATTAGCTCAGAGGGCCCAGGACCTGCTGAAGGGCCCTATACCAGTAAAGGGGCCCTGAAAAGCTCAGTGGGCTTCAGTGGCGACATATACATAGGTTTCAAGTCCAGTGTGAGGGGCCTGGTTATCTAAAGCGGTCCCAGATCGGCTGAGGCGACTCGCTATCATTTCAGGGAAGCCACCAAAAACTCAGGGGCCCAGGCCCGCAGAGGCTCTACAGCCTCTGAGGCTCAGGTTAGCATCAAGCGGGGATTTCAGTAGGGAGCCGTTAGCCAAGACAACTGTGATAAGTGGAGGTGGTGGATACGACACCTCAGTTTTCGCCATGACCGAAGATAACTGTATTCTTTGCGCATCGTGCTTCAGTTAGTGTTAGTGGGTGCTTTCAGCATTTTCTACCAAGGTACCAGTCGTTAGCTGGCCCGAAATATGTTTGATGGTAAACACGAACATTTCTTCACTGAAAGATAGTTTCATGAAAATAAGCATTTACAAATACGTCTTTTAAACGTGTTTTTTCTCTGACACTTTCTTTTGGGTGGTAAATTGGCGCCCCTCAGGTTCGGCGCCCCCGAGCCTGCCCCCCCTTAACAAAATCCTAGATCCGTCACTGACCGTACCACCATGCAATTAAATTTGACGTTGCCACCGCGATGGTATGGAACTGCAAATTAGTAACATGACAGGATATCTGGTACATAATATGAGAAACCATTTATTTATGGCTGCATGACATACTCCTGAGGGACTGTGCAGGGAAGGCTTTATGCTCACAGTCGAAGGCTATATGTTAGATTCCTTTCAGTTGAGCATGGTACTTGGTTGGTAACGGTTTGACTTATCTCCGAGATATTTCCTAATGCCGACTTTTTCTGACTTGCAGCACGTTCGTACTTTTGGAAAGAAAAATCCACCGCATGGTTGTGGTTGGTAATTTCTGATTTATAGCTCAATATATGTTCTTGCCACCGGATTAGGCTAAATGACAACGGTGGTTTTCTGGACGGCAATTTCAAAATTCCGTGCGTGGTGTATGACTTACTGCGGTATATGTACAACCCCGCACTGAAATGTGGCAAAATGTTAAGAAAAGGTCCAAACTGTCGCGGTGTTGCCTGCCAAAGAACATTTGCAAGAGTGCAAATCTGAGATCACCATGTATTGTGTATGTGTAGTTCCTCACTCCGTTTTCATTGGCGCTTGCTTGACATCAGGACTACCAAAGAGAAGGTGCAGGAGGCGTTGGAGACGATTCGACACCAGCTAACTGAGGCGTACCAAGCACGCGACGAGAGTGTTGCACACATCAACGCCGAGTACGAAAAGTGAGTCCTATTTGTCGTCGCAGTATATGTACAATATATGCTGTCGTCTTTCTATTTTGCCTGCGTTCCCTAGGGACCAGCTGGCTGTCTTCTTCCTGTCTTCATTGTTATCGTCTGTGTGTGTTCCGTAGGGACCAGCAGGCGTCGGTGGTGCTCTTCTGCCCCGCCTCACTGCCCCGTGTGTTGTCCAGGTACCAGCAGGAGTCGGTGGTGCTCTGCCCCGCCTCACTCCCCCGTGTGTTGTCCAGGTACCAGCGGGCTTCGGTGGTGCTCTGCCCCGCCTCACTGCCCCGTGTGTTGTCCAGGTACCAGCGGGCTTCGGTGGTGCTCTGCCCCGCCTCACTGCCCCGTGTGTTGTCCAGGTACCAGCAGGCTTCGGTGGTGCTCTGCCCCGCCTCACTCCCCCGTGTGTTGTCCAGGTACCAGCGGGCGTCGGTGGTGCTCTGCCCCGCCTCACTCCCCCGTGTGTTGTCCAGGTACCAGCAGGCTTCGGTGGTGCTCTGCCCCGCCTCACTCCCCGTGTGTTGTCCAGGTACCAGCAGGCTTCGGTGGTGCTCTGCCCCGCCTCACTGCCCCGTGTGTTGTCCAGGTACCAGCGGGCGTCGGTGGTGCTCTGCCCCGCCTCACTGCCCCGTGTGTTGTCCAGGTACCAGCGGGCTTCGGTGGTGCTCTGCCCCGCCTCACACACCCGTGTGTTGTCCAGGTACCAGCAGGCTTCGGTGGTGCTCTGCCCCGCCTCACTCCCCTTGTGTTGTCCAGGTACCAGCGGGCGTCGGTGGTGCTCTGCCCCGCCTCACTCCCCGTGTGTTGTCCAGGTACCAGCAGGCTTCGGTGGTGCTCTGCCCCGCCTCACTCCCCGTGTGTTGTCCAGGTACCAGCAGGCTTCGGTGGTGCTCTGCCCCGCCTCACTGCCCCGTGTGTTGTCCAGGTACCAGCGGGCGTCGGTGGTGCTCTGCCCCGCCTCACTGCCCCGTGTGTTGTCCAGGTACCAGCGGGCTTCGGTGGTGCTCTGCCCCGCCTCACACACCCGTGTGTTGTCCAGGTACCAGCAGGCGTCGGTGGTGCTCTGCCTCGCCTCACTCCCCGTGTGTTGTCCAGGTACCAGCAGGCGTCGGTGCTGTTCTTCCGGCGCCAGTACGAGACAGCGCGGCACCGATACGACCAGCACCTGGGTCAGATCCGACAGCGGCTGACGGCGGTGCAGCTGGTGCAGCAGCGGGCTCAGAACATGGAGGCGATAGTCACCCAGCTGCTGGCCAGCACCAATCCCTCCACCTCGCTACACTACGCCAGGTGGTGTGGTCGGGGCGACGCTTCTGCCTAGGGGGACGATTCAGTAGCCGGTGCTGATGTGATATCACGGCCGCTTGTGATGGGATTAGCATAGCTGATATCACGTTGCAAGGGGAGGGGTAGCGATGAAACATTTTTGATGAATGGGAAAATTATTTATTGCATGCGACGCCACTTTTGTTAAGCCGTAATGTGCTCAACATCGGCAATCAATCGATTATTTTCATTTGAGAGGCAGGCCTCACAACGTTATAACGTACGCAGACTACGATATACCGAATGACTCGCTGGGCTTGCTACCATAGTACCTCATCCTCCGCCTGGCCGGTGTTACCCCAGCTCCCCTTCAGGTCTGTGCTACCTAGTCCCCCACCCCGTCAGGCGTGTGCTACCCAGTACCCTACCCCGCCAGGCCGTTGTTACTCCAGGTCCCATCCCCCCACCCCGTCAGGCGTGTGCTACCCAGTACCCTACCCCCGCCAGGCCGGTGTTACTCCAGGTCCCATCCCCCACGCCGGGCTGGTGTTACTCCAGCTCCCATCCCCCACGCCGGGCTGATGTTACTCCAGCTCCCATCCCCACGCCGGGCTGGTGTTACTCCAGCTCCCATCCCCCCACGCCGGGCTGGTGTTACTCCAGCTCCCATCCCCCATGCTGAGCTGGCGTTACTCCAGCTCCCATTCCCCACGCCAGGCTGTTGTTGCTCCAGCTCCCATCCCCCACGCCGGGCTGGTGTTACTCCAGCTCCCATTCCCCGCCAGGCTGGTGTTGCTGCAGCTGCTATCCCCCACGCCCGGGCTGGTGTTACTCCAGCTCCCATCCCCCACACTGGGCTGGTGTTACTCCAGCTCCCATCCCCACGCCGGGCTGGTGTTACTCCAGCTCCCATCCCCCATGCTGGGCTGGTGTTACTCCAGCTCCCATCCCCCACGCCGGGCTGGTGTTACTCCAGCTCCCATCCCCCACGCCGGGCTGGTGTTACTCCAGCTCCCATCCCCACGCCGGGGCTGGTGTTACTCCAGCTCCCATCCCCCACGCCCCGGGCTGGTGTTACTCCAGCTCCCATCCCCACGCCGGGCTGGTGTTACTCCAGCTCCCATCCCCACGCCAGGCTGGTGTTACTCCAGCTCCCATCCCCACGCCGGGCTGGTGTTACTCCAGCTCCCATCCCCCACGCCGGGCTGGTGTTACTCCAGCTCCCATCCCCACGCCAGGCTGGTGTTACTCCAGCTCCCATCCCCACGCTGGGCTGGTGTTACTCCAGCTCCCATCCCCACGCCGGGCTGGTGTTACTCCAGCTCCCATCCCCACGCGCCGGGCTGGTGTTACTCCAGCTCCCATCCCCACGCCAGGCTGGTGTTACTCCAGCTCCCATCCCCACGCCGGGCTGGTGTTACTCCAGCTCCCATCCCCACGCCGGGCTGGTGTTACTCCAGCTCCCATCCCCACGCCGGGCTGGTGTTACTCCAGCTCCCATCCCCACGCCGGGCTGGTGTTGCTCCAGCTGCCATCCCCATGCCGGGCTGGTGGTACCCTTGTTTCCATCCTGTC